>JAUYWH010000001.1:4337875-4371231 GCA_034779795.1 Ctenopoma multispine
GTGTGTGTGTGTGTGTGTGTGTGTGTGTGTGTGTGTGTGTGTGTGTGTGTGTGTGTGTGTGTGTGTGTGTGAGAACTCACTAATTAAACTTGTCCTGTTTAGGCAGAGGTGATGTCTGTAGGGAGGGGCTGCGTGCTTCCTCTGGTATATTCACACTGCAGCTCAGTCCAGCCAAGAAAAAGCTTTCATAAGCTAACAAGCGCCTTTCTGCTGCTGAGCGTATTGGGCTCATTATGAAATATTAGAAACAGCAGAATGGGGAGTGTCGTGGGTGTGGGATGGGACGGTGACGGGGGCTAATTATTGTCCTCCGGGATGATTATTGTTCAGTTGATCAGACCTGGAACAAATTGCTTTTGCACATTATTTCTGGGCAGCTGTATAGAAATTAGTTGGTGTCAGGTATGTTGTCTGTTAGGTAGTATTATTCTAAATTGACTAAGAATTGCTTTTCTCTGATTCTCTAAACATCCCGGACTAATCAACCTGTTTCCCTCTTTCCCTGCCCTCTCTGTCCCCTGTTATTAACCTACACACAAACTCTTGGTCTCCGCCTATTCATTTATCTTGGTCTGTCAGTGTGAGGAGTGTGGAGCGCGCCAAGGCTGAGCTTTCTGCAGAGCTGGCCCAGCAGCGCAGCAAGACCCTTGAGGAGCAGAAGAAGAGGGAGACACAGGACGCTCTTGTCCGCCGACTACAGAAGAGAGTGCTGTTATTAACCAAGGTGCCACGTAAAAACATCATACACACAACTGCAGTCATCATACGTCCACAGCAGTGTTCAATGGCAGACTTTGACTTTACATACTCGGTGAACACTGACTGCACAGAATTCGTAATTTCTTTACCCCTCTGTCTCATTGATTGGTTGACAAATATCAGGTGACTGCTCTATCTGTTTGTCTCGCTTCCCCTTGCTCTGCAGTTCCTGACTAGACCTCCCTATGATATTGATTTCTCAGTATGTGTAATTCCCCAGGTCAACATTCTCAGTCTCTTAGTACACAAATCACATACGCACATTCACCCACCGCCATAACTAAGCAGAGCTAAAGGCATGCTGCGAATATGACTTGGCACAGGAGTGTTCTGGCAGAAACTGCACTCAACCATTTGGATTTTACTAAGCATTCAGAGGGTGTGAATAATTGTTGTTTATCGTCCAGTCACAATGGATTTAAAAAAACATCCATTGCAGCTCTTTTAAAAAAAAAAAAAGTATGACCCTTTAATTTATTCCGGGATGGTTTGCATTTAGGCTCCAACTGTCCAGTTGGAAGTTATATTAAACTTAACAACTTGAGCTGAATATATTAATGCCTCTTACCCAACCATATCCACAACTGTCAAAGTATATTTTTTTATTCATCGTTCCTCCATTTTCTGTATAATCCCAGGAAAACACAGCGTATTAATGTAAACACAGTGCCTTAAATGTTATTTTCTTTCATTTTTACCAACATTGAATCCCGATCAATTTATATTTTTGACACCGATTAAGAGAAAACGGCTCTTTTGTGTCAAATTGACAACAGATATCAGTAATGTAAGCAAGATTATAAAAAAAAGTTATTGTTTACAGATGTATTCACCCCTTTTATGTCATTATTAGTAGGGGTTTCTATGCAATTGAGCTGTGAGTGCTTCCTTAACATACACTCTGTATTGTCCCTGAACGCCTCACGCAATGCACTAGAGCTGCTTCAAACAGATAGCTCTGCTACGCCTTTATGTAGACACAATTTTATAGCAGGTCCTCCTCCTTTTCTTAATTATGGACTTAATTGTACTAAAGGGAATATTCAGTGAATTGGAAATTTTCTTCTATCCATCCCCTGATATATCCTAATTTACTATAATATGAAACCTAATAGAAGAAAGTATCATTAGTGTTACTTCCTGAATAGAACAATGTCTTTTTGTGTATGTTGTAAAAACTTTAGCAACAACGTTGAACACTAATAATAAATCCTATAATCATCCTACCAAGAAATAAAACTCAGGAAATACTCACATTAGAGAAGCTGGAACCAGTGAAACGTTAATTGTTCAGTTAATTGTATATTGATCAGCTATTCAATCAAATGCTTGAGCTCTAAGATATACAGATCTTCAGTTCCTCTTTTACCTGTAGGAATGACTGTAGTCACACACTCTCACAAATCGAAGATGATTAAGTGCCATTCTCAGCCGCACCTCGATAGCAGTTGTTAAGGAGAGGAGAGCAAATTTCATTTCACACACACACCCTGGGTTCTTGCTGCCTTTCCAGTGAAATAAATCCTTCTCTCTGTACCACAAAGCTGCTACTGCTTTATGCCACGGTTGCCCTTCTCACATATTTTGTTTGTTATATATTTTTTTTCACGACAGACTCGCTGCCTCATTAGAGGCAAAGTCGCATTTTCATGCACCAGATAAAACAGTTGACATAAAAGCAATTTTTAGAAAATAGATGATGAAAATAGTAATGATAGTTTTATCACATTGTCCTCCTGCTCCCTGTTTGTGTGTTTTTTAAAATGAGAGTTTTTATCAGAGAAGAGTTGACAGATTTTTGATTTAGATGAGTGAGCGACTTTCTTTGCACATAAATAGACAGTAAATAGCCAAAGGGCCTGCTGGTTAGTATTAGTGGCAAACACCTACACGCTGACCTCTAAATGTGTTTGTACCTTTTAGTATTTACTTCTATTCTCTCCGTCTTCCTGTTTTCTTCTTCTCTCCTTCCCAAGGTTCTCAGAGGATGCATTAGCAGGTTGTTTAATGTTGCATGACAAATGGTACTGTTTCAGTGCCAAAATACATAAAGTAGAAGGATGATATTGCATATAGTGTTTTAAATGAACCCAACTCAGTCATTGTTAAATGGATTATTTTGGTTTTGATCTAATCACATGCTGAATCTGATTAGCGCCATCATGGTTTGTTCTCTGATACTAGCCTATGAGCTAATCTGACAGGGCAAATGCAGCACATTATTCATAGAATTTCACATCATGAATTACATGGTGCTTTTAAGCCATTCCGAAAAAGATCACACTGCTTGGCAATCAACATATATAACGGGGCATTATCTAGACTGCCATGCTGTTATTTATTACAGTACCTGTCTTGAACCTGAATGTCATACACTTCCTCAAATTAGCCACATTAATAATAGGCTATTGAGCTCTTAATGACCCTCCAAATTCTAGGATGGTCCTGAGCAGCCTGGCTGTTTGTGAGTTGTTTATTAAAAGCCTGATGGGTACAAAATGCCAACCGCTTTGCTTTATAATGCAGAGCAGATCAGCACAGTGAAGGGAGGGAGGAGAGGCCTCATTTTGACTGACAGTGAATTTGCATTAATAAACAGGCTGTTTTCCAGTTTTTAAACAGATTAGATTGTTCTCACTTATCACGTTGCCTGGCAACCATTACAGATGTGCTATTTAACACATTAAGTGGCGTAATCAATCATCACTCGTAACGTGTTCTAATGTGGAATGGATTTCGCACTTTAAGTTGTAGTATACTTTGCATTGCGCAGAAACTTTTTGTTTTTGTGCACATGGACATGGAGAATTAATTACAGTGTGCTTTGTGTTCCCTCATCTGCACACCTCCCTTGGTCAGTTGAGTGTACATCGAAAAACAATTGTTTGTCCATGAACTTATCTGTTTATTTATTCATGCATGAAAAAATGCAGGCTGGTTATACAAAATCGGGAGGGTGAAATGTACCATTTGTTAAAGTGTAATAATTTAGAGACTCTTATTTAATTATGCTCTTTGTGGTGCGTGTCTGTCTATTATCATTTGCTTTTTTTTTCTTGCTCCATCAGCCTTAATCATACAGACTCCTTCTCTCTAACATTTCAAAATGTACTGCTAATGTCTGACTTCTCTTTGGATTGAAAAATATGCTTTTACGGTTTTTGTGTTAAAATGAACACATACAAAAATCACGCATAAAGACGCAGACTGACACAGACACTCGTGAGATATTTAGAGACAGTTTGTCAGACTGAGTGACACTTGTGAAGATGTTGACTTGAATTTTTTTTCCTCTTCTCTGACAGAAGCAACTACTTGGTGTGTTGAGTTGCTGGACAGAGTAGAGTGCTGAGAACATGCTTTTCATTCCAGTAGTATACAGGACAAGAAAAAAATCATCTGATGTTTTAAATTATCTCATCACATCTAGGATAAGAGAAGCAGCATAATATTATATGCTTCATTTGCAAAGTTTTTTCTTTGTCATGACTCTCTGATTTAATTTTTTTGATTTATGCTTTATCCTTTGTCTACAGAGACATTTATCTTTGATTTGATTATTACATGAGGCGAAATGCAGATGAGCACGAATATAACCCTAAGCATTCTTGTCACAGCTCAGATGGGGGAAAAGTGCAGCTGCATCATACTTTGTTTCTCATTTAAAAAAGCAGAGTGTCATTGCACACACTCAACAGTCATACAGAAGTAACACATAAAATTCAACTTTGATAATGTGTTTATCCATGCTCATGCAAACTAACATTACATACAGTGCCTGATTGTGATGTCGTGACTTTCTATCTTTGTGTGTCTGTGTGCGTGTGTGTTCGTTCCAGGAGCGTGACGGAATGCGTGCCATTCTTGAGTCCTATGACACTGAGCTGGCACCTAACGAGTACTCTCCTCAACTCAGCAAACGACTCAAAGAGGCTGAGGACGTACTGCAGAAGACGCAGAATCACAATGCAGAGATGGAGGTGTGTGTACACGCATGCACGCACATAAAAAAACTAATCTTGTCTTTATAGTATCCTGCATATTTTCAAGAATACTAAGTAGTGATTTACACTCCTCTCAGCTGCTGACCATTTTAGTATGCATGTTGTTGACATTTTGATCACAGCTAATGGAACTGTAAGTTCATGCTGTTCAACTTTTTATTTTCTACACAATCATTACTCTTGCCTAGTGACAAATATCAGCAATGAAAACTGATGGCACACAGTCGAATTCCTGTTAGTGTTTGAGAAGAGGTCTTTTTCTACTCCACTCGCATGCCTCGTCATGTTTTTGTGTTTGGTGTGTGTGTAAACCCCCCAACCATAATGCTATATTGTCTTTTACTTCAGGCACAGCTGACCAAGGCACAGGAAGAGACAGGGTCTCTGAAGCTACAGCTACAGACAGTAAGTATACATTTACACACACTCCCATGCTTACTACTCGTAGCTTTATTACTACCTAGTGATTAGTCTCAGCGATAAACAGTAAAGCTGTCTGAGCTACCTCTTCTCTCAGCTGTTGTTGTTGTTGTTGTTGCTGTTGCTGCAGGTTTACTGTGCTTTTCTACTAGTCAAATATGCTATATTGCTTCTATGAACATGCTGACTAACATAATTGTTTCCACTTTTATGGTACATCTAGCTTTCTAGACTGAATTTTAATGGTGACAAGAGGCACAATTCTAATACTGGAAATATTTCTAACAATTAAATGCACTGACAACATAGCCTGGTGAATGACATTAAACTGTCTGTTATGTGAACTGTGTCAGATAAGCTGTTCATCTGTTAAGTTTTTCTTAATTATGTGTTGTGGAAAGTTGCAGAAAAGTTGTAATAAATCTAGACTGCTTTGAAATAAAGTATTAAACAAGGATAAAGTAGAGAGTTTGTCGAGTGTGACGTAAACTCTCTTACACACTGTCTTTGTGTCTTCGCTCGTTCTGTGATCTCCCTTCGTTTCATGGCTCCTTGTTGCCGAGGAGACATCAACATAGCCATGGCAATGAGTATTGACGCGTGAAATCCACCTGTCTGGTATAGCAGTAATTACTTATCCGTCTTGGGAAGACCAGGAGTCAGGATGAGCTGAGAGACAGACATATGCTGTCAGAAAAAGAGGAAAGTGGGTGTGCAAATGGAAATGAGGGATAATTGCAGAGTGGAGTGCAAGATCAGAGAGAAACTAAAACACAGACGGGCTAAAAACAAGTACTAGGGGGATTAAAGATTGGAGTATTGTGAAATGGAAAACGAGTCAGTGGACTGATGGTGTAGAAGGGATATATCTGTTTGTCTGAAAATCTGTCTCAGAAAGATAGCAGCATATGGAATAGAATCATCAGGATTTATCTGCAGGCAAAAGGTTTCTGCCAAGCACATGGCCAAAGGTGGTCTGACGTTAGTGCACCAGACCCATTTTCTTTTTCTTTTGTCAAAGGTGGAGCTGGAGTTGGAGTCTCTAAAGAAGCAGCAGGCCTCTTGTGCTGACAGTAGCTCTTTAGTGACCAAAGAAGAGGTCAGCATACTCAGGTAGTCGGCACACACACAAACAGTGGCAAAAACCACAAATAAAAAATCTGACATAAAAGATTCTTTTCTCTATGAAGGTTAAATTAACACAAAAAATTGCAGAGATGTGATATGCATGTCCATGAGCAGAGCAATGTCTTTAGAATGAACCTAAGTGTACTTATTATCCTTCACCAAAAACAAAGAAGAAACAAGCGCGTGTGCATGCATTTGCAGACAGAAAATTGAAGATCTAGAGGCAGAGCGGCAGCGTTTGGAGGAACAGAACAACATTCTGGAGATGAGACTGGAGAGACGCAACCTACAGGTAGGCACCAAAACTTCCCACCAGCTGTTTTCTGTGATGGATTTACTCATCTGACGCAAAGGTACCAATTTAACAACCCCAAGAGAAGCAGACTAGACTGTATGACACTACAGATTGATTCACACAAACACTTCCCGTATCTGACAGTTTTTCAAGCAAAATTGGACCCAGGTGTGATTCCAGCAGCATCGCTTCAGAAAGCTGTAGAACCTGTGGCTGTTTTAAAATCCCTCTTTTATTGGTTGAGGGGATTAGAATGGACAGAACAGTAGAGGGGAAAGATGTCACCAAAAAAAAAAATTGACTCTCAACACTGTCAGCTTGGGATGAGACTGGCTGAAATGAAAAGAATCCTGCTCCTTTTTGACTTTATTCCCACACATAAACAGGCATGGAAAACTGTGTGCATCTAATCCGGCTACTTCGTTCTTGCCGAGTTATTTAATGAACTCCCTCAGTTATCCCAGATCACTTAGCTTTTTTTTTGCTTTGCTACTTTAACAGTCCTCTAACTCCTGACTCATGCTGGGCCAATCTAAGCCTACAAGGGCACTTTAATGAAACATGTGTGGGCAAGTGTGTTGGTTCCATTTAGCCTTGGGGAGAATGAAATCCATGTGTTCTGAAGCATGACCACCACTTTTAAGGCAATTGACAAGTGAGCGTGTGTGTATAGGAGAGTGTGTGTGTGCAAAGGTTTCAAGGTTGCATGGTCAATGGATCAGGTCAGTTCTTAGGAGTTAATTTATTATGACTCCTCCATGGTCTAATGCACACAGCGAGTCCTCTACATCAGACATATGAAGAGATGAGTGACTGAACGGAGAAGCATTTGAAAGGAGAAATGAATGGCTCAATGAGTTGGCATGAATGGCTTACCGAATTGTATGCATGAATAAATTGACAGTAGTATTTTTCATTATATCAGCTTGCATGTCAAATTCCTGTAGCATAACCCATAATTTCCACCCTGCTTTTGTATTTTGATCATACTTAGTAGTATGGCTGTCAACTGCTCATGACTGTCAGCTGCTCAGATTACCAGTGTAATGAGGCTGCTTTTCATGGACTCGTACTCAGTCATCTTCACCAGTATTCTGTCAGGTGGCATTCATGGCAAATTATGATTTCCATACATCTTATTTGCCATTTTTCAAAGAACATTAAAAGAGTGCCAAGTCATGTATAATAACATAGCTTTATGTTAACAGCATACGTTATTATCTTTATCTTACATTTGGCCTTTTTGACTAAGTAGCAAGTTGCATTTCCAGAAAATTGGCAAACTAAATTAGTTTATACTGGTTAGATAGATGCATGTCATGAAGATCATTTATTATGAAGATTGATTAGTAGTTTAACCAGCTGTATTTCGGTTTAACCCGGTATTCATGGTGTGACACCAGTGCACCCAGATTACCTTCCATAATTATATTTAATTTATTGTGAAACACAAAAGCCAGCATAGTCTCAATAGAATTTGAATTTGTTGTCCTTAAATTTCCATTTCTGTTGTATTTCACCCATGATGTTGCTTTTTAAAGACAAATCTACCTCTTTCACATTAACATACTCATAGCTGGGTTCATAAGTCCCAAATTGATTGTCACCTGAAACCAAGTAGGTCAAACACTGTAAGTCTAAGTTGAATTTCTGTGGTACAGGCCCTGGATCTTTCTATGCAGAACTACCTTTTATGACGCACTATTTGCTTTACTATGAATAAAAGACATCAAAGGGGATTTGTTTGTTGAACATATTTAGAAGAATTGGCTGCATCATTAAATGCAGTCACAACAGCAACATTTCAGAGATCACTGACTTACCTGTGAAAGTAATCAGTTTTACGACTTCTGCTGGTATTTTTATTTTTTGCTCTGTTTCTTTAAGTAGCTGTTTTTTTCTTTGTCCTCTTGAATGCATGGTTGTTGTTGATCATGCCGAGTTCTCTCCTTGAGAAAGTATCCAGCTGAAATGTCAGTTTTAGGATTATGAATTGGAAAAAGCAGAACTGCAACACTTTCATCTTTTTTTGTTTACAGAACTATTGAAGTTTTTTCCCCAACATTCATTATTAAGTATGCTAGAAACTTAAACACATTATGTCCCGTTCAGCAGTTTATGTCACCACTTTGTTCATTTAGAACTGTAAATGTAGAGACTTTACAAATTGATTATACATACTACCACTTAACATTTTTATCAGAATGATTTCTAATGGTGGTTTTAAGGATATTTGTTAAATTTACCTATTAAGATTATTTACAAGAACCAGCAGTATTCATTAGGGTGCTTACTTTGTTCCACGTGTCCTATTTGTAATGTGCTTGAACTATGACTTCTTTCTTTAGAGAAATCATGTTTATTAGCACATGGAGGAGTATGAGTTCATCATTATTCCTTCATCACATGCAGTCAATTGAAGTTATTCTGAAGTTGACTGAAATAAGTTGTCTATCAATCGATCTCCTCACTTTTTTTGCGATACAGACAATAATAGCTACAGTGGTGAACTAAAACTGCTCTACTTTGTCTTTGTGCTCTGTCATGCCAATGTCTAGACGTTGAGATAATTGTTGCTGTTGCAAACGATTGCATCAACATAGTCTCTCTGTTGTGCTTACAAGAGAGAAATGTATAATACTTAGCCCCAGCAACATTATGTTCAGATGTTTGTTTTTTTTTAGAAGGGACACATAGTACAAGATGAGAAAGCTACTGAAATGATGTTCTGAGTATGGCATTCTTGTATTCCAGGTAAGGTTCTTTCAGTCTTACTGTAGATCTTAAAATTGTGCTACCAGTATTATGTCTTGTACTGTATATTAACTGCCTCAATCTTTAATTATGAAAAGGATTTTATAATTTTAGAGTAAATCCAATAACTTAACTGAATGGATAAGGTCTACAGGTAATCACCTGAACCTGTGATCGTTTTAGTAAAGTTACTAGAAACAGAAAGTTCATTGGGAGTATAGGGTTTGTGGGAATGTACAAGATATTTACATGTTGTGCAGAAGAAAAAGACCAGGTAATTGCCAGCTGTTGACACTTCTGCTAGCAGGGAAGATAACATTAGTGCCTACTCAAACAACAACTCATGATGTGACCACTTTCCCCTGCCCATCCTGAGAGTCAACTTCTCATAAGATAAGCTGAGTGTTCTTTTCTTTCAACAGTTTGGGTTTAGGCAGTATTCTCTCAAGCTAAAAATACATATAAAGAAGCATTACAATATAGTAGCTCTTCTTGGTCTTGGCTTTGAAATTAATGCCACTGACCCTTGCAGTGTAAACTTAAAGGAGACCACCAATATTAGATATTAGTAAGGTTGTTGCATACTGTAAAAAAATGAACACAATCTACTTTAATATACATGATAAAGATGGCTAAAGTTAGCAGCAGTTAAAGTTAAGAAGGCAGTAAGTCTTCAGTCAGGTTTGTTGTAGTTGAAAGTACCCACATAGTATCAATCTTCAACATGCCTTTTCTAGTGTTGAATTTGTCTAAACTTATGTAACTTATCTTTTATCACAATGAAGCTTGTGTTCCAGTGTTGCTACTGTTTGCTTCTGACTGAGTTTTTTTTTCTTCTTACCAGACAGTGTGTCTTCCTATCACACACTGTGTCTGTCATGTAGGGAGTTGAATGCGTTGGTAGGAAGAAATATTTCTGAAGAAAATTGGTAACAGCCTTCTGACTTTTGAGCAGAAGAGATGATGGCAGTGCTGCTCAGTTTTTATCCAGTAAAGCAGTGAAATGATTCAAGACGTCAGAAGAGTGCCTCTTCTCCCTTCAGCCCACTCAGTGTAAGATGCGATTTGAGAAAGAAATGTCAGCAATGACAGTTATGGTGAAACACATTTGATTGATTTGAGCATACAAGTAGTTTTGCTTCTATTTCAAGACTTGCAAAGGGAAAGAATTCTCAAGGAAATGATCTGTTTACCATCTTTAAAGCCATAATCAGTTATTTCTTGACCTAAAGAATGACATCTACACCTTATTGTACAGATAAACATTTCAGGAAGTAAACCAGTCCTTTCTGATGGCTGTCAAAAAACAACTAATTACCAGCCCAATGACACACGAAACATTATTACAGCACTTGTCTCATTCAGGCGAAATGTTCAGTGTGACCAACTTGTCTGATGACAAGCAACCATTATCATGTTGCACATTTCATTTGTTCCTGAAGGATGTTGTCTTCATGTTGAAAAGGTGTTGAACTAAGGAGGATGAGAGATCTTGCAGCTCAGTCTGTCATGGAAGATGCTGTCACTCTGCAGACCTCTACCATAATCCTGTCTAAGCACTACCTCAAACTTCTCTTGTTTATCCCTACATTTCCAAAGACTCTGGTCCCTGTGGTAGATCCTTCCTAAGATTCTGCTGGTAATACTAAAATACTCTTCAAATTCACCAGCTTGCCCTGCACCCCAGTTGGCTTACAAAAAGGAGTAAGGCGTCATAGGATGTGCCCAAATTTGCGGCAAATTTTACCTGCCATGTTTGATTTTGTATGGAAAAATGTTGTTTTATCAGGCAGAAGTCTGAAATCAAGGTGAAGTTAGTTTTATTAACCAGATACAAACAATATACTGAGTCAGGTTCGGACCAGACTAAATAAGCGGAAGTTTTTCCAGCCCCTTATATACTGTTTTGTGGCTAAACCGAGGTCTCTGCCCATCCAGGGACCTATTTTAAACATATCTACGATTTTATATCATTATTTCGGCATAGGCATTTGGCATAGGGTCAAGTCTGTCTTCAGACTCTTGTCTTTTGTACCTCCTCGTGATGTAGTAGTGGCTACTGCATACTGTCTGCTGTAGGTTTAAAACATAGAGACGGAACTTGGTGATATTTGTGTCCTGTCTCTCCCTCTGCAACTGTGACCTACAGCTCATTCTGACCTGTGCAGCATCACTGTTTGTAAAAATTATATACTAATTGAGTTTAAGTATGCATTTTATCAAAGGATACGTCTTACCCATAATCAAACAGAATCTTTAACAGTTCATAGTGGATGTTGTTGCGCTGCTACTGTATCTTGAGCGCATTATCTCTTCTTTGTTTACACCGCTTTATATTCATGCAAGAATAGAATATGCTTTGCACTTAACAGGCTGTAAGAAATGTATTTTGTGGAGGTCATGAATGAAGTACTCAGGTTACACTTTTGGTGAGTACAAACATGTCACTTAGTGCATCAGTGTGTTTCAATGATTTGTTTGTATTAGTTTTTGTTATTTCTGAACAACAATGGAGGTCTCTGGTACAGACAAACAAGTAGGTCTTATTTACTTGTTACTTAAGCAAATTTGCATTTCAGATTAACAGACATTATAGTGAGCAGAGTTAAGTGATTGTTGTTTTAGTCTATGGGAATAGTTGAAAATAAAAAATATAGAAAATGACGGGCCTTATTCTTTAAGAATACTTTGGTCTAGGATTTTGAGGATTTTTTTCTTCTGTTGCATATCTCTAAAATTTAATGATAATAAATAAGACCTTGCTGTTGGAGAACTGCTCTATGGTTAAAAATAGTTACAATCTTCATGGCCAGTGTAATGTAATTGTAATATGGTGAACTGATCCTTTAAATGCATCTGTGATTTCCTCTGTATACAGTATATGTTGAAGATTTGTGAAGGGGAGAGGGTAAAAAACCAATAGCAAGCTTTAATTTCTTGGTCATTCAGTTTTGGTTATGTCTCTCAGCAAAAGAGGTTTGGCTCTCCAGTGTTTTCTCTGTGCCTTTATTCAACCTTACTTTATTGGTTTATATGGTTTAGTTATGTTTTTAGTACTCCTCTCTCATGCTCATTGACACTCATTCACCATTAGTGCGCCACATTTTCCGTCAGTGACTTATGCCTCCCTTGTGGCTGGTGCTGTATTGAGTGGATGTTTCAGAGCAATTTGATCAGGTTTGTTGAAAACGGACATTCCTTGGACTTCGATCCTCCCTCGCCCTCATACTGTCTCGCTCTCCAACCCTTTGTTGCTCTCTCTCTCCCTCTCTTTTTTTTCATATAAACAGACTGCTCCCTGGTATTAGATGTGTTGTTATTGTTGTTCTATGAATAAGAGATGTTGCCTTGGGCACTTAGAATGGCACTTCACCTTGCTGCACTGTAAATACTGTGGGGAAGAGCAAGTAGTACACACACACACACACACACACACACACAAAATAGGCCAACTGAAATCTGTAACACTAAGCAGTTTGCTAACATCTACTGTGAAGTTCCAGCAATTTAGCATTTCCCTCTTGTTACAGCAGTGAACTACATTTTATTTCATAGCCATGTTTCTCACCTTTGCCTGTTGTCTATCTGCATGCAAACATGCATTAAAAATAAAAGGTAATTCATAGCTAGCCTATATGGCAGGCAGCTTTTCTGTGTTCTGAGTTTGCATGTTCTCCCTGTGCCAGCATCAGCATCCTCTGAGTACTCCACTTTCCTCCAAATTCACTCGGTTTGGATAATTGGTGACTCTAACTTCCCAAAGGTGTGTACTGTATGTCAGCCCTGAGATAGGTGCATCCCACTCACCCAGGGTCGGCTGCAGCACCTCTGTGACCTGTAGGAAGACAAGAGGATGGCGTTTTCCATAGTCTCATTTCTGTTTTATGAAGAGGTTTCAACCAATAAAAAAATGAGAATGCATTTTTTTTTTGGCCTACTATGCTTTAATTTGCTTTCACTGTACTGTTAGGCAATCAATGAAAACGTTTCCCCTTGGCTTGGTACAGACATCTGAAAAGTGAACTCTGAATTCCACAGCCAAATCATTTTAATTTTCTTTAGCTTGACCTAATTTTAAGGAACTATGGTTGAAAGAGTTTCCGCTGTATGACAGCATGTAGCTGTTGGCTGCGTTTTGAGTAATTTTTTATTTTTATTTTTTTTGTGCATGGTTTGCTGCTTTAATCTACATATCTGTCTCACACTATCTGGCTCTCTATTTCGTTTTGCTCTTACTGTTAATCGCAGCGCACATACAGATGTACCCTTGAATAAACTCTTCACATACAGATGTAGAACTTCAAAAGATGTACGCAGGAAGAAAATAAACTATGGCTTTATTTTACTGTGACGTGTGTGAGTGCGCAGTCCGGTTGAAAATGGTTTGATATAAATGCACACATTCTCTGTTACTTTTAAATTATACATAGTGTTATTTATACATCCATGTTTTTTTTTCATATGAAGAGGGCAGTGATGCCATGATTCTTTGATTTTTCTATGTTCTTTTCTATGTTCTTCACAGTTTCTCATCTTATCCCTTTTCTCCTTGTCTGCCTCTTGCTCTCCCCACGCCTGTAGTTTATTTGGCAACCATTGCCTGGGGGCATATGGGATCTAATTTAGCCAGTAATCAAGAGCTCAGATTGGTGTGTGCATGTCGTGTGTATGTCTTTTTGTTTGTGTGTGTCTTAGATTTCCATTAAGCTAAGATAGACTCTTCTCATTTATCCAGACCTTACATAGTTAGAAAAACGCAAAGAGAAGGAGAAGAAAAAAAATGTTTTTGTGAAACAACATTCCTATTTTTGCTTTGGGATTAGGTTTGAATTTAAGGGGTTTTGTTATAGTTATTGTTGTCAGCATCCTTCTCTATTACTCTTTGATAAATACTTTGTTAGAGTAAAACTTGCTGGACTCAGCCAAGTCTTAGTTTTTTGTGTCTCTATCGTATTTCTAGGTTTTAAAGATAACAGCAAATTAATGCACACATTTTCAAACAAAGTGAAATAATTTACAGTCGCAAGAAAAGGTAAATGTACTGTTTGCTAACTCATGGTCCGATCTGATCTTCACCAAAATCTCAAGCAAAATATTTCTACACTGATAAACACGTCTTTATTGAACACAGTTATTAAACATACACAATTAGATTGAAAAAAGTAGTAGCAACACTAGGCGTCTGATCTCACTGAAAGCCAATTGGAGTCAGGTGTTAGCAAACCAGGAATTCAATCAATGAAATGGTGTGACTGCTGTTCACAAGCAGCTCAATTGATGTGAGCCGTGCCTTGCAAGAAAGATATCTCTCGAAGACCTATGATCAAGATTTGTTCAGTTGCATGTAGCTGGAAAGGGTCACAGAGTAATCTCAAAGAGTTTAGATATTCATCAGTTCACTGTTAGACAGTTGTCTATAAATGGAGGCAGTTTGGTTGAATCCTTGGATTCATTGTGGACCGATAAAACAAAGGTAGAATAGTTTGGGAAAAACACACAGGAATATGTATGCCGTAAAAAAAAACCATTATTCCAACAGTGAGGTATGGTGGAGGAAGAACTATGAATTGGGGCTGCTATGCTGCCTCTGGATCGGTTGCGTTTGCGGAGGGGGAAATAAATTCCCAAGTTTATTAAGATACCCTTACCGAGGTATAACCTGAACTGTGGGTAAAAAATGTTTTCTCCTGTAGTTACTGTGTTGCTATGCTGCAAAATGAATTTAGGACCAATTGATTTCCAATATGGGCTTAGGTGCTTGTTGTCGCGTACAAATTCGACTAGTAAACTACACATTATTACCATGAAGTAAGTACAGCTTTTAGTTGCTAAAATAATGCTGATCAACTTTTACATAAAAAACATCCAATCAATTTGTGTTTCGCTTTCTAAAAACTAATGGCAAAAAGCAAAGTGAATGGAGGCATGGCTATTTATTACACCTAACTCTTTTCAACAGTACTTGAAAAGACATAATGGAAAAAAAACCTTGATAAATGTACAAGTTTAGTTTTCTTGAGTCATTGTGATTGAAAGCAGGTGTTTTTTCTTTTTTTTTTCCTTTTTGGAAAGTATTTTTGTTTATGCACTTCACCTCTCATCTTTCCTCCATTTATTCCTCTGAGCCACAGGCAGCACACACTGATGGTTTCTTTCCTTGTGATTAAGAAAGTCTATTT
This sequence comes from Ctenopoma multispine, assembly GCA_034779795.1. Classification (NCBI taxonomy): domain Eukaryota; kingdom Metazoa; phylum Chordata; class Actinopteri; order Anabantiformes; family Anabantidae; genus Ctenopoma; species Ctenopoma multispine. Next base: position 4,353,415 of record JAUYWH010000001.1, read on the forward strand.
AAGCTTTTTGTGCCATGTCCATGTTGTAAGTGCTCACTTTTGACAGAAATGCCTAAACACAACGAATGGTTTCAGTTTTTGTAGAGATATATATGGTGCTTCTTGCGTAGTCCTAGGGGTGGGGGAAAAACTCAATACAACATAGTATCACAATATCTTTGCATGGTGATATTGTATCGATACAGGGAAACCTAATATCGATATTTTGTATGCAAATTTAAATACAAATCAAAGTTTGACATGTTCAAAATATTGCAAGGTAGTGCACATATTTGCATTCAGTTAAGTTGGAAGTACAGTTTTTCAGCAATAAAAATAATTGAAGTGAAAGACTGAGGACTTTTTTATTAGATTAAATGTATTTTGATAAAATTTACCTTTATGGAAATAATTTGTAGTTGAAAAAACCATGATGATCGCAATATATTGTATCACAATACTTGTGGATATCACAGAACATTTAAAATCGCAATAATATCGTATCGTGAGTTAAGTATTGCGATACTATTGTGTGTTGTGGTCTCTGGTGATTGCCACCTCTAGTTAAGATTTTGTAAAGTAGTTGAGTTAGTATGTGCTGTACACTTGATCAAACAGGGAGAAAAGTCAGCAGGAAGGAGAGAAAGAGACACTTTCCGGCATACCTTATATCTGTAGCTCTTTTCTATTTAATCAAAACCAAGACCAGAGATTAGATTTAAGCTGACCACATGATCTGACTACTCTATAAAACCATCTGATCAATATCGATATTGACAACATTGTTTGATATTAATCTAACATTATTTTTAAATTTCAGGGGGACTATGATCCAGTCAAGACTCGAGTTCTCCACCTCAAAATGAACCCCACCAGTGTTGCCAAGCAACAGCGCCAGCAGGAAGTGGAAGCTCTTCAGGAGGAAGTGGCGCGTCTCAGGGACCTCGTGCGCGCATTACAAGATGGAGGCGCTCTGCCTCATTCGCATGATGAGTCCAGTATACACAGCTCCAGTCTTGGCTTCAGTTTGCCGCCATCGAAGGAAGTGTTGGGTAAGGTCACAACAGACAAACAGACACAGTTAAATTTTTAATGGAGTTTGTTGTAAGGTGCCACATGCAACATGGTGGAGCATAAGAAGACAAAATATCACACTGGCCGATAGACGGAAAATTAGATCTTACATTTGAAATAAAAAAACACAAATTGCAAAAGGAAAAACAAATAAATGCAAACAATTGGGCAGTGACTATTGGTCACTTCAGTACAGTGCAGGTGATGCTTCTGGGGGGAAAAAACCTAAAGCAATCACCCCCCTTCCCAGTTCAAACTGGCATTTCAAGTGCGACTTGTGAGAGATAGTGATGCTAATCCTCAAATACAATATTTTCTTAAATAGTTCGTAACAATGTCTCATTTGATTATCCAGCATTTAGGCCTAGCAGTTTGACTACTTCTTTTTGAGATCTTCACATGATAACTTATATCAACATAGGCAGGAAGTTCTTGGAGGTGATGTATTTCCATACAGGAAAAAAGGGCAAGACCAAAACTGGGTTTTGGGGCTGGAACATCTTGACAAGGGCCAAATTGTAATGGTTGGGTTAGAGCATCTCCTCCAAATGACAGATCTTGTCGGCATTCCCAGAATGCAGTGGTCATTATCTACCAAAAGTGGTCCAAGGAAGGACAGCCAGTGAACCAGCAAAAGGATTATGGTTGCCCAAGTGTCACTGATGCATGTGGGGAGCAAAGCGTAGCCTATTTGGTCCAATCCCACACAAGAGCTGAAGCATACATTGTTGAAACATTTAATGGAAGCTATGATCGCAGCTTGCTGCGTATGTTGCTCCATCAGAGCGGCTGTGATGGTCTATGGCTTCCAGTGACTTTCTTTTTTCTTTAAGTAAAATAAGATTATCTCATTTCTATTTAGGCCACAGAGTTCTTTGAGTAGGAGTATATGAAAGACAGTTAGAAGGAAAAGACTAGTTATGACAGGGTTAAATATTTAATTGGAGCTCAGGACAGTTCAGTGCCAGAAGTCTGTTGGCTAATTTGTCTTCTGAGGGCCACAGTGCACTCTCTCCCTCTCTCTCTCCCTCTAGCTCACTCAGCGTCTTATTTTTTTCTCTCATACTACCTCTAACACTTACTAGCCTCTTCTCTTTTTCAAACTCCTACCCTTCACTCTGCCATTCTCACCAGTCTTCAAACATTGCATGTTTGTACTTGGCCCATCCCTCTTCTTTAAGCAGTGTGCGTTTTAAAGATGAAATTGTTTTTTTGTTTTTTTTTAGAACTTTTACACAATGCATAGTGTTTCATGAAATTAGTTAACAAGCCCACTGTGAGTAATGATTATATCTATATCACTATTACATTATAAATACAAAATATAAAAAAGTCTTCATGATTATAATTTTAGTCAGTTGGACCTTTTTGAGGAAATAGAAATCTCTGTCATCCATATTTAATCACACAGTTCTTGTACTTGTAGAATATAATTTTTTTAAAACTGTGGTTTAAGAGAGCAGCCGAGAATGAAAACGGCCTTGTTTGCACTGTGTGTATACGGAGGTGAACGCCGTCACCAGAGAATTTATAGTTGCTTGTAGTCTATAGTCAGGTTTTTAATGACATGATAAATGAAATTTATGATTAAAGTAACGGTAATGAGTCTTGGCTCATTTTACACCAATTATATTTATCAGGTTTTTTTTATTAAACCAATGAATTAAGCTGTTATTACATATTACTCCAAGCTTTACACATGACTGCCTTTTGTGAATGAAGGTTTTTTTTTTTCTTCTTCTTGGAAGCGAGCCCAGGGTTACTTTAGTGTGGAAAGTGAAAACATTACTGAACATAATGAGTTTCAATGCTCAGTTTACCTGTCTTCCCGCTGTGCCGCCAGAAAATATACTGTACCACTTAGACATGAATCCCCTGACTTGTACTGCTTTTACACACCTCTGTGCTAAGTTTGTTTTTGAAATGTGCAGATGCTTACCTTGTAAAAACAAAAACTTAATCCATTTCTACTTGAGTAGTCTTAAGATGTCACAAGACGCAGAGTCAGAACGACTTTACACTTTGTTTGCTTGGTAGTACAACAATTTTCTCTTTTCTGTTCTGTTCAGTTGAATAGATATAAAAGCAAACTTTGGAAGCAGTTTAGGTTGAAAAATGACTAGGAGAAAATGTATAAATAAGAAACTCCCTCAGCAGTGGAGGTTTCCTTGACAGTGAAGACCTTTTCTGAGACTGTATGCCCAGAGCCGTAGAGACCAATTAAGAGCAAAAGTCAGAAGTCACTAACTTTCTGAGCACTTGACAGTAACACATTTTCTAACCCAAATACTTAGATAAAACAGATTAAGCACACATACTGACATAATTGTGTGTTTTTACACCCAGGTAATAAGACTCCATGTCCCCATTTTACATGTCCATTTGTCTGCATGTTACAGTAAATTTAAGCAGCGCCTACTTTGTGCTGTCGCTTGAGAATTAACAACCATTTTCAGGGCAGTTTGATAGCTGTCATAAAGTGACAGTTTTGTCACAGTACTGAATTCTTGAAACAGTATTTATCAGCGGTGACTGACACTCAAAGGGGGCCCAGTCACCCAGGAGACAGACAGGCGCACAGGCAGACACATTCACAGACTCCTAAGTTTACTGTTGTTCAATAATGACAGTTGTAACAGTCTTATAAGATGTGTGAAGCCAAAAATAATGGGTAGAAATCGTTATCGGTCAAAGCAGGGTTAGGGGCTTGGACTGTGAAAATGCACCACTGCTGGAGTGTGATGGAGAGGTTGTGCCTGGTTAATGTTCGAAAGTTGCTCTGGCTGTTAAAGTATAATTCTTATTAAAGTAGGCGCATATTTGAGCAGCTCAAGTACCTTTGACCTTGAAAAAGTAATGAATTCAAACTATCCTTTCCAGGAGTGTTAAGTAAGTATTTTATGTCTTCAGTCTTGGTCAAATTGTTTTTCTGCCTTATTTTTTTAAATTCTCTTCTTGGTGCTCTGGCCTATTTTTATTACCCACATTTTCTTTTCCAAAAACTTGGTAAAAACTTTTCTTAAATGACAGAAGTGACAAAGCCAGGACAAGAATTCTGTGTGACCTAAATAGCAGGAACCAGATTTAAATAAAAAAAAACTTCAGACTAAACTTAACTTTTCTTTTGACTGAAATCATAGACATTGCAGTCAATCAGTGGTATGTTAACTGTGGAGACTATGCTCCATTGTGTTGATATAAGTTGGCACCGTCTCTCTGATGGCATGCGCAGACGTTTCAGTAGCACGTACTGTATGCACACATAACTACTGAGAGTAGTTTTCATAACACCATAAATACATTTTCTACTTTGTGGATACTCTGTTCTCCTCCCTTTTTTCACCATTATACCATTATCGTCATGCACAATTTGACACCCTCACATGCGTGTGTTTCTCTTTTAACTTTTGCAGCAGTGATAACATTGTAAATAATTTCCTCCATAACGACTCATTTTTGCTTAGACAAACTAATTTCTCTGCCTTCTCAAATCAAGCCTTCAAATTAAAGTAATTATCGCAAATTGATTTTCAGCAAATTAAAGTCGAGCCCTGTCCTCCTCCTTCTCTTGACGATTCTCTCCTCCTAGCTCAGAGATGCAGCTGACTGCTTTTGCCACAGTACACTACGTGTATAATAACATTTTGTAGACCATAAGTGAGCAGATGGAGTGCTGCAGGATATTATCTATGGAGCTGTCCATCTATGCTACATGAGTTTAGAGAGTTGGACCTGTGCTTGGGGGTCCTCCATGGAGAAGAACATGCACATGTAGCTTAATTTTGCACAATTTGTGTTTCAAAATATAACTAGCAACTGTGTTTAGTGTAAACTCCAGAACATCTGGCTGTTATATTCTCCCAACTTTTGTGTGTCTTGCAGATCTACGTAAGCAGATGGAGAGTTCTGAGCTTAGGAACCAGAGGCTGAAGGAGGTGTTTCAGAGGAAAATCCAGGAGTTCCGTACTGTCTGCTACGTGCTGACCGGCTACCAGATGGATATCACAACGGAGAACCAGTACAGGCTCACCTCAGTCTATGCAGAGCACATGAATGACTCCTTGCTTTTCAAAAAGGTAGGTACGCTGTCCATTTAGAGCAGGGCGACGTGAACACTGTCAGCTATCATCATACTGTTTTTACCCAAAACTTAAAGAGAAATATTCTGACTTTGGTTATAAAGACAGGATAAAAAGAGATAAATTTCATATTTGACAATAAAAAGCATTGAGATATGCTGTAATAAAACATTGAGGGCCAAAAAAGAATAAAACTGAAACCATGTTACTATACTAGCATAACCACAATCATTATATTTCCACCTATACATACCTACACCTATATATCTGCTAAGATATACATTGCAGGTGGCCGTGAGCTCCTGACAATGTATTTCTGTAAACTTATACTCAGTTATTAGCACAGTATTGCAAAGTTTAAAGGGAAACATTGACAATATCAACATTCCTACCGGCTGTAGCATCTGTGTGTGTGAGCGCTGATATCTGTCACAGATGCTCCACGAAATGCAAATTTGACCTTGCAAGGTGTATTTTTTCCCTCCCTTTTTTAATGTATCCCCTCCCGAATCCATGTTTATGCACCATTACGCCACCTTTTAGCTTTGTGCCTGACTCTGCCGTGCGGTGAGAGGAACAGTGTGCTAGTTGTTACTCTCCTCTTTGCTCTGTGTATGTAATGTGTAGAGGTACGGTGGTGTGTGTGTGCGTGTGGAGGAGACTGATGACTGGGCAGTGTCACAGGGCTGGGCTGCATTAATCGATCACTTCTCCCCATACACTCATTGAGTGGGCGAAATAAAAAACACAGTATGTGTGTCTGTCCCTTTCCTGTTGAGAAAATCATTTTCTTGAGTAGCTTTACAGCGAAAACATCTTGTGCTTTCTCTTTGTATATTTCCCATCCTGTATCTGCTCTCTTCATCCTGTCCTGCACATTTTTTCCTTCTCTCTGCTCTCTCTTCTTGTTGTTCTCCCCCACTCTCTCTCTCTGGTGCCCTCTGATCTGAGTGTGTAGCAGTAGCTAATCACCATCTTGTAGTTGTTATGTTATGATAGGGGGGCCTCTAGCTAGAACAGAAACCAAGGAAAATCCATGCTGGCAAGGTAGAAGGCAGCCATATTATCTTGGCAGGATAATTATTATGGTCAAGTGACTGACATTTGCAGCTGCATTGTTACTGCCTTGCTCAAGGAGTCACTTAAATGCAAGTAGAGCAGAGAATATCTTAAAAACAAAGAATAGGGGGCATTTGAATGTGCATGTATGCCTACATGTACTTTTTTTTTTTTTTTTACTTGCTGTTGTGTCCAATCTACTCCATCAAACCCACCTGCGACCCTGCCAGAAGAGATAATTCAGTGACAATATTTATTAACCTCAAAACACACACACACACACACACACACACAGACACACACACACAATGCATTGATAGTGCGCACTGTCACACTCAAATGCACACATACTCACTTCAGTCTCAACTCAATTGCACTGCGCCTCCTACCCCTCTCGCCCCCCTCCCTCTGTGTTGTGCACAGGCATACAGATGTAGAAAAAACACACACACACACACACACAAAACAGATGCTAACACCTCCATTATTAGTATTCTGGGTGTTCTCCACTGTGTTAGTGTGTATGACACACGCGCCTGGTGGCCTATTGGAGTAGAGAGGCCTGTGCTACTAATGGAGTACGACACATGCACGTGCATAAAAAGGAACACACACACAAATATAGATGATTTCATTATAAATACCATGCTCCTTAGGCGTGTGTGAGAGAGTAATCTGGGTTATGGAAATATAAAGTGGACTAATTGTAATATGAGGAAGGAGAAAGTGGAGAGAAAATGGGGGATTTTGGACAAGAAGCATAGAAGTCTTTACAAATGGGATTTTAATGTTATTCACCTCACCAACAGGGTTGCCAGATAATCCTGCTAATATCCCCCTCTAGCAGAGGCACCCAAATCCCCACCCCCCATGGTGTAAGCTGTTTAACCTGCAACTGCCATGTTCCCCTCTCTCTCCTTCACATAGTCATTATGTCGCAGTCGTGTTCAAATTATTTCTTCGTTCTTTATTCACATTTGCTTTTCAGTACTTTAGAATCGCTTTAATTTGATAATTGAAACGTTTCAAGTTAAGTTGTCAGCTGAGATGGTTGTTTTTTTTTGTTTGTTTGTTTTTCACTCGCTCATTCAGTCCCGTCTCAGCCTCAACAGGCATAGTAAAAAAGGATGAGAGTGGTAATTATAACTGCAAGGATTGTTTTCTTTATTGACTCTTTGTCATTAACTTTGCTCAGATGTTATAATTTAAACTACTTTACCCAATTTTATCTTTGAAAAGCATCAAAACAATCAAATTGTAATTCAGGATTTTTGGTGAAAAAAGAATAAATAAATAAAAAAACAAAACAATACAGCAGCTGTCATAACTTATGCAAACTTATTCTTATGCTGAAAATATGTTGATTGAAGCTTCAGCCTCTGTCTTGAACAAAGAGCTGCTACTAACAATTATATTTATTACTGAATAATTTGATGACTGTTTCTCTGATTATTCCATAGTGTGTTATTTTATGCAATGTGTTTAATGTCTTGTCTAACTAACTGTCCAACTAGTCTGTTTAATTTCTGCTTTGTTTGACCTTAACTCCAGCTTCCCACCTAACTTGAATCATTCACCAACTCTTGTATTTCTTGAGTCTTCTTGAGACTGTATTTTGCTCAGTCTGCTGAAATGCATTATATTGCACAAATGTTTAAAATTTTCTGTTGTCCATCTTTGTATTTCACAAAAAAACTCCCCAAAACCTGGAATAAGGTTTTTGTAACACTCATTAACATCATCAGAGTAAAGGTCCTTTGAAAGCAAATGTGATTAAACAACTATTTGACAGATTGCTGTGAAATTACGTTAATTGTACCTGAGCATAAATCCTAGTCATAGTAGATTTTCAATAGCTGTCCATCACTTAAAATACAATACAATCATGTGCAAGGGTTAGTAACTCTTTTAATTCTATTATTTTGTGTAAAAACATAATAAATAAAAACATTTTTTTAACTCCTCTGATTGTAGCAGGTCTTGTGTAACAGTAACTGGCAATGAGATTTTAACATCGCTGTGGCGAGAAGAAATCAGCCAAGTCATATGCTTTTATGTAATGGAAATATTTACCCATTATCTTCAGTTGTTTTTAGAAATTCGCAAAGCGGACTAATATGCTAAATATTTAGAACTATATACATGTTAACATGATGTAATGAAGAACTTTCATACTTTTGTTTTTGCATTAACTTTAATGTTTAGTGAATCAAAATGCACACCTCCACATTTATCATAAAATACTGAATTTTAGATGACTTTTTTACACTTCAAAGTCAAAAGGAATCTCATTATATTGACACCTCCATGCTGTTGTTTTTGATCAATTTTACAGAATAAAGTCAGAAACCAGACTGTGTGTTTGTGTTAACAGCCAGATTTAGAGTGGTGGGAGATCAAAAGTTGCGGGTGTCAAAGTCGACTAACTGTGTGGGGCGTTTGTAATGCTGCAAGTGAGAACCAGCGCGATGCACATGCCACTTAGTCATAGCTAGTAAATGTGGAGAAATGCTGTTTGTCAGTTAATTATGGATTAATGCAACGTTATGTTAAAATGACTTTGATATCAGAATTATTTTGACAGGGAAAGTGTGCAGAAAATATTTCTATGTACAGGCTTAACATGTGTGTATTTTATATTTTTAGCTCACCCCTAGGTGAGAGGGCTGATTAGCATCAGTGATTAGGTATTTATGAGGCTCTGCTAATCAGTGAGATAAACACCTTAGCTGTGCAAGCCAGTGCGTTATTCGAACATTTTTCTACAAGGAGGGGGAGTTACTGCTTGCATCTTACTACATTAACATTTTCCCATTAAAAGATTCAGGTAAATGCAAAGTCCAAAAAGTTACTCTGACACCTCTTTGGCAGTGTTCGCAAGATATGAGGCAGAATATTTTTTCTTCATGTGACAATGCTGGCAGACACATAAAGTAGTAGAAGTGGTGGCGTAATGCATAAGAACTCAAACAAACAGACTTGAGAATCGATCTGTCGTGTTCATGCTGTTCTAATTTGTGCCTGAGAAACTTCAGCTGAACAGCTTTAGGTAACTTAAGTCAGTTAAGAAAAAAACACAAGAGGCACTGTAGACCAACAAGCTGTACTAGTTGTGTGTCTCTGTAAGTAATCTCCCAGAGCATACCCACTGCTGGGCTTACACACCTCTGCTATTGATTAGCTCGTTAACAAATAAACACGCACAGAGCTGTTCTCCCCACAGCAGTTCCTAAAACTTTGAGATGTACTCTATCGACTGGCTTCTGTTTCTTTCCCTCTTCCACTTGCTCTTTCGCTCTTCCTTCACTTCCTTGACATTCACTTTCCTGCCTTCCCTTCATAATCAAAGTAGAAGATAGAATCTCAGTGCCAGCTCATTAAAACATCGTCCCAATTAACTGTCAACTCGCTCTCACCAGAGGGAGATGGAGGGAAAGAAAAGAATGTATGGAAGGATGATGGAGAGTAGGTGATATTTAGACAGAGCAGAAAGTTAAAAAAACGCCAGTGTTTTAAAGAAGCAATGAAATGGTGTCTCCATAAAAAAAAAAAATAACATGATTTGTGTCTGTGTGTGTGACAGAGGGAGACAAAAGCGGACAGTTAATAAAGTACAGTTTATGAACACTGTCGAGTCTTAATGACCTGTCTGTGTTTTATCAGCCACTTGGGGATGATTAACTCTACACAAATGTGTGTTTGCCTGTGAGCGCGTGTGTGTAAGACAGATTGTAAGCTATCACTGCTCGAATGGCTTAAGTCGTTTGTCTGTTATAGCTTAATTTTAAAATAACTTTGAAGCACAGCTCGACTGTTAGGGTTGCTGATGGCTACAGTGCCAATAAGAGTCCAGCTATGGGATTGGTCATGAGCTTATGCAGTGGTGGGCCCCCGCAGGGCCAGTGGCCAAAAAGGTTTCTAGTGTCTCTCTCTCTTATCCAGTGATAAGCTTAGTTTTTTGTCTTTCTTTCTCATTAATTAGATTTAATGTCATGAAAGTGTTGTAATTATGGCTGGCTGCATGACACCGACTTAAATTAATAAGTAGCATAAATAAAGGTTTTTGTTTTGATTTTTTTTAAACCTTTTTTTAGTTATTGTTTTTAGAGTGTGGTGGAAGTGGAATGAGCAAGCTTGTTTAAAGGGAATGGCAGGTACAGAAAATCCATTGCACACAACAACACTACGGTATTGACAGCATTCACTCAGGCGTAAATGTGTCGATGCAGCTGGGTTTAAGAAGTAGGACAATTGAGAGATCCTTCTTATTTCTACATATACATATGTCTTCAAAATATTACATACACAAAGCTGTGCCACATGTGTCATGCTTGTTTTCAAGCAGTACAAACAGGTATATTGACAGTGACAAAGGGGGTGTAACATATAGAGCATTTGTCACATACACAAACACCAGCAAAGACAGAGTAACTTGTATAATACTTTGTCTGACTGAAAAATGTTCACCTAAAACTCTTACATTAGGATGAATATTGGCGTCTCGGATAAAAGACTTGCGGCCCCTCAGTTTTCATTTAACATGCCCGTGTTATCACTTCACTGGCTTCATTGACCACATTTAGGTTTTTTGGCTTCATCCACGAATACTGTGCCAACTCTAGTCATTCTGCAAAGATAATTCAGCTGTTGCTGTAGCAATATAGTACAGTATTCCTTTTTTTTAGCTCCGTCTGATCAAACAAGGTCGTGATGCACACTAAAGACCAGTGCAATATCTTTCAAGATATTGCTGAGCTATTGTTTGTGGGTACATGGTTGTGTGTGTTGTGTTATTACTGAGATAATGTAAAATCCATTATGTTTTCCATGTCTGCGTGCGCACATGCATGACCTCTTGTTCATGTGTATGAGTTGAGAGCAATAAAATTAATATGAAACTAAAAAGGATAGATGAGTGGGTGTTTGAAATATTTCAGACACAGAAAGAAGGCTTGCTGGGACTGAATTTCACTTTGCTCACAGACTGAAACAAAACACTCACTGATGTATCGCTGATAGCTATGAAGATAAACATGAGCAAAGCACTAATAAACAGTAAACACAAAGACTGGTGGGAATACAAGAGTGAATAAATTAACTGCATTTTCAGTGGATGTGGCTTTATATACTTAAACCTTCAGAGATAAATCTTGGAGTTAAAATCCCAGAGAAAGAAGAGGATGTTGACTCTGATTTCTCCTGACAGTTTCCTGTCCTGCTTGCCCTCAGGATGTGTATGTGTATATGGGTGTGCATGCACTTGTCAGCGTCACTAGGTCCTCTGGTCGATGTTTAGAACATATGTCTGCTGTCTCTATGGTAACATGATACATCACATTCACATATGTCCACCTGAGGTCATATAGATTCCTGTGCAGGAGACGGCTGCTGCAGTTCATGCATAAACGTTTCGTCATATGTCTTTATCCCAGACCGTCGCTTAATTATTGTTCGCACCATGAGTTTCCAGGAAAAAGGATTAGATTGGTTTGAAATAAGGTGTGGAATGCATTCATAATGATAAAAACAAATTGCCATTTTTCTCTACACACTGATAGAGGAGAGGTGCAAATTTTTACACACATCAGCGGTGTAGTTATTACGGTATGTGCAGTAATACAATGGTACTACTGGAGCAGCATGGCTCAATCTGTAGAACACTAGGGTCAGTGCTTCCTCCTGAGCCTAGTGGCACCAAAACTCCATAGTAGTGGCATCACCTGTGTGCAGCTGTCCAGCAATGTTATTTGGCAAATTGTGAACAATAGGCTGTGGTACCTGTGTGTAACAGGCTCTAATAGTTGTTGTGACTGACTTTTTTTTCCTGTACAATGTGTCTCTTTAGACTGTAATCGTTGCCGACCTCTGGTACGGACAGCAGTGGCAGAGATGTCAGCTTGTTTATATGGAGATGAAATGCTGGGTTTCTCATGTCCTGTTTAAATGTCATATTTGAAAGAGAACAAAACCAGGACACTGCAGGGCATGTAAACAGTTAACACAGTTAGTACAAAACTAGATTTGTCTATGGGTTGCATGACACTCAGCTTTGTTGCAGTCAGCATTAACATATTAAAAATCAAAAGATGACATTTACATTATCAGATAATGAAAATCAAAAGGGGGCATTGAGCATCACACAGACAAATCATATGAATACACCACATTAGGTCCAGCTTGGTGTTGTGCTGTACTAAAATGCTATACATACTATCTGTACTGCTGTTCTACAGTCGAAGGTTATCTGTCTTCGTATTGGTGTTTGTTACCAAGACTTATGATTAGCGATCTAAAAAAACAACACTAACCAGGTGCATACTTACCTTAGCTAATTGAGAGGTCAGCATCATAATCATGCTAGTGGCTTGGAGATCAAATCCACAAATAGCTTCACATAAAAGCAAAAAGACCCATATGGGCACCCCTGCCCCTTAATTGTAGAGCAATTGCAAAAGAGTTAGAGCTTAGTTGAGTGATTCATACTACAGTATCACTATCATTTTAGTTAATTTGGAAAACCTCAACTGTTTCTCACTCACCTCAAAATTCCAGACAAAGATTTTTTTAATGGTTGGATTTGTTTTGAGTTCTATCTGAAATGCATACTGCAAATGTTTTGTACTGAATTCAGGCTGGAATTCATACAGCATATAAATTACTTTTTCTTCCTCACCTGGAACAAGTTGTTTCGAATTTTTCATGTAGAAAATCCAAACCAGTGGACGTTTATCTTCTGTAATAGTCCAGGTTTTGTTTAATACTATACAGAGGTATGTACATTGTCATTCTCCAACTGTAACCAAGAAGTACTTAATTAATAGTCAGTCACACGTTAGAGGTGATGGCGAGAGCAGAACATTATTGCTTACTTAAAATCTTCCACTCTGATAAAAAATTGTTTAACTATTTAAAACCAAACATGAAGAGAGACTTCATGAGTTAAAAACCAACACTAAAGCAGTTATTATTTTAGCATTTCTGAGTGCTCAATTAGTACCTACAGTTAGGTAGGTAAGTATCTGGGCAGTGACGAGAGTTTGTATGATTTTGCCTTTATACACCATCGCAATAGATTTGAGATAAAACAAATTGGCATTTGGCAACTGTTGGATTAGATCTACCAATAGAAGTCCAAGGAGATCTCGATGCAAGAGAAGAAGAGAAACAACATAAATCTATAGGAGAAATAACAAAAACCTCAATTGTGGCCAGTTTTAAGTTAGTAAAAACAAGTAAACTTTTAAAAAGAAAAAGCCTTGGTGAGCAACAACATTGAAATGCCTGTAAGACCAGGGCAGATGACTAAAATGGATGATCACAGAATCCTTAACATGGTCAAGAAAAATCCCTTCACAACATCAAGAGTACTCTTGAGAAGGTAGGCATCATTTTTAAAATCTGTAATCAAGAGGTGCCTTTATGAATGTAAATACAGAAGGTTTACAAGTAGGTTCAAGCCACTGGTAACATTCAAGAACAGAAAAGCCAGATTAGACTTAAACAAAACACCTAAAGAAAGAAAAGCCAAAGATTAACTTGTACCACAATAATGGGAAGCAGTATGGAGAAGGAAAGTAACAGCTCATGATCCAAAGCTGCCACATCAGGTGTCACGCGCGATGGAGGCAGTGCTTTGGCATGAGCATGTATGGCTGCCAGTGGAACAGGCTCTCTGGTGTTTGTTGATGATGTGACTGCTGACTGAAGTAGCAAGATGAATTCTGTGCGGGGTGCGCGCAGGGCTGTACACTCTGCACACATTCAGCCAAATGCAACAAAACTGGACAGCGCTTCACAGTGCAGATGGATAATAACCGTAATCATACTGCAAAAGCAACTTAAGACTTTTTGAAGGCAAGTAAAAGGAGTATTCTTTAATGGCTAATTCAGTCATCTGATCTTAACCCAAAGGAGGAGCTTCTCAGTTACTGAAAACAAAAGGAAAGGAAACTTGTATTCATGGGCTGCAGATGTCAGGCAGTCATTAACTGAAGTATTAGAAAATTAAAGATATATTTACAATTATGTCACTTTGTCCAAATATTGTTCAGCCTCTGAAAATGGTGGCACTCTATGGAAATGCCATATTTTTCTGAAACCTCTTAAAATAAGGCTGAAAATCTATACTTATTTAAAGTCCATTGTGGTTGTGTATAAAGGAAAAATCCTTAAAACCCTCACTGTCCAGATCCTTTCGGGCCTAACTGTATAAAGCTCAGACTGATAATTTTGAATTTCTTGTAGTTTTATGGAAATGCTCCAGAGAAAACAGTAAAGCAAAGATCAGAGAAATCCAGGATAAACAAAACAACACTGTTATGATTTCTTTGAACTTCTAGGGGCATCTCAAGTTTGAAGGTGTCTTATATTGACAAGTATGTGTAAGTGATTCTATGTTTTATGTATTTATGCTAGTCAGAATCAGGCTGATCGCGGTTGTCAAGTCAGGTTGTTTGTTTTACAAGACACACAATAGCCTTCTGTAAGTTGTATGTAGTCATTAGTCATTTACTGTTCAGACACACGTAAGTAAACAAACAGTTGATTAGAATATAAATATGGATAGAATAGCTGCTTTAATTTTTGGTAGAGGTACTCCTCCATGTTTTCCTCTGTCTCTGACATCCTCCTCCTCCCAACTGCAGAAAAATGCCAAAATCTGCATTTAAATTGAAAACTATTCATCTGCATATTTCTGATTGTTCAATTAATTTGCCCTCTGTTTTTCTCATCCTCACCAATCATCTGCTTTGTCATCCAGTAGAATTATTTATTGTTGATGCTGCTGGTTGGACAGTGCTGTGTGTGAGTGTGTGAGAGTGTGGAGTGGTGGGTGCAGAGGTAGGCAAAGGTGGAATCTGAATGAGTAAAATGTGTAAATGAGAATTGAATTAAATCTTGAATTTCAGTGAATCTGAGTCACTGCACTGAGATGAGATAGATATTGATCTATGCAGCAGAGGGGGGAGAGAACAAGACGAAGATGGCAAGACAGAGAAGAAAAGTCTACTCATTAGCGATGGAGAGCAGTGACGGGTCAGCTGATTTGTGAACTGCATGTCACCACCTCAATATAGAGCCATCTGTCAAATCCACACATGCACTCTATTTTACCAGTACAGTCACAGAGATCAGTGCAAAGCAGCATGTCATGCCTGTGTGGACAGTGAAGCTGTCTTTAAGCATTTCATTAAGGACTGTAAGAAGTTAAATGTAATTTGCAGGGGAATGGTGATTAATCATGATCGTTTCAGCTACTAACATTACGTTTCTCTAGGCTTTCAAACAGCTTTGCCAGTCACAGCTACACATAACTGAGATGGCTCATCAGATGTAAATGATAATGCCTGTCTAAGGAGGAAAGGGGGAAGTTTTAAGTGTGTATTGGTAGCAAATAGAGTTAAATGTCAGTTGTGGAGTAATCATCAACCCAAATAGTCCTGCTATCTAAGTCATTTCATTTGCATAGACTTCCCACCTACTTTACATGTCCTGTACTGGGCTCAAGAAAATAAAATGTAGATGCAAATCTCCTTAAGGCCTAAGAAATGGAAATAGTTATTGTCTCGTATTTGTGCACTGGCGAGAAAACAGACACTGATCATTCATTTCTGCTTTCTTGTCTCTCATGTTTTTCTGTCTGAGGGCGCGGGCGTGCACCTTTACTCTGACCCTGTCTGTCCTGGGAAAGGAGCATGATTGTCATTCAGGCAGTGTGCAGCTCCTTGGTTGGATGAGGTCACAATAAAGCCCCGCCCTGCATCTCAAGCTAGAAAGTATTGATTTCCTTTAATTGGATAGACAAATGAAAAGAGGGGATAAATGGAATAGAACTGCTCAGTTGTTGATGTCTGTCTTTCTTAGATTTTGTGTGTAACTTTGTCTTGTTAGATTCTTTTCTCTATTCTTGGTTCAACAAACCTGGTCTCTCTTTTTTTTTCTTTTTTTTAATGCAGAATGGGGTGGGAGGAACATACCTATGTTGGTATTTACCTTACATGTAGCTTCACCTTACATGTCTCTTCTCTCTTCTGCATCTCACCCCAACTGCTGAATGAGGAAACCCCAGTTGTTTTCAAATATAAACAGACTCTTGTTGTTTTCATAAAGGTCAGATATTGTTTAAAACACTTTTCAGTGAAGCGTGAATATGCAAATAAGCATTGATAAGGTCAGTATTTGAATAAACCTGATTTCAGAAAACCTCCCCCTGACCTTTTATTCACTTCTCTTGAAATTTTCCGTCCATAAGAAAAGAGAAACGAATGTGCGGCCTCTGGGTCACTTTTTTTTTAGATCATTAAAATCATAAAATATGTCTACTTCTCCTGTGATAACACTGTTTGGAAGAACCCATATTTAAAATATTTTCATTTTAATTACAAACCATTAATAGGGTAGTAAGAATGCCCTTAACGGTGATAACAAACACAAATGACTCAACCACTCCATCTGTACTCCAGTGCAACACGTCTTACCATACAGTATGGGAATCACTTATTACTGCCAAGTATTTCATTAGGAATTAGCCAGAATGAATACTGCTAGATTTACAGTCATATAAGGCAGCCAGGTATGGGTCCTCTGTGGAACTTTACCAGAACAAAGGTAAAGGTATTTCATTAGATCAAATTATGCACTGATATTTGTATGTTCATTCAATTAAAGAAACATTCCAGGTACTTCAGTTCAATTTCGATTCCATTAATTTATGTAGTTCCAGAAACATCTGAAGGCAATTCACATAATAAGGTCGAAACATTAGAGTTTTACGCAGCGAAACCCAACAAATGAACAAAGAAACCCTGGGCAACAGTGGAGGAAAAACCCCCTTTAATGGAAGAAACCTCCTACAGAACCAGGCTCAGGGTGGGCGGTCGTCTGCCTCGATCATTTAGGGTGAGTGCACAGTGGAGAAAGAGGAGTAGAGCAGACACTAACAAGCAACAAGCAGAAAATTATCAGCGAGAACGCCAGCAGCTTCCTGGTGAAACCAGCCAGCAGGACCTGGTCCACACAGCCACCTCCCATGATGAAGACCTGGAAGAAAAATAAAATGCACAAGAGAAACGGAGAGAAAAAGAGAGGGAGAGGAACACAGCCTGTATGGTCACGTGCGTAGGAGAGAAATAACAAAGGTTTAGATGAATGCAGTGATTGTCAAAATGAATACCATGACCTTGTCGGCAGGACTAGTATGAGCTACGCTGAAATACTGGATTTATTTGTAACCTGGCTTTCTTTGCTTATATTTTCCTTTGTTTATGTATTTATTTTGCCAATATTTTAAGTTTGTCCACAGTGTACAGGAGCAGTTACCTTATTAGATAACTAATATTACTAATATAAAACACCAGCTCCTTTATTATGGCACTACAGTATTTTAGAAACAGCTTTACATTCCTGCATTTTGATTTCCATTTTTCTTCTCAAAAGAAACTTGTCACTGGAGCAATTAACATTTTGGCGCCTTCCTTTACTGTGACAGGTATGAATACTTGAGCTGGACTGAAGGTTATCTTGCAGTTTTAATATCATAGTACCTCAAGATTATACAGCGGGGGAAATAAGTATTTGACACATCAGCATTTTTATCAGTAAGGGGATTTCTAAGTGGGCTATTGAT
>JAUYWH010000001.1:4384954-4403577 GCA_034779795.1 Ctenopoma multispine
GTGTGTGTGTGTGTGTGTGTGTGTGTGTGTGTGTGTGTGTGTGTGTGTGTGTGTGTGTGTGTGTGTGTGTTGAAGTGAGAGCAGGGCCCTCTCTTTAGCGGGTTGATTTTAATATGCATTAATACAGTGGTGAGAATGTTTCCCATTATTACTCTTATCATCATGTTCTATCAAGACGCCTCCTTCTACAGGCTGGCCCACATTTGGCCACGATGGGAAGGGAGACGGCGAGTCTAATTCCCATTTCTAAAAGAAGGTTATTTCACAAAGACGACCCCCGGGGCTCAGAGAGAAATCAAAACTCTGAAGACGAGTAAAGAACCCTGTCTTTCCCTCTTCTTTTATCTCACTTAGCCCCTTATTCTTAATTCCGTTTCCTCCTCCTCCTTTCTTTTTTTTCTTTCTGTCCTCATATCTCTGCTACCCTCCATACTTGCCGTAGGCATCACTATAAATGCCATGTGGAGAATGAAGGAAGGGGTTATTATTTGTGCCTGGGGAGGCCTCTGTTTGTACTCATGCAGGCATCAGTGTGGACAGCTATAGAGTGACTGGGGAGAGATGGGCAGCGCACACACACACACACTCGGAAAGACAAATATTTTGGTCGCTGCAGCACCAGCTGTGAGGCGCCTGACAACTACTTGTGCTCCAAATTCTGACACCAGGGCGAGCTCGAGGCTCCTTCTCCACTCTGCGTCAGACTGCTTTGATAAGACCACGCGTGGAAAGGGCAGCTCTAAACCACAGTACTTCAAAACTAGATTTAATGTAGGTTCTCCACCACTGTGAGCAGGAGTAATACCACGAGTTGTTTGTCTGCCCTTTTCAGCTGCCTCTCCAGGTGCAGGACGGAAATCTTTCATTTAGTTGGCCGAGAGTGCTCTTTAATAAGCTTTTATGTGCATTTCTGTAAATATCATGTTTAATTTTAAAAGGTTCAACAACAGATTTTAGTTTTGAAAAATTTTACATTAAACTGTTAAGGTCTTTCTATAAAACATTTCACTTTTGTAGCGTAAACTTTTGTAGTGACAGACTACTCCTGTCTGTCTCCTGTGCGTTGGGGAGTGAGTGAGAGATCTGAGGTGTCACAAAGGGAGGAAAATGAGGTTTGGGAGATAGGTGATGTAACCATGGAGACATACTATACTCACCTGCCCTGGGTTAAAATCACACCGGACAGACAGGAGATGGACGGATAATGAAAAGACCCTGTTAGGACATGTTCTCTTCGCACCATCTTGATAGAAGCCGCCCACTGTCGGGCTCCGTAGTCACTTGTATTGCAGCAGTCAGTTCAGGAAGGGATTGGATAGAATAAGACTGCTATTATGAATCTAAGGGGTTATTTCACTTGAAAAGATAAGACCCTCATCCAGGGTCATTGTACTGTAAAATTGTGTCACTGCCTACATGTGCTCTAGACTGTGCTGTACTGTGTGTGTGTGTGCGCCAAATTTTAAGAAAATTGGAAATTACAAATGAAGTTTAGTACAATAATCTCAGAAATGTTGTGCCCTAATAGTAATTGAAATGGCATGAAAAGTTTTTCTAAGCATTAAATGCCTTCAAACGTAACTAACTTAAGCTCTCAACCTCATACACAATCCTGCAGTTGGTGTATTTATCCTGTACTGTAAGTAAAAGTAATATTATAAAACTGTAATCTAGATAAGAATGTACTAGTTACAAATACATTCTGTATTAAATTTGTACTTGAGTTAATGTAAGTATACAGAATATTTTCAAACTTTATACAATTTATAAGATTAATATAATTTGATGATTATTTATTGGTGCAACAGGTCAAGTTTGTTCTAAATTAAAATTTAGCATTTACAGTAAACTAAAGACTAGAATGATGTTATATATGGTCAACTGTAAAGTGACTGTGGTAGTCCAGTCTAGATCTGTATTTTATTTTCCACAGTATGTCAGCCAGTTTGTGTGCTCCTTTTAGATTTGACCTGCCTCTATAAAGTCCAGACCCTCAGTTTGTTAACCAGCCTTACCCAGTGTTTACTACTGTTTTCGCAAGGTGAGTACTTATATACCAGTACAGTCATCTTAGAAGTTTATATGTAAAAGATTCTCTTGAAGCACAACACATTACTGACCCTACCACCATGCATGACTTACCTATCTGTGTTGTAAACAACAGCCAGCAGCTGTTTTCCGCCTGTCTTGAAATCCACTTAGGATTTTCCTTCTTCTTTTGTGTTCACAGTGTCAGACGTGTGCATGAAAAAGTGAACGTGTTGCCCGTGTGTGTCAGAGTGATGCGTTTAACTGCTTCATGCGTTCTCAGCTTCTCATTAAACACCTCTGAATGAAACTGGATGGTGTAACTGTGTAGAGAATGGCAGGGAGGACAAGCTAAGGTCCCCTTTTCTAAGTAAAGGGAGCCTAGACTCCACGTCAACCACCTTTCACTCGGCACAAAACATTTTGAAATTGTCGGAGAAGTAGATCACGTCACCAATGTTTTATTGACAAACAGCGTGTAGTTCTTTCAGCGAGAAGAGAAAAAAAAAATAGATTGTCTCTAATTTTCTCAATCTGTCAGTTATATTAAATGCTGCATTTTCCTGATGCATTCAACACCAAATCTCAAAATATGTTTTACTCGGTGCAGAGATACTCATGCTCAAGACACTCCTCATTAGATGGTTCACTTGCTCCTGTCATATTAAAATTCAGCAGTGTAAGCATCATAATTAATTTCACCCAGGGCATGCTCCAAATAGGGAGTTTCATCCATAGTGCCAATCCAACATGACATTGCTAATTTTTTTTTTCCTTTTTGAAGTCAGTATTTTGACTGAAGGTGTTTTTGGATTTGTCAGTATTCATGTTCATCCAGGTTTTCCTGCAGCAAATCTGGCCCTTATTTACATTCACTCAGGTTTTATTTGTACTGAGACATAAAAAAAGTGTTGGTTTGCCAAAAATATGTTTTACATGAGTTATGCAATTTATTTAACAGGATTAAATGTAACTACAAGCCAAAAACTGTACACAAATACCAGTCAGCCATGGATAGACCAATTTGAATTATTGGGTTGGTTCATTTTGTCATTTTATAAAACTCCAAATTGACTACAAGGTATGTGTATTAATAAATATTGAACTCTGTATGACGGCACAGCCGCATAGTTAATATACAGTATCAGACGGTAGACACTGTTCTGTCACTTTATGATCATCTTAAAAGGTCACGTAACCCATATTAATAAATAATAATTATTTTTCTCACATACCTCTAGCAGTTTGAGACGTCTCTGAGATTTCTGCACGAGTCCAGTTCAGTACTTGTGTTTTCGCTGTCATGTAAAACTGTTCATTAGTAGCTTCAGTATTGTAAGGATAACATTGTCTCTTATTAGAAACATTTCAGCTGAATGTAAGACAAAAGTATTTGGAGACGTGTGGTCCCCAGAGAGACTACTTTTCTTCTCGCATCCACAGTACAGTATTTTCACTGTGAAGTTTCTATGAGGTTTGGCAGGTTTATGGAAACACTTGTGGTGCCCTGATCATTTAGAATTTATGCTGATTATCAGTGTTACTGTGCAACAGATTGTTTTAGTATTGACTACAAACCTAGTTGGAAGATGTGCAGGACTGATGACTCCAGTGTTAACATTGTCACTTTGGTTAAGGTTAGAGAAAAGATCAAGGCTTTGTTTAAACATGTTGTAATTAAAGTGACTTAAGCCAGACACAATTAAGCCAAAAAACAATCTTTCTCTTACCTTAACCTAGTGCTGTGAGTGGCTAAACACAACCATAGCAAAGTTGAATATTGCAAGTCAAACTTGATGTTGGACTGCAAGATTCATCTGCTATGTACAAAAATACATTGTTTGGGAACATTTAACTTACATGTTCAGTATCAATATATTTTCTGCATTGTTAATAGAAAATGTGATCCAGTAGTTTTTTACTTTCTTTACAAAATTATGTTAGCACTTTAGTTGTATAGAAACATGATATTTAGGAGACAGGGTTGTATTGATACACCCTATAACCTTTCATATTCCCCTCAGAATGAATTTCATTAATAATTTAATTTATCTTCTAGGGTCTTAATCCAACCCTGTCTCCTGAAAATTGCTATGCAACTAAACTGCAAATACGATTAAGTGTTTGGAGCTAACAGAAATATAACCCTGTTACATTTCACAACATAAATAATGATTACGTTGGGATGCAACATATTTCTTTGAATGACTGAAGCTCTACTGTTCTTTTATTAATTGAAAGTGAGTTTCAAGGAGGTGACTGAAATAGAAATTGCAGCTTTGACTCAAGTTCCATGTGTGGTTGGGTTTAGGCACCTTTCTGCAAGATCAAAATCAATCAGAATTTTAAGGTGGTGAGCACCACAATCAAAATGTATTTCTCCTTTGACGTGGAGGCAGAAATCTCAGAGGCAGAGATCTCAAAATCTAACCCAGACAAATTAAATTACACCCAACTATGGTTAGTACCCATGGTTATGGTTAGTTTCTTGTGTGATTCAGATAAACTGACTCCTTAACTCAAAGAGTTAGTTTTGCACTCACTACCAGGAAAAGTAATCAAGCGCCTCTGAAATGTGAAATGAAAGACCTGAGTGTGTTAAAAGCTTCTGGCATACATATGGTTTCTCCAGGAAAGGAGACAGTGAAAGAAAGGCTAGTTTATTGTGCTCATTTTAATTTTTTGACAAGAAAATAAAGAAAGCCTCTGAGAGATCATATGGCTCTCTCTCACTCCGTCTCTTGCTCTCGCGCTCCTGAGTCATTCACTAGAAGAATATAACACAAGCTTCCACTGAGGATTTCCTTGCAGCATGCTCCATTGTTGTCTCTGTCTGTTGTCAGAAGGACCTCTACTTATTTCCACTTTCTAGGCATTGAAAAACACAGTTTCTCTTCATCACATTTCAAAGAACAGCAGCGCTAATTAGGGTCACTGTTGACTGGCCACCTCGTCGTTGTCTGATTAGAAATGAGCTCTGCTTCTCTCTGACACATGATAAATTCAGGCCATTATTCTTTATAACAGAACAGAAACAAAAACAGTACTTCAATACTTCGCTACATTGATATTATTTACTCAAAGAATGCTCAAGTGAGGCTTAAGAATCAAGCAATTATAAAATTGCAGTCATGAAAGTTAAGATTTTTTTTTTTTTTGCCATTTTCAAAGCAATGTTAAAAAGATTAAAGAAAGTTGAATGTTTTAAGGCTGTTGTTCAGTTAAAGCCACAATCTGGGACGTGTAATGCAGAAACGACCACGGTTCGTCACTTTCCTTTCGAATCCGAGCTGGATTGTTTGCTGCAGCAGCAGAGGGACCACGTTGTAGCTGCAGTAAGAGAGGAGACAACCCCACCGCCCCCTTTTCCTTCTTAAACCACACAAATGAGTGTGCTTTTGCAGCGCTACAAACAGCTGTGGTGATGTGACTAACCCACGATTATGGCTTTAACTTGGCTTAATGACTTGAGCATTCTGAACTCATTATAGCAGAGAAAAATATTTTATACAGTGCTTCAATTCACCAATAAACTTTTTCCAGCTCTGTTGTTTGTATTGTGTAGTTTTTAGTCAAGGTTGGAGTCAATTCTCTTTCAATTCACAAAGCCTAGAGGCTGTTTTTCAGTCAGTCTAAGCATTTGAAATTACAATTTTATTTGTCAATACTGTAAATACCAAAAGCTTAAATTTCAAATTCAAATGAATTGAAATGTTGTTGACTCCATTCCTGGTCAACGGTCTTCATAAATGAATTTTTGTAGCACAGTTATGTATAGAATAAACACGTATTTAGTTTTCTCCTCTTTTCAGCCTCCAGTGTTTAAATCCTGCAGATATACATATTATCTCTTTTCACCATCACATTGCCGTAACACTTCTTATATGAGGAACGTTTTCAGATGAAAACCTTTGATAAGGCAAAACCCCTATTTATTACTTAAATAGCCGTCCGCAACGTCTGGTGACACAAAATGGTGCGAGGAAAGTTGTCCATGAGATTTTGGCCTCTGTTGCCCAAACTGTCGATAGGAATAGATATGTTAGAAAGCCAAATACTCCTTTTTTTCTTGTCTCAAATTCTGAAACACGTGGCCATCTGAAGAAGGTTTTCTGTCGGACAGATGAAGACACTGAGTACAGCCCATACATCAGAAACAGAAACTCCAGCTGCAAAACAGTATTAATATCTCAAAGAATACATTCATCTGTGTGTGGTTGTGTGTGCATGAGTACACTTGGATGTGTTTATGCGTGTGCTAGAGTAGTAACTGTAAGAATGATGGTGGGTAAATACTCGGGGGCCAGGTCAGGGGCTATAAGGGTCAATTTACTACCACAGTACTTTGGTCTTAGAAATGATTGGAGAATAAGGGGGGGTGGGGGACAGTGAGCCAATGGCGGTGGATCATTTTGTGCAAATTGTTCTGTTTGGCAAACTGATGTGTATCGATGTGAAGGAGAAGAGGTCTGTAAATAGTTGTATTTAAAATCATTTCAAATACTTGAGTTTGTGAGTTATCAAGTTGGCACAATGGCACCACAGTGGAACCAGAGGAATAAAAAATAAAAATAAAAACTCGGGAGGTGGGGGGAGAGAAAAAAATGAATTGTTGATAAAACACAGTGGAGCTACAGTGTATCGGGAAGGAAGCTGAGAGTTTTAGGTCTTTTTCCTAAGAGTCGTTTTTTGATTTTGAACAGTGCAGATATGTTCCCCTGTGGGAATTGAAGACATTCATTTGAAGATTAGAATTTTTAGTTCGATTTCAAAATCAAAAACGTACCATTGTAAGTGAGCAGGTAGGTAACTAACATGGGATTCTGGTTTCTGAAAAGTCTGAAAGATTTCAAAACCATGTTGTACAAACAAAACAGTCACCTCTTTGCAAATATAGAACTTCTCTCTCTCATCTGTACAGCGTTCCCTCTTTAGGAGGATGAGGAGCAGGTGTAGCAGGGCTTCACCAAGAGAAAAGACAGGCTTGTTTTTGGCTCTGCAGAGAGCACATTCCTCTTGGTAGAAAACAAGAATTTAAATGTCTTGTCCATCATACTGTTGTTTGTCTCTGTTGGTGTGCACGTCCCAGCTGAGAGGTTCCGAAACAGTCAAAACACAGTCACACGACGGAGCCATGCCATATTCAAATAATAGAATACTAATGATGAGGATCATAGGAATAATAAGAAGACCAGTAATGATAATAATAATAATTAATAGTAATAACAACATATCATTCTATGTTTTTAAATTCTGTATATAAAAACAGTGGTGAGGAGAAGTTGGTACACAGTAGGGCTCTACTATCCCCTTGGTTGATTTGGCACATTATACTCACTCTCTAGTGAGAGCTACCTACTCATTCTCAGCACAGTTGAATATTACTGTTGCCTGGCGACCCATCCAGAATGGGTTTTTGCATCGCGAATCCGCGATGCAAAAACAACCTTCCCACAGGAGCGAAATCTTGATCAATCCACCATCATAATGAGAACTGGTGAGGTTAATCTGGCGTGGTCAGGATTGATGAGCGTCAGACTCAAGGCAGATTAAAAGCGTAACTGAGCTGTCCAGGATGGGTTGCCTGGCAACATTTAAGGTTTATGTTCTTAATACTGATTCTTTTCTTTTTTTTTTTTCTTCCATTCAAAACTTAGTACAAATAGCTACATAAGTTTGAGCTATAATTTTCATTACATTAAAAAATTAACTCAGTCTCTCTATAAGTTATGTTTTTTGTTGTTCAGTATAATATATTAGTTTGGTCCTCCTTCATGTTCTCAGAAGCAAAGGCTAAGTTTGTGTAAAGTGTGAGTCGGTGTGTGTGTGTGTGTGTGTGTGTGTGTGTGTGTGTGTGCGTGTGCGTGTGCAATTTGATTGTGTAAATCTTGTAAATTGTGGGACTTTGTGTGTATTTACAGGTCTTTTTGTGTCAGTTTGTTTTTATATAGGTATCAATATGTTGCGGGATTTTTCCATCTTCCAAGTGTTTGGGGTCTCCAGGTGTGGGATCAGGCCTTCTGTTGTGCAGACACACCCTTCCAGTAGTCCAGGATGTCATGGAGATCCTCATCCTTGGCAAACTGAACCTTTCGCCTCAGTGCGTGTCCTGCTGCCACGTATCCTTCGTCCTCCATGGATGACTGCCGGTGCCTCTTGCGGTGCAATTTGAACCTCTCCCACAACCCCAGAGTCGGAGTGCAGAGAAGCCCTTCTTCCTCCTCGTCTTCATCGGGGCTGGAGCAGTAGCTGAGGTTGTGGTACTGGGGCGAGAGTGGGTAGTGTGGCGACAGCTGGGAGTATGCCAATTCCCGCTGCTTGGCCTGCCTGCTGAGGGTGATGGGATCCAGCACAGACGGCTTACGGGCCCCTGGGTGGTGATGGAGATCTTGCAATATCTGAGGGTGGTGCTGCAGCTCCTGGAGGTGCTGCTGGGAGCCGGGATAAGAGTGGCGGTGCTCATTGTACTGACGAATTCTCTGGGCTTCGGCACGCAAAATAGCTGCTGCTGGGGTGACTGTGCGGATGGCCTCTCCTCCCCCGCCTCCCCTCTCTCCTCCGCCTCCCCTCTCTCCAGGCGAGGTCCTCTCGATATAGCGGGTCTCTGATGAGTGGTAACCTCCCTCTGAGCGGAAGGAGCGTGGGCTGCGAGCTGAGCCGGGAGAAGAGGAGGTGCTGGGCCTCTTGGAGGTCGGAGGAGCCTCCATGCTGTGGTGTCGCTGCAGTGAATGATGGTAGCTTCTCCCCCTCTCTTCTCTTCCTCCTCTCCCTCCTTTATACACTGGGGAGAGGAACTCGCCTCCTCTCTCTCCTTGCTCAGATAGAAGCACCAACTGCGGCTCTGCAGTTGAAACAGCCCCTCCACCTGCAGAAGATGGGGACTTGATTCCCTGTTGAAAGGAGGTAGACTCCGATTTGAGAGCATCTATACAGTTGTTGATAATCTGGTTAACTTTATCGACTTCTTTAGCAATGGTAGAGATCTCTGCTACTGAGCCCTGGGGATTTGCTTGTGGTGACATCTCCCTTTCTCTCTCTCGTTCTCTCTCCCTTTCAATGCCAGAGCCTCTGACCTCCATGTAGTTAAGTTTAGCAGGCTTGTGTGCTGGAGTTTCTATCACCTCCTGCAGCTTATATGGATCTACCTCACCACCCTGAGGCAGGTAGGGCATTCTGGACAGACTGTCCCCAGCGGCAAGCTTCTGAGAAACAGATCCCCCACTTCCTCCCTCTATATCCCCTTCTCCGCCATACTTGAGCTCTATCAGAGTCCTCTGGATCCTGCTCATCTTTCTCTCCTTTTCCTCCGTGATCCTCTTCTTCCTCAGGCAGTGGACGACAAGGCCAAGGAAAAGCAGCATGCCAAACAAGCAGCCCAAAATAGTCATAATGTAGTGAGTGGCTGATGACTTATTGGCTATTCTCTCAGGCAAATCCCGTCGGATAGTGGAGATGGTCAGACAGGTGTGGTTGAAGCGCAGGGAGTTTCGTATAGAAGCCACACAGTATGTGTAGTCAGTGTTAGGCTTTAAGTTCTTTAACTCAATATCTTCTCTTTGATTTTTCAGAGTCTGGATATCTGTGAAGAAGCTGTTGTTATAAAGCACCAGGATGTACATTTTCTTGTAAGGATGCGGGATCTGAACTGTTATCACAGCACTCGAATGTAGCACTTGCTTTACCGTCATAATCGGTTTGGTCTCTGAGAAAATGGGGCTCCAGCTGATAACTTCTTCGGGAGTGGTCCCGGATGCACAATCATCCAATCCGCAGGGAGAGGCAGAATCTGGGGGCAGGGTGGTGTAATCGAACGGCCCAATGCCAAAGAAGGGTGTCACACTGCTGTCGTCTATGCATACAACACTGAGCGCGTGCAGAGCGGTGCGTTGGGCAGGCATGCGGGGGTTCTGGCTCAGGAGGTTGAAGCCAGAGAATCCCTCAGGCGAGTCACACACCATCCTTTCACTGGTCCTGTTGGGAAAGGCTGAGAGCCAGTGCAGAAAACCCAGCAGCTCACAAGAACAGTTGAACGGGTTGGTGTAAAGTTCGCAGGTGGTCAGCTTAGAGAGTCCAGAGAACAAACTGCCATCCAACACTTGGATCCTGAGGAACACACAGAGGGAACATTACAAACGAACACAATTTAATCCACTGTGATCAATCGGTTAAATTAAACATTACTCCACTGAATTAGCATTTTGGTTCTTTAACACTGTCAGACTCATTCATAATTTAAAACATCCGTACTGATGAAGTAGATCTAAAGATGATTCCTCTTTTGTGATTCCATGTGTTGTTCTTCCTCATTTAAATTTATGCAGCAGTACTTGCAAAGAGCTATAAATAGAATTTGGTGTGTACAATTGGCACACTTCCCCTTTTAAATGCACTTGTTCTTTAGGCTTCTTTGGCATCAGGCTATAATCAATCTATCATAATACTATTATTACTGCATTTAGATCAAGTGATCAATACCAATTACACTGCCAATAGTAAAAACAAAACGGTTATTACCCCTGACAAAGTAGGGATCTCAAGTCTTATTGCAGCATTGCATGGTAGCTTTGGTTTTGGTGATTTTAAAGGATTAATCATTGTTTAGTCAGTTAAATGTAAGATGAAAATGAGTTTGCAGAAGCCAGGGTACCATTTTAAAATAGCCTGTTTTTCGTTTTAAATTTAAAAACCCAAATATGCTTAGATGTCAGTGTAGGCTCAAATGCCCCTCTTTAAAAGGACGGGTTCACATTTGTCACATTCAGGCGCCTGTATGAACAATAAAAGAGGTACTTCCTGCTTTAACCATTCTTCCTGTTCATACTGGCTACGAAAAGATCAAGTCTCAAAGCTCTTTCAATGGAAGTGATGTGGGCCAAAATCCTTCCTCCTTGTTCTGTGCAAAAAAGAAATTTGTATCTATAGCTAAATAGAGGCTTATACAGTCTAACGTTGTTAGAACAGTTTGTTATCTTACACAGCGTTTCAGTATAGAATTCCCTCTTTTTCGTTTCTCTTGACAATATTTCACAGTTTACTTGGAGTTACAGAGAAAAAGAAGGATTTTTAAACTTCGGAAGATACTCACTAGGCGAAAGTCTTTTATTGTCATCAGATAAATATGTGTATACATTTTTGCACAGAAGGGAAGACGTTGGATTTTGACTGCCATCGCTTAGCATTTTATTCAGGTGTATTAACAGGATGAATGGTTACTTTTCACATTCTGATGTTACATATGCACAGTACAGTACTGTGAAGGTGGATGCTCGTGTTACACATGGTGAAGCATGGTGCTGTGCAGGTGGAGGAATATGGAGTGAGATGGGTCAATTCAAGTCTCATAAATTAGTTTGGTCAGTTGACATAACTATTTACTAGTTTAAAGCTAAAAAATGATACAGAGGACCTTCATCAGTGCTCCCATCGGTCAGAGAATAAACTTTGGTAAATTATGTTTGACGCCATAACGTCATAAAGTTTCTCAGTTGATTAATCATCTAATCATTTCACCCCTGTATGTTTTCTCTTTCTTCAGATGCACATTGCGGTAAATACCTGTTCATGGAGAGGTCTATATTCTCTATGTTGGGACATTCCCAGAAAGTGTTGGGTGCAACAGTCTCAATGAGGTTGGCTTGCAGGTATAGGTACTGCAGCTTTCCCAGGCCTCGCAGCATCCCCTCTGTCAGGTTTCTCAACTTGTTAAAGCCCATCTGGAGAACCTGGGGAGACAAAGACAAGTGGGATTATTCTAATCTCTGAAGAGCCAGTTGGCGCAAGGCATCAGTCACTACAAGCTGGAAACATACAGAACAAACAGACGACGGTTCAGTACAATTCATGTTTCACATGGTGATCTAAGCCTTTTTGCTGTGCTGAATTTACTGAGATCTTTCTTGTTCACATTTTACCTCCTGGCTCAGCTCCAGCAGCTGGGGTAGATATGTAAGCATGCCAGCTCATTATGGCCGCGTTCAGCTCGGTTTTTATGAAACACTTTTGCCTGAATGTTTCTGGAAGCCATAATGAGTGGGTGTTGTCTTTCTTGTGTGTCCTTGTCCATCTGCGTGTGTAGTGATGGAAGAATTTAGATCCCTTACTTATGTAAGTAGCAGTACTACAGTTTGTAAAAATAAAAAAACTCTGATTAGAGGAGTTCGATTTAAAATCTTCCTTTTGTATAAGAGCAGCCTACACTGAAAAGTAGGTGTTGTGAAATCTATTTCTCTCTGTGCAGGGTGTTTCAGTACAGATACTTCTTTTGAGGAATTTTGAAGAATATACTGGACTGTAAACATGTCTCCTCTCCTCTCCTCTCCTCTCCTCTCCTCTCCTCTCCTCTCCTCTCCTCTCCTCTCCTCTCCTCTCCTCTCCTCTCCCCTCCCCTCTCCTCCTTTGATGCTACATAAATAAACTGAATTCAATTGAAACACATACATTAAAGCATTATGTGTGCTGGTGTGTAAATGCACGCTGTCATCACTCACCTGCAGGTTGAACTGTGCTGAGAATGCTCCGTCTTCCACATAGCTGATATCGTTCTTGGTTAGGTTCAGATATGTGAGGTTGCCAAAACGACTGAGCGAAGAGTAGTGGACGGATCTTATCTTGTTCTCATTCAGCCTCAGATCCACAATGGTGCTGTTGAGAGAAGTGAAAACCTGCAGCAAAAAGCAAAAAGGGAAATGATGTGTAGTAAATTAGTTTTCATTTGAAGTTTTCTTACCTGTTAATGTGGGAAGGGATGGCCTCATAAGGGGGCTGGTTCATACTGCAGATAGCCAGCCACACAAATCCCTTCTCCCCTTCAATAAGCCAGCAGTCAGCCGTTACCATTGGCAACCGCATTACTGACAGCAAGGCGAGCCAACAGAGGAAAGAGCTGGCTGTGGACAGGACCACTGATGAAGGACCTCTAGTCGCGTTATGTCTCTGCCGTCCCTGTCCTGTCCTCTGGGCCATTTGGGATGTCGTTGCAATATCCACTGGAGAAAGATGTCCAGAGATGCTTGCCATCTAACATTTATTTATGCAGACTGGCACCATTTGGAAGGGAGTTAGGGCTTATTTATTTGATAATATTTCAGTGTACAGTGACTTAGTGTTGCCTTTTACTTTAGGTTTGTGTCTGTTCTGCCTTAGGTGTAGTCACAGCATAGTAAAACGTTGCCGTTTCCCCTTAGCGTGTCCTCGTATAGTAAATTTAAATTTGAAATGAGTATAAGGATGGGATGTATCAGTTCCTTGGCAGTATGTGCATGTAGGTAAATTGTATCAATTGGTTTAATTAGTGGGTCATATTTGATTTGTTATGCATAAACTGGCTGGTTGAAGTCATCCTGGTGCCAGATTGGCTGGTACTCATGTCTTCTGTGGCCATCTACATCTCTGATTGCACAAGAAACTCTTTACCGTCTTGCTTCTACTCATTGCTCACTGCTCTGTGCTTGGTGTGAGACTCCGTCCCTGCAGGGGGAAAGAGAGAGAGAGAGATTGGAGGAGCATTAGAAAAGCCTCGCTAATGAAAAACAGTGGTTTATTTGGTGAGAAACCAACAAGCACAACCCTGTTATCAGCACGATGAGATAGAGGAGGTTCTTGTTATTTAACAGTCTGGCATGCATACAACCCCACACACAAATTTGTGCACGTAATACTCAAAAGACTTTTCTTGACAAGTCCAATTAGTGCACACATTGGTGCAGACACACAATAAACACCTACACATCACAGAGCTCTTTATGCATGTGCAGACACACACATTTTCTGCCGCACCATTAGCCTCAGGGTCTTGATAGGCCCGGGCTAAGAATGGCCATGGCTCTGATACTGTATCTAATTAATTAATCTTCTCTAAATAAAACACTTCCTGGGAAAAACAGCTGATGTCTTATGGAACAGGAGGGATGGAGGGATGTGGGGAAATGAAAGATTTTTGCGAAGAGCTGCGGAGTAACGAGGAGGAGGAAGAGGAGTGGGTGCACGAGAGCGGCGAGGAAAGATGTATGGGGGAGGAGAGAGAGACGGTGAGCTGAAGTGTGGAGTGAGATGGAGGGAGGGAGGGAGGGATGGACAGAAAGAGGCAGTGATTCTGTGAGAAAAAGAGGAGGCTGTGAAGAGAGAGGGATATAGAGTGGCTCTCTGTTGGTCTGGGGAATTTGCTAGAATAGTGGCTTCCTCTTCTCTTTGAGAGAATTTTTTTCCCAGCTGTGAGAGCAACAAACAGGATGTGACATCACGGAGGTGAAGGAGAAGGAGTGGGAGAGAGCAAAAGGTCCAACCTTCCTCATGATTGTCCCTTGGCTGCTGTTCCCTTCCTTATTGATTACAGATGAATGGAGAGGCAGGGAGGTGCTGATGTGTCACCTCTAATCTGACAGGGAGGGTAAATGGGGGCAATTATTTTTTTAACGGGACAAAGCTTCTCTGAACTTTTTTTGTGACCTTGAAGGAAAGTCCCGCCCAGCTGTTGTTCTACTGGCGTCTGGATCTCATTGCTATCATCTGTTTCATCCTTTACAAGTGAAACACGTTCCTGGGGCTTATCGTGCACAGTGTAAGATAAAACAACTATCTACTAGAGTATGTGGTATAATTTGAACCCCTCATTATTTTAAGAAAGTTAAACTTTGTTAACAAGTTAAGTTGTAATTTTAAAAACTCCAGCTCTCGTGATGATCTGCCAGCACGGCACCAGTGTAGTACACAGCACGTCATTAAACATTTGTTCCCTTATCCTTGGTATTGATCAACACTCTCTTCTAATGTTATATTTCCAGGTGCTTGGCTGCTAACAAGACAAATATTCTACAGCTTTAAAGTCTCATGGCAATTCACAAAATAGCTGTTGAGATCTCAGTCTGGGCCAAAGTGGTTGACTAACTAATCAATTAACAGTTCAAGTAGTTTGAAGAACTGATTCTACCATCAGTTACATGTCAGCACTTTGTTATTTACCATTACAAACTATGTTTTAGCATGTGTGCCTGATGGGGTATTAAAGGAAATGTTTAGAATTCATTTTGTGGTAATAAAGATTCTTTTGGAGCCTAATTTTCTTTTAAAGATAAATTAGCTTAATAAATCCTGACACATGACTCTTTCTGAGATGATAATACATGAGAGGATTTTAGTAATATCTGAAATGATACTGGGGATTTAGGCCCTGGTATTCTATGCCATTATATCTTAAAAAAAAAAAAAAAAAACTAGTTTTGAGATATTACTCATACTGTAGCTCAGCCCTTATCTGGCCTTTGTCAAACACGACATTTAATTTACATCAGTCTTGAGTGTGTGCAAATCATGTTTCAAAGGCAGCTATAATAGAAATATTAAACAACAATACACTATATTTTTCAGTATCACTGTGTAGACAAATGCAGTGAATCATAAATATTGTTAAGCAAGTATTGCTCCATTTTTAGTACTTGAGTAGAAATTATTGCAAATCTTATTGTACTTAGGGAACAAAGCCCATAAGCTCCAGTTCCATCTTACCTCTGTATATACAGTGTAGAAGCACAGTGGCATATGTGAGCATTTGTGGGGTTGTATGCACACACACAGAGGCTTTTCCAGCCAGTCAGCACAATGTGTAAGTGATGGTGAGACATCCTCCCACATAGCATGAGACAAACTACTCAGTTAGGCCACCAGAGAAACGCCTGCCAGCCACACACATAAACAAACAGGGCCACATATGCACAGGAAATGTCCATTTTGCTGACCAAGGGTTAAGCTCGGATAAACAAACTGTTGAGGACAGAGAACATGGCGTAGCGATGATGCAGAGAGAAACCAAATAGTTTAGTTAAAATGCAGAGGCGGCTGATTTCTGCGTGACCTCTTTTTATTTAGAGGTAAGTGATGTCGGCTAAAGGGCCAGAAGACAGAACAGGAGTGCAGGGCAGAGAGGAGAACACGGAGAGATACAGTAGCAGTTAGTGGCTTGCATTTGACCTCCTTTTGTAGTGAATACATTTGTAGTAGCTAACGTGATACACGCAGGAGAAACTGTTAAGAGGCTGTCAACCTCTTTTTCATTTTGCATCATTCATCGCCTTCCCCGATTGCTCTGGCACTCTCTGAGCGTACACACACATGCCACTACTCGGGCTGCTGAGTATAGCCGTGTGGAATATTCCAGCACTCAGCATCATGACTGGCTCACTTTCCATTCATGTCACACTCAAAGATTTATAGAGTACAAACCGTCATATAGAGAAAGGCTGGGATAGACTATAACATCGCTTTACTGAAGCTGGACACGTTTTCCGATGAAAAATCCTACAGGAAACAAACGTGGGGAGTGCAAAAAAAAAAGAAAAAAGAAAAGAAAACAGCAGTGTGTCCCCTTTCTGGCACAACCAAACAACAAGACACCGAGCCCTGCTACAGGGGAACGTTGCTGAGCACATTCATACACACATAGAAAGTCGAAAGCAGCTAAATTTGTTGTTAAAATCTAAAACAACGATCCTATCAATCTCATGAGGAGCAGCAAATGAAGTTCAAAATATCAAAACGTTTTAAAACTCAGACTGAATATTAATCTCCCACAACAGAAAACACCATATATTTCTGATGGTGTATTCTCCTCTCACTACACCTACAGTATGACTTAGAGCGGTTGGAAAGGAGATTAAAGCTGAAAGAAATACAATGAAGATTTTGTATCCTGTGAAGATACTTAAGCATTTCTTTCTGTCCCTGGAGAAAGTGTTTCAGGTCTTTTTATTTGATACTTAATAGATTTCATCTGGTTGAAAGCTGGGCCAGACGTTAAGGAAAAATTACTTATGTTTTCATTCAACGTTTGCCAGTGAAAGGTGGGTATTATGATGCAGATCCAGATGCTGAACCTTCCAATTAAGATGTTGTGTTATTAAAATGCCAAAGCTTTGATTAGGTAAGCACTCCCTTAGCGCTTTCTAATTTTCTGGGGTTTAGTTTCAAATGTTTTTTTATTAACTGGCCTCACGTGCTGCTGTTCATTTGTCTAACAAGCTGCTGACAGGTCCCACGGACGGATAGATTCAGCTAACGCACATGCATCAATATCTCTAAATATGAATTAAATCACAACCTTATTCTGAGTCTAACTGATCGATTTAAAGAAATGACCCACTGTACTTTTACAGTGGGTCAATAAAAATGACAATGACCTGTTAATATGGGACGGGATGGCCTGATGAGGGGGGCTGCTTTCCCCTGCTTCCCCTCACAACAGGTTGTGAGTGAGCCATAAATATGAGCACGTTAATTACAGGCACACAATATACATGCAATCATAGAAACACACAGTGGGCATCACACACACTGCCAGTATTCCCATTACTATTCAGTGCCAGTGTAGAAAACAGCAGCACCCAACAAAGCTGCAAGGAGCTGTCAACAAAAAAATGACAGGTGAAGGTAAAGAAAAAGCAGCAAGACAAATACCCATGATGCTAGTGTATTGTGTGTATGCATGTTTACAGCTACTGTAAATCCATCCAATACAGGATTTGCAAAAAAATATTCTGAGAAAAAGGTAATGATGAAGATAAAGTTTTCACTGTTAATTGTCCAGTGGTAAGGGAGAAGGATGTGACTGCAATGTGTTTGTTTGCCATAACGCCATATTTCAAATTGTGGACTGGTCCAGTAAATGTATCTCTGCAGCTGCTATCACTACCATTCGAGTGGCCACCTATGCAGCCAACCAGCTGGAGATCCATCATTGTTAAACTGGAATTCTGCTTCTCCAGGCTGCACATAAGAAAAAGTGGTAAAAGCGGTGGCGGTGCTTTTATGAACTGGGTTTATAATGTGGCGTATGCATCCACTAGGAAGCAGTGTCAAATTAAAGTCATCAGGAAATGGAAAATTCACCCCCCTGTGATATTTTCAACTGCAGTACGAAAAAAAAAAGCATGAAATAAGTTGGACTAAGCTAAATAGACAGGAGAGTGACAAGACGGACACCAATATGAAACATCTAGAAGAGGATAGTTGCACATATTCCTGCACAGTTACTAGAATCACTTTGCTCAAATGCAACCATGACCCAAATCTGAAAGAACTAAAATGACTGTGATCTGAATTACACGCATGTGTCTCCACACTCGTTTTCTAATAAATTCATTCATGTGGAGTCCAACTAGATATTTGATGCTGTCACACCAGAGACAGACGTGAGGTCACAGTGACCTTTGACCTTAACCACCAAACTGAACCAATTTATCCTTGAATCCGAGTGGATGTTTGTGCCAAACTTGAAGAAATTCCCTCAAGGTTTTTTTTTTAGACATATCATATTCATAATGGGATGAAAATGAGGTCAGTGACCTTGAACTGTGAACACTGTCACCATTCTCTGGTTCCTTGTTATGTGCCAATCAGGACATAGTTGGAGGCACCTGAGCCCAGTGCTTCCCTGTTATATGTCCCTGTCCTTCCTCACTATGCTGGAGCCTTTTTCTCTCCTGTGCATCTTTGTTGTTTTGTTTTACTTCTTACATTTCATATCTATCATCTCATACACACACACACACACACACACACACACACACACACACACACACACACACACACACACACACACACACACA
>JAUYWH010000001.1:4407441-4438082 GCA_034779795.1 Ctenopoma multispine
TTTTTATTAACGTCACATTGCATTCCATATGAATCTTTCATCTTTTTAGAATCAATTTGCATCTCCATATTAATTCTTGAATGATAATAATATCAATTCATAGCTTTGATAAACAAAAATATATATATTAATATTTCTAAACAGTAACTTGGGTACTGTTTTCTTAATGTAACCATTCATTTAGTGAGAATAACTTAAATACCCAGTCTATCCCACAGCTGACTTATAGAGAAAGACAAATATTAATGTTCACATTCACACATATAGGCACTTTATTTTCATTCAATCAGCAAGTTTTGGACCGGACAACCCAGAGGGAACAACACAGTGACAGTGAGAACATGCAAACTCCATACAGAAAAGCCACAGTCATCCAACAGGTCCGAACCTTTAGCCTTCTACTGTAGCTGCTACACAGTGGTGCTAACAATTGCACCACCATGCTACCACATCTATAAACATACTGCGTATAAATATTTTGGTGGCACACTAAAGACACCTTAGGGTAAGATGCCAGAAAGCGGTAAAACCTGTGTTAGGCGTGAGACAGACAACAGTGTTTTTGATGTAAAATGTACATCATGAAGTTACCAGCATCACCTGACATAGCACTTCTCTAAAGCTGATACACAGCGTCTCACATACACAAGTCTGCACAGAAAAACAAACATGTACACAGGTGTGATAACTGTGTGTGTGTGCGTAGCCTCTCTCTGTCTCTCTGTGCAGGCAGTAGGCCAAAGAGGGTTTTAACGCGCTTAATGGGATTTCACACTTTGAAGTACACACACGTACACACTCTCGGACACACACTAATGTTGAAGATAAACATGTCTGAAAGCTATGTGTGATCCCAGACAAATAAACACACACACACACCCACACACTCTCTGATATAAAAGGATTTGTCAGGCTCCTACATTGTACACATGCAAAACTAATGCACTCCAATATTCACACAGTAACATTACTGTTACTCACTCATTTCCAAAAGACACAGCTTCACACACCTGCCAGAATAGAAACACACAGAAAATGGCCTCCACAAAAATGTGCCTTCATGGGTCTGTCCGGCATCAGTTGCTGCATTAGTGCAGCAGTGGCCACAATCCTACAAGTTGAGTTGAGAAAATCAGTTCTTGTAGACTGAAGTCTTTAAATGTGTCTGAGAACTTCATAGTTTAGAGGATGATAGTTGTAGTAAGACTCGCTGCAGTTACGATACATCCCAGTGTTGACTCTGAGTCATGGCTTAAAAATATCCCCATAAACCTTTCAGACTACTCCAGAGCTAAAATCCATTTCTCTATATTCACTTATTGGTTTTCCAATACATATACAATACTTCAAGTGGAGCTTCTAAGGTTCAGTACAAAGATGCCAAAATGCTACATAAAGTAATGTGAATATCTACACTGTGGACAAACTACGAGTGTTTGGAACAAACTACACAATACAGACCAACAGTAGAGAATTTACATTTCGACACAGTTTTCCACACAGCGTAGACTCTGGTTGCATAGATAAGGACCAAACTGCATTTATCATCAGTTCATTTCAGTCAAACTGCTTCAATCTGTGGACTGCTGATATTAGAGAGAATGGAGAGCCAGAGAGTTGTAAATGACAGAAGTTACTGTATTAGTTGTGTTCAACAAACAGTCCATTTTTTATACATGTGCTTAGAAAACTTGGTGCATCAACAAAAAGGAAATGTGACAAAGTGCAGTGGAAACAGGCAGAGGTGAATTAGTCATGACGTACATGAAACATCCATTGGCTGAAGACACGAAAAGCTGCAGCAGCTGAAGGTGCATTCGAACCCCGGTCCTTCCTGCTGTGAGGCGACAGTGCTAAACACTACACCACCGTGAAACACCACTGTGAAAACTACGACCATTACTTCAGGGAAGTGAAGCAGATAAAAGGTGTGGAGTTTACATCATGCACTGAGTTGGCGTTTGGCAGCTGTTTGACTGGAACCACCAATATGAAGTCCAAAGAGATGAGAATTCAAGTGAAGGAGGTAATCATTCCAATCAGCCCGAGGCCTGGACGACTAAAGTGGGTGATCACAGACGCCATTCTTTGGCAAAGACAAACTCCTTCACAACATCACCAAAGTCAAGAATACTCTTGAGAAGGCAGGCGTAACATTGTCAAAATCTACAATCATGAGACGCCGTCATGAATGTAAATACAGAGGGTTTACAGCAAGGTTCAAACCTCTGGTAACATTCAAAAGCAGAAAAGTCAGATTAGACTTTGTCAGAAAACATAAAAAAAAAAAACCTCCATCTTCTGGAATCAATTTCTTTGGTTTTATGAAACCAAGATTAACTTGTGCCAAAGCCGTAGAGGTAAAAGACTTGCAACATCAACTGGTCAGAAAATACAGCAGTTTAGATGATTTATGCAGCTTTGAATAGTCCAAGAAGGTGACTGACATCCACTGAGAAAAGGTGGATTTAGCAGCAAAAACCAACAATTTAACAACAAGATCAGTATCAGTAAAAAAAGAATTATAGAGATTTTTCTGGCAAAGCAGTTCATGAAAACTGTGAATTTACTGGAAGGTAATGAGATAAAATGCTGTAAAACATACTGTTAAAATCCTGCAACAGTTGTTGCTAAGTGAAAAATATAACAGATGTTTTAATCCTAGCTGATTTTATCCTGTTACTCTGGGAAAAGTGTGTTGAAAACACTTCACCAGCGCCACTACTACTAGTTCCCAGTGTTTAGAAATTCTCCAGTCTCCATGGTCATAGAGTCACTCTCCTTCTAAATCCACTCTGACTAACACAGAGTAATGGGAAGAGAAAAGTATGGTGAAGCAAAGGAACAGCTCATGATCCAAAGCATACATTACTGAGCTTCTGAAAATGGAGGTACTCTGCTTAAAATGGCTGCAATTCATAAACCGTAAATGCCGTATTTTTGTGAAACCTCTTAAAATAAAGCTAAAAGTCTACACTCTGATCACATTTTGACTGTTTTATTTCAAATCCATTGTGGTGATATATAAAGGCAAACTTATAAAAACTCACTGTGGCTCTTCTGCGCCTAACTATATTAGCTATACCATGTATTTTTCTTTTTTTTTTTCTTTAATCCTGTTCATGTGGAGTACGGTTTTCAGTCATGTCACGGCAGCGTCATGTCTGGGTAGCAACTGAGCACAGATCTCGTCATTTATCACTATGATACCAGCACCAACTATTTCACAAACACAAATTAGTTTCACTGTGCTAAGTTCTGGTCTAATCAGGCACCAAATGCTGCGGATCCAAGCCGGCGCCCTCCACGAAAGAGCAAGCTACAAACATTTCCACCTTTCAAGCACAGAAGGAGTGAGAATTGAATACTCAGAGGACTGATTTTATGTCAGGTATCCCTCTAACAGCACATCTGCTTAGACAGACAATACTCTAAAACAGATGTGATACGGAAAATAGTCCCCAGAGTTTTCTAAAGAGTGGACAGATTTTTTTTTTCCCAAAACAAGCAGCTCTACTGTATTTATCTGTTGTTTTCAGACAATGCTGTAGAAAATATGGCACCTCTGCACCGAGAGAGTGAGTGAGAGCAGAAAAGAGAGATTTCCTAGTAATAGAAAGCAGAGCTTATGTGCTCTGGTAGGTGGACCGTGTTATGGCCTGTCTGAAAACTTTTGCAAAGTTTGGCTTTAGAACTTCACCAGACAAATGACTGGGGCTACATACCAAAACTCTTACTGGAACGCATCTCTCTCTCCCTCTCCAGCTCTCTCTTTATTTCTGTCTCCCTCTCACAGACAAACACACATACATACACACGCACAGCGAGTAGCAGCTGAAGAAGCATCACTCAGACACCTCAAGCTGTTCATTTCCTTCCTGTCTTGATACATGCAGCCAACTGTAAAATGTTATAAAAGCAACATCAGTGTGTCCGCTGAGCACACACACACACACACACACACACACACACACAAAATCAAAGGCAGTGAAAATCACGTTTTTTCGCTGCCACCTCCTGATAAACACATTATGGCTAAAAGTATTCACACAGCCTGTATCACTGCCATGAGAACATTTCCATGCCTCTGCATGCCTGTCAGCGTGTGCATGTTTGGTTCGTGTGTTTCTGCTCGCATGTTTGTGTGAGACAGACACCAGCGAGGTCGAACATAATGAAGTGCTGCTCACCTGCTTTCCAGGTTGCTGCTGTGGTGACAGAGGCGGAGACAAGCTCTGCTGTGATGGTGGGAAAGACAATTGAGATAAATGATAGAAATAATGGAACAAAATGGTGCAAACATTTTTTCTGTCTATCTCACAGTTGCATGATCTTTGTCTCTCTCACACACACACACACACACACACACACACAACAAAACGGTAAACAGCATATACACACATTTTATGTTACAACCATAAATACTAACAGAGGTTAGTATACTGACTTCAATAACCGTAATAACTCTTTTTCTAATGGACTAAATAGTACTGGGTACACTGTAGACTAGTAGACAGCAGCTCAGCTCATCACGCATTTGTGCATGTCTCTGTGACACCTCTGCACCTTTAATTTGATGTCTCCTAGACAGAAGATCTGGTCTTCACAGCGAGTCCCTCCATACAGCACAGCATCAGCATCAATATGGGATCTTCAGCGATTGTCCCCTCAAAGTCTGGGAGTCATCGTTTTTTTACCAGCTAAGCTTTACTGACCACATATGTACCATCTCTCAGCCATGTTGAGTTGCCCTCTACAACATCAGAAAAGATCAGAACCTATCTCTGTTAATATGCTACTCGACTCCTTGTCCGGCACGTGTCATCTCTCATCTTAACTACTGTAATGATCTACTAAAAGGGCTAGCAGCATGCGTGCTCTCTAGATGATCCAAAATGCAGCAATACTGGCTTCCGACAGCTGCCCACATCAGGTTCAAAGCTCCCGCATCAGGTTCAAAGCTCTGACACCTGCCTGCAGTGTGGTTCACTCAACAGCTCTTTTCTACCCGAGCACCCTAATCCAGGTCTGCAATCCTTCTTCCCCCGCTGTGCTCTGTCAGTGGTATCTGGTGGTCCCGACACTACACAGAAAAAGCTCAAAACTACTCAACTCTGCCTGCTCTGCAGCCTCACTCGCAATATTTAAAGACTGTTAAAAAATGAAACTTCTTCTCCACTTGAAAAAAAACAAAACAAACTTTCTCCCCATCTGGATCTTATGTCTCACAAAGCAAACCTTTCTTCTCAAGGTGCTCTTCCTCAAATTACTTCTCTGTACTTGCTTTGTGTCTCACTTAGAAGTTGCTTTGGATAAAATGCCAAATGCCAAAATGTTAATGTAGATATAAAATCAACATAACATCTATTGGTTTGCATGATTTTGAAGTAAGTTGATTAACTACATTTTTTTACAAGCTGGGTGACTGTCCTCTGACTGGTTGCTGTTCTCACCTTTTTATTTTATTTTATTTAGTTTGTGCAAGCAGAGGAATAAGTTCTGAATTAAGCTTCCCTTTTTATTTTACAAACATAACATGACATCCTTGGTTTTGTAGTTTGGCTTTAATGTTGCATCCTAACATTTTGGCCCACATTTTTGTCATAATGCTCCTCCTACAGTTTTGCCCTGGAGCTGGGACCCGGCCACTGAATAGAATTACAGCAGCTGTCTTGGCAGCACTGCCATTAAAACTCATCTGTAGTTTTTAGTGCTTTGTCCAAGATTACACTTGGCAATTTTGCTCACTGGCTGTTTGGAGCGTTTAATGCAAAGCAATCATGTAACATAATATCTCTGCACACAGCTGGACAATACTTGTCAAACACTATCAGTAAAGTCCAGCTTTAACTTGATGGAGCTCTGGATCATCTCTCTAAGTGAAACTGTGCTTTGCTTGAATCCTCGATGGAAAACTTTCATGAATTACTTAGGAAGAAAAAAAAGTCACAGTGGTGAATATAAATCATTAAAATGTTACGTAAAAATCTCACACTTACTTAGCTCACAATACTTACTTAGCTGTGATGCTAAAGCAACCATCACTGGGTCTGTGGGCAGAAGACACCAGAAGCCTCTGTGCGTTACTTGGTCTGGAGTTCTTCTCTTTTTCTGTGCTATTCTGCCAGTAAGGCTGATAAAAGGTTTATAGTTCTACATAAAAATCGTGCTCCAGGCTTTAGTGCAATCAAACATTTCTAAACTCTCAGATCAAGAGAATTATAAAAGCATCGTTCATCATCGGTGTATGAAGTGCCTCATGTTAAACCTAAAACATACACATGTATCTCTATTATTATTACACATACGATGACACCATGCTTTACGTTAACCATCACAAGGACCAACCCCCTAACTCTAAAATAACACAATTCTCAGCTGGACCTTGTGAACCGCCTGAGTGTAAACGTGAGTGAGTGAGCGCAGACTGCACGAATGAATGAATCAGGGTGGATAGATTTATTTAGTAGCTTAAAACACCTGAAAACATTTTTACATACTGTGTCTTATATAATTATCTATGAAAAAAGAGACTAAATAAGCTTGAATTAAGTTAGAAAAAAAAACAATGAGTGAAACTTAACCAATCAGCTTCATCAAGACTGCCGGTGTGGTTTGTACAGATTTGACTGACAGTTGTATCTCACTGGCAGCATAAACAACCCAACAACTGTCATCATCTAACAATGCAGTAAGTGATTACTGCCATCACCTCTGTGGTTTCTAACGTAAACGCTGCTGACCTGCCACATGTCAGCGGACAAAGAGATGGGGCAGCGGTTGCTCGATCCACCATGTTCCCAAGGTAGCACCTGAGTTTATAATCGTTAAAGTTGTTAGAGCTTAATGTGTGACCACAGCCACAGGACTATAGAACAGTTACCTGGATTAGTCCTGCTTATTAGCTTTTTACAGACACGGATAAGAACTCTTGCTATGGATTAAATCATTAAAGCTACTGTGTTAACATGTAAACAGATCAGTCTTCATGAAAACCGTTGTTGTACCAGTACATTTCAGAATATTGAAATGTTTCTAACGTTCGCTGCCGCATTTATAACCGAAGAGGGGGAAGAATATTAGAGTCCAGCAGCCCACCAACACTAACTACATCCTCAGTGACAGTTTAATTAACACCTCTCTGGGTTTTAATAAAGACTGGCCATTTAAGCTTTATTAAGGTTGACTGTGTGACAGAGCTGTTAGGCAGGATTACATTATATTACTGTATATAGGTGTGCCTAATAAAGTACCCAAAGAGTGTACTGTACTCACTGAGAATCCAAGTG
Organism: Ctenopoma multispine; assembly: GCA_034779795.1. Classification (NCBI taxonomy): domain Eukaryota; kingdom Metazoa; phylum Chordata; class Actinopteri; order Anabantiformes; family Anabantidae; genus Ctenopoma; species Ctenopoma multispine. Next base: position 4,414,731 of record JAUYWH010000001.1, read on the forward strand.
AAGTAAGTAAACCTTTTGTATTGTTCTGAGATACTATGTAAAGAAACTACTTTCATTAGTTAACATGGTGAATGTTTGATCACACATTTTGCACCAATTAACAGTGCAGATATTAATTAGCTAAACTTGTCATATTCATTTTATCCTCTCGCCAACAGTTTTGTATTTCAGCAGGAACCCACTCTGTTGAGCCACATCGTGAAGATGAAACAGAAGCTACTCGTAACTTATAGGTCAGGCTTTTAGGAAGATTGGATGTGGCCAGTAGCCTTGGTGGTGGAGCTGCACCTGCTGCCACCCATTCAAAATGCGGAGCCAGGTGGAAGAGGCAGCATCGGTTGAAAGCAGTCTGAGCAGAAGCAGAAAAATATGAAAACGTCTCCTGTAAATAAACCAAAAAATATTTACATAAACACGGTGTTCATGTTCTGAAAGATCCCATTGATTAGAATAAGAAGCAAATTAATAGGGGGCTTTTAAAAAACAAAAAGCATTGAGGATAAAAATGTAACTTATTACTTGATGTCTGTGTGAATGTGTTGGTGTTCATGCTTTCTAAGTGTGTGTCTGGATAATGGAGTAACCACTGACTGATGGAAAGGTTAATCATTATAGACAGATGTATGTGGTGCTAAATCAGCATTAGGTAAAGTCTGACTGTGCGTGTACATCGGTGTGTGCATGCCTGTTTAAGCTGTAATGAGAGGCTGTCCGCTACTTGATTGGCCACGAGGGGAGGGGTTCTTCAGTCAGGCATCATACGAACAAGCAGCCTTATTATTTTCAGTGTATGGAGAAGAGTAAAAAAAAAAAAGTATCCCCCTCCTAACATGCATTGTGAGTGTGTGTGGGGAAAAGCTGCTCTGTGACATGAGACACAAAGAAGCTACCAGCCAGACGGGAGCTGAGGTCAACAGCTCATCACGGCGCAGCTTCATCTGGCTCCGTGCAAACCTACACAGAGCCCGCCAAGGTCATTTCACTGCAACTGTGTGATTGGAATGCTGCGGGCACGTGTGTAGGTACGTTTGTGTGTGTAACAAATCCCATGACACTCTGTAAACCTTGTGTCTAAACCTCATAAATCTGTTGACCTAAGGACACTGCTTCACTGAACTGGCCAATATAAATTTGACATTCACACCAGCACACGCATACAGAGACACATGCGCAAAGGTAGTTTTAATGCATAGCTTGTTGATTTGAAACGACACGCGGTGCAGCCACAACGCTTCCTTGTGTCCATACATAAAACATGATTTTGTGTAAACAAAATGCCTTCGCACAAGCCAACTCACGCACAGCCTCCCAACATGAAAACACATGCAAACATACTCACGCTGGTAAAGAGGAAGGAGACAGTAGGCCACAGTTAGCAAAATGTGATAAATGTATTTTTGTATCCTGTATACGCACAAAAGAATGAATGTGAATGAGATGAGGAAAAGAAATGTCACACAGCAGATGGTATTTTGTTTTTAGAATATAACTACTGGAACAGTTATTTTTTTTAGGCAGTCAGTTGTTCAAACACTTAAAAGTACTTTTATTTACAGTATGTTTTTCCTGGCAAACAGCTTCTTGCACAGTGATCTCACTCAGTAACATAGGTGGAAGGAGTCTGGTGCTACAAAACCTCCTAGGTTAAATAAAAATATGAAGGGTGGCTTTGGTGTGAGAATATGGGTTTGCAAGTTTACCATTAATCTATGTGGCTTTTAAAATAATACTATAAAGCAGTATTGTGAAACTCTGTAAGGTTATCACAAAACTGCGAGGAACAGTAACCAGTAGGTGGAGGATTGGTATCAATCAGCCATCCATCTACTATCTTATCACTAAACAAATGCTAACGCCACACAGAAAGGCACCTAGTCGACCCATGTATTTAAACACAGGTCCTTCTTGCTGTGAGGTGACAGTGCTAACCACCACACCACTGCGTTGACCTGGTATCAATCAATAAATTAAAATAAAGCCAATCAAAATCAGAACCTTTCCTTAATGAACTACTGATCCCTACTAAACAGTGAAGAAAGTAATGAGCAAAGACCACATCCTTATTGCACAATCACTGCAGTATGTGGAGAACTAGTGGCTGCATGCACTGTATGTGAATTAGATCTGTTGTAGGGATGAACACAAAGAGACACTGCAGGTTTGGAGGACCTTGCTTTTTTTTTTCTCTCTCTCCTTCTAAAACCTTCTGCGTTCAGTCCCCCGCTGTAACACTGTAGTCTCATTAAATTAATGAAGAGGCTGCATTATTGGCCATTGCTTTTCACAGTCTGAAAGCAGCCTCAGGGAGGAGGTGGATATTTGGGTCTAGCAACCACATGACTTGCACACTAGTGACAAAATCAGTGCTTGGTTTCTTTTGACCATGAAGATGATTTTCTCTTAACCATGTTGTTGCGCTTAAATATAACAAAACATATGGATTGAATTGTACATTACATATTTACTGTTCAGGCCTGTTAGGAGAAATAATGACTCCAAACCCTGCAAGTATGAGGACGGTCCAGAAAAGGGTTTTCTCAGTTTGATGTGGAACAACTTAGCTGGCCTGCAGGAGCACCATGAGCTCAACCACATCCAGCACTGTTGTTTACCATGAGTCAGATGTTACTGCCCAACAACAGCAGTCATCCTTACCAACGCTCCTGTGCTTGAATGCGGGTGAATCCCTGCAGCCAGATTTTCAAAATCTTGTAGAAAGACTGAAACTAGACGAGTGAAGAATGTTAAAGTGGTAGATGAATGAGACATGGTGTCCACGAACGTTTGGCCAAGTGTACTCCGTCATAGTGAACTGATATAGTTAAACAACAGTAAAAGCCTTGGGATTGCTTAATAACTTTTCATTTGTTATGTAATGTTGCGTGTGTAATGTCACTTTAAATAATTTACCAAAATAATACTATGAGAAAACCTGCAGTGCATTCAAAATAGCTACAAAATCATTTCTCTCCACCCCTCTTTGTGTAAATACTCCGGAGAACTGCTTACTCAACCGGCACCACACAGTTTGATTGACATCTCTGAGCAAACTGGAGGTGCTGCATCAGAGCCTCATTTCAACGGTTACTTTTCCACTCAGACACAAACAAGCTGCTATTCATCTGTTTGACTACCATCACATTTCACCACAGCATCCTTCTTTATTATGCCAACCTCCTCATATTCTCTGTGTTATGTTTCTATCATTGGTGGTGAACATGTGCAGATTAGAAAGGTCATTCTGCACCAGTCAGATCCACAGAAACGCCTGCTACCATCTTTATGCATCCGCTGAAGTGGAGCCATAAAATCAGAAATTGTTTTATGGGAGAAAAAAAAAGCAATTGTTAAATTCAGAATACAGAAATAATTATTTATAATGTTTTTAATGTTTTGAAATCAAATATGTTTTTGTTTAAAGATAAAAATACAGACAAGTTTGACATATCAGCTCCCAAAAAAAGTCAGACTTCAGCCTGTTTCAGAAAATATTTTGTTGATATTTCTCATAATTCATCTCTAATGCACTTGGAAATTGTGACTAACACTTTAACACAAGGAAAATCCATTACATTTGGAAATGCTGCTCTTATCTTTGAGGTGTCACATTTTCCTGAAAACATGTGCTACACTGTAATATAGACCCTTACAAAGTGTTTCCCACCGAGTATTAATAATCTATCTTTATCAGCCCTCCCAGAACTCTCTCTCTCTCACACACACACACAGAAACACAAACAAAGTAATTTACCAGTGGACCAGCCTGTTTCAAAAGCAGCAAGTGACTTTTACATTTTGTTTGATCTGTTTGCTATTATTAATGTGTTATTCTGTCATTCAAATACAGTGGTGAAATGTAACCATGTAGGCACATATGAGGTACCAATACACTAAATATATGTGTTCTGTGTGCTTCTACTTCATACTACTCCTCTACACTTTTATAGTTATCCGACACCTTTAATTACATATAAATTACTCCTCAAAATGCATATAATGGGGTTATAGTGAGGGTACACAAGAACAAAACAAACTTCACCCATCCAACCAATATTCAACATGCTGCATACTGTACCATTTTTGTAAATGTATACATATGTACATATATTTATTTTGTGTATATCGCACAGTAATTGGAGAGTAACTGCTGTGCAAACAAGTAATTCAATTTCAGTATTCCAGGGCGTTTATACTCTTATGGACTGTCAATAAAAGACTTCTGCAAAAGCAGTTTTCTCACTTGAGGTCAATAATTAGGTAACAAAAAACAAACATAGTCTTTGTCATAGAAATCGGAATACAATAAATAGAAATTTGTGCCAAAGTGCGTTATATTGAGGTTGAAGTGGGCCATAATGAAGCAAAACAGTTAAAATTTAACTGCCACATGCTGCTTACAGCAATAATCTCCATAATATTTGTCAGATCTATTATTGTAACCACTGGACGCAGTCACTCTGGAGCAAAATGAGTAATTTTAGTTCTGAAAAAGTGTATTTTGCTGATTTTGAAGTGCACTTGTTTCACACATCAGTCTATTCATAAGCTTCCTGTTCTTAGTCACTCAGTGGCAGCTTAAACATTATCTGAAGAGAACAATAACATAATATCACCTTATTAACTTAATATGGAGCATACTCCTGCCTACGTACACATCTATCAGACAAAGACTGAGTGAGTTTGTTTCCACCTGGTAAATTCAGGTGCCTTCACGTTACAGATTTTAATGCTCAGTTCAGATCTTTTTACGTTGATAGTTTACATCAATCTAAGTAACATGTATCCAGCTCCAATGTGAACACCATTGCGCAAATTTAACTGAAATTCAGACAAGACAGAGTTTATTTTACTTGGGCCTCAAAACCACAGAGACACGTTATCTAGCCAGATTGCTTCCCTAGATTACATAGCACTGGCCTCGAGTGCTACAGTGAGGAATCTCAGAGTCATCTTCGACAAGGATATCTCCTTTAACCCTTACATGAAAGAAATCTGTATACAGTTCTTCTTTCACCTGAGGAATATTTCTAAAATTAGGAGCATCCTGTCTCAAAGTGATGCTGAGATACTAGTCCATGCATTTGTTACTTCTAGACTGGACTACTGTAAAATCTAGAAAAGAGTTTAAAATCCTGCTCATCACTTATAAAGAACTAAATGATCAGGCCCCAACATATCTTCAAGACCTCATAGAACCTTATTATCCCAGCAGAGCACTTCGCTATCAGACTGCTGGTCTACTTGTGGTTCCTAGAGTTTCCAAATGTAGACTGGGAGGTAGAGCCTTTAGCTATCAAGCTCCTCTCCTATGGAACCAGCTCCCAGTCCAGGTTCAGAAGGCAGACACCCTCTCTACCTTTAAGACTAGGCTAAAGACTTTCCTTTTTCCTAAAGCAAAAGATTGCTTTTGTTGTGATTTGGTACTATACAAATAAAGCTGAATTGAATCAAATTGAGTGATGTGTGTACAACCACGAAAAACAACCTAATTTGTGCAGTTAATTTTAAATCTCACATTTTCCTCCAAAACTGCTTGGTTACAGATGCTCTCTTCCAAGTTTGTCTGGAACAGAAACCAGCAAATCGGAAACCATCTTGTCTTGCAATTCATGCTCGTCTTTGTTGTTACTCTCATGTTTATTTATACCAAAATGATGTAAATATGTAAATGTGCATAAAATGAGAAATAAAAAAAGAAAAACATACACAAGGTTTGATCTGATCATTCTGAACAGTGGTCACACTGTCAGAGAGACTGACCCAGATCTGATGTCGTTTGCCCACACCTCCGTGAATAAAATCAGGTTTCAGGTAAAATGAATGTAGTCTAATATTCTCCTTTTAACCTTTGTTTTTATGTCTTCTTTTTTCTATGTATAAATTAGCTACAGTGGGAGTCGCTAAAAACTGCAGCCTCTGAACAGTCAAAGGTGAACAAAACAGTGAAGTTGTGAGCTTCAAAATCGAAACAATGAGCTTAACGGAGCCGAGGGAAACTGAGAATTAGCACCCAGCTCTGCAATCCCTTTTGCACCACGAGCAATGCTTTTCACTTAACGCATAGCAGTCTGATGTTAACATGAGTCTTTATAACTGCTTTAGGCAAAGATATAAATACTGTAGTTCAAAAGGACACAATTGTAAAATCAAAAGTATTTGCCTGCATCACAGAAATGACTCTGCTGGATAAAGTGTAGAGCTTCCCCAGATAAATATTCATGTAGTGAAATATGGTTGGGCACTTTTACAAATCTATTTCAAATGAAGTGCCGCACACTTATGACTGCAATCGTGGGACTTACTTGATGCTGGAAATGAGCTCTACCTCTCTAACCACGAAAAAACATCTTCACAGCTTATTTTTTGGTTCCTTCCGCCTCAGACAAGCATTGTTTTGGATTTGTGATGAACCTAAAGTCGGGTTCTAAATCGACAACGAGGGATTATTCTATTAGTCATTTTTCGTCAGCAAACTAACGTATTGGAGAAGCTTTAATATGGTTTTAGGTGCTGGGTAGAAAAGATCTGACTAGGCTGCAGATTTACGACGAGGTTTTGACCACTTTGCATAATCCCAAGAGACATCTGTCTGTTTATGTGAGTGTGAGTCTCACCTTGCAAATTTCACATTAGAAGAATTCAAATTAGATGCTTAAGGACAATGCACACAAAATACACTTTTTTTGTAAACACATACAGGCAAAGATGCTAATTTCCAACAGATAATCTGCTATTTGAGGGAAATCTTTGTCGCCCCTGAGCATATACGCACTTTGAAATCTAATTAATTTGAATACAAAAATAAACCGTTACAGTTTAAAGTGTGTGTTTTGTGGATGACACGTGTGTGTGACTGTGAGTGAAAGTTAAACCCTCAGCTCAAAACAGCTGCACCTCTGTTTATAACAGAGTTTATAATATTAGCTCATTGTTTTTTCCCTTGTTTGGAGAACTCATTAGGACTTTTTGTCTCAAGTTCAATGCACTCCGCCCCACACATTCAGACACACTCACACATGCGCCTCCATCTGTTATTCTCTGTCCCAATCTCTTGTTCCTGGTAGTTACTCTGCATACGAAATGCACCTTCTCATACTTTATGATTCATTTTGTTTGTTTTCAGTTTGTTTTTCCTGGTGTATGGTGTCGCAAGACAATCGTCTGTCACATCTCGGAGGCATTTTTGCACATGTGCTGCGGATGCGTAGGCCTGTTAAAACTACGAAATATTATGTAACTGATTTTGTTCTTTTTTTCTTTGTCGGCGGGCTTTGCATCAAATTCTGTCAGTCTGTCTTTTGCTCTGTCGGTCTCCCTTTCTACACCTGTCACTGCCACACTGCTGAGGCAAAAGAACGACGCGGATTGTGACAGGATCTTCCTAGGACACTTTTCTTCAAATGCAATTGCCGTTGCTTTTGCCAGGCTTGCTATTTTAAAATGAACACATCATTAACATCATACTTTTGAGATATCACTAGTGTAATCAAACATGCTTGTTGGATTTTGTGGGAGACCTGGATTGTTTCCAGCACAAAATAGATGGAGGGTGTTATACAACAAATAAATAACAAATCCATCTTAGCAAGTCATTTTTGTTTGCTGAACCTGTACAAAAGAGCAAACGTCAGACACGCACATGTAGAAGAGCAGGAATAATGTGTTTAGTTTTGTTTTGCACCTTTTTTGGTTTTGTGCTTGTTCTTAAATAAAATGGTTCAAATGAGGAGACGATACTTGAACCTGACCCTTTCATGCATTCACTCAGGGGTGTGTCTTGAATGGAAAACATAGACAAAAGATATTGGAAGTCAAACATAGCAAGACACCATCATTTCAAAAGAAATGAGACTGTACATGAGTAATTCTTGTTAAAATATGTTAAACACTGTCGCTATCAAGTGTCTCTGGAGAACTGTTATCATCTCATCATGCGTTTACTTTTTCCTTTTTCTTTTTTTGTTGCATACAGTAATTTCAAGTATATTTTTTTGAATGTCCTGTGCAAAAACAATCACATGGACAAATGAGAACAATATACAGAGGTGTTGAAATTTCCCCAATTGGATGTCCTGCACGTTTTCAGTGACACTGACAACACACCTCTTCTCTTCTACAAATAAGGGCCTGAAATTAGCTTTTTTTTGTTGTTGTTGTGAACATTTCAATAATTTTTCATCAGAAACATTTCCCCAGTGGCAGGTCTACTATATTTTTGGACTAATTTTTGTTACCAAGCCAATGAGCCTTCAAGGTCTTGTTTTCTTAAATCAATGAAAACATCTGCAGAGAGATTATTTAGAAGAATACCAGACAGAATAAGTAAGGTTGTGCCACCATAATAAAAGACAATATCACTTGATTCTTCATAACTTTACCAATGAATATGTATAAGGATCAGCTGATGTTAAAGTCTTTTACACAGACACATTTGTTTACTTGTTTTGAAAGAAAAAAAAACTGATTGACAATTAATGACTTTGTGCAGCACAGACAGAAAGATACTGAAAGGAGTGAAAAGGTTAATAGAAAATAAATTCAAACACATCTTTATCTTCTGCACAGAATTCAAAAAGACACAGCGAATATGTAGAGAAACAACAAAAATGACATATTTAGAAAAATATTTATCCGAAATGTCTTAATTTTAGCAGAAACCTCACACAAACAATGAAAACAGATGATATTTACTGTCTTAACTATGGTCTTGTTTGTAATTATACCGAAGTATGGTAATTCATTTGACAAAAATATATTGATGTTTATAAATGCCACACGTAGCACCAGTCAGATAGATACATGGACGATTAGAGTGCGGAGCTGATGGTGGCTGAGTGCTGAAATGTGTTGGTTCCCGTGCTTTATCAATAAGCCAAGATGGATCTGCTCTGCTTGCTGCTCCAACTCGTCTAATTTGGATGTTTATTGGAGCCTACAACCAACCTAAGAGATATTGGACGACTTTAGTTGTATCAATTAATCTGTGTGAACTCATTCCAACTTTCTGAGTTATATTAGAGGGAAATGCTCGAACCTCTATTATGTGCCATCTGTCAGGATAAGGAATAGACTATAAGATGTCCAGGGATGTGGATTTGAGACTAAACTAAAATGCTCACCGTATTTTCTTCAGGTTCCTGACAACATTGCATTTGTAGGAGAATTTTGCCATTTTCACAGGGAAAATTGACACCTACTGTTTTTTAAAGTGGGTTGAACAGATTTCAACTTGGGTATTTTGTCCACCACACACTCAGAAATTGTTGTGTTTCAGGTGCATTGCAGGACATGATGACAATAGCAGCTGACCATGCACCAGAGTTCATCTAAGACAGGGTTAGATTACTGAATAAAAAATAAATATCAAGAGGTCAGACCCATGATCATATTGCTTGCTTGAAAGACCTCAGTTAAAAGACACAAACTGAGCACATAGAGGTACAAAATGTTGAAATGGAGAAGTCTGACAACCACAAAAAGATGCAAAACAACCCCAATATGATGACACGTTTCTACAACTAAAAGGAAAAACTAAAATAAACACAAAATGACTAAAACCAGATGGAAAATTACCACAAAACGACCAAAAAAGAAGGTGCGGAGCTCTACTCCTGACTTTGCACAGGGGCTCATTTTGTCATCAACAAACCAAGGTTCAACTAGGCCTGATCAAAAATGAACATGACACACCTCTAATAAACCTGCTTTGAACAGTAAATCCTCATCACAGGGCAGAAAATAAAACTTGCTCTGTCCTGAATCTTACACAGTCAGCATCCACTTACAGCCCCGCAGCCATCGTATCATTACGCACCATTACATACGGTGAGTCATAACAGGCTCGTGATTGATCGCTCATGAGCAGGTATAATTTATGATCTGATGTGTGTTTTATTGCACGGTGTGTAAAACTATTTACTCCTGTTGGCTAGTTTCTCTGCATGGAACTCTTCAGAGACATCATGACTCAACCTTGTGAAAAGACATTAAAGAGACACTGGAGCTTTTGACCACTGACACTGCAGGGAAATACTTTGATTAGCCAGTTATAGAGCCGTTTGCCATCTTTTACCAGCGTGAATCGAGTCAAACCATTAAAATGACTCAACATCTAATTGTTTTTTTTACATAAAGAACATAGAGAACGAACACTATCAATGCACTGGACTCATACGTAATCATTAAAGCTGGGACCAAGCAAGTATAATGATTATAATGATAATTTAATTTATTAAAGGGAAAACAGCTGTCCAAACCATCCTGGCCCTATGTAAAAAAAGTAATTGACATGTAACATCTGTATATATTTATATAATGTGTAAGGTCTTAAACCTTACACTGTAAAGTGCCCTGAGATGACTTATGTTGTAAATTGGCACTATATAAATAAAGTTGAATTGAATTGAATTGAATTGAATTAACACTCTGGAAAGGGTAAAAAGTGCGTCTCTAAGACTTGTGGTCTCCAGAGAACCTCAGTGAGAGCCATTATCCACAAATGGAGAAAACCTGGAACAGTGGTGAATCTTCCCAGGAGTGGCTGGCCTACAAAAATTACTCCAGGAGCACAACAATTCACCTTGACCTTCCAGTCCCCTGCAATAACCCAGCAACCCCAGAAATAAGAGAACTGGCAAATGGCATCCACAGGAGAGTACCAAGGAGAAAGCCAATGCTGGCCAAATGATACCAAAAAATCTGGGTAAGAACATCATACCAACAGTCAAACCTTGGTGGTGGTAGTGTGATTGTCTGGGGAAACTTTGCTGCTTCAGGACCTCTACGCCCTGCAATAATAGATGGAACCATGAAATCTGTTCCTGAAAATCCTGATGGAGGATGGCTTTAAAAAAAAGAAAACTATGTTAAGGTTCTGGAGTGATATAGTTAAAGTCTGGACTTAAATTTGATTGAGATGCAGGTGCATGACCTTAAACGGGCCATTCATCCTTAAAAACCCTCCAATGTGGCAGAATTAAAACAATTTTGCATAGAAAGGTGATGAATAAAAATGAATCCACAGCAATGTGAACTCATTGCCAGTTATTGTTTAATTGTAGTTGTTGCCATCAAGGGTGGTACAACAAGTTAGTAGGTTTAGGTTAGGGGTAGGGGTAGGGCAATTACATTTTCTCATAGGGCCAGACAGGTTTGGATGTTTTTTTTCCCGTAGAAAATGTAAATGCAATCATCATTTGAAATTTTTGCTTTATCTTTGTCTAACATTAAAATTTGTTGCATCAATTTTTGCTGAATGTAACTTCTCATTAGGGTTTCTTTATACTTCGCAGTAACTTGGGTTTGACTTTATCAACCTTGTCTCCCATAAATTTTATTTACATTGTTTTATACACATTAATTTTGTTGTTACAGTACTTTCACAGCCTACACACTGATTATGCAAGTATTTAAGTTCAAAACACTGAGATCGAGGCTTCACGCTCACATTTTTAAGTGTGTATTAAAGTCCCGTATTATGTCAACAGGTTCCAAATGTCCTGCAAAGATATATTTTATGATATTACAGTTGTGTTTTTCCATATTATCAATACTCTCAAAGGTTGTAAAAACAAGTTGATGTTTTCAGCTCCTTTTTTTGGAAATAATTTATCTCATTTTTTGCACTGAAGAAACGTGCACCAGTTTGGCTGACTTGTTTTTTGGACAACAGTGAAAGTCTGTGATGTGGACAAATGATTGAAATCAGGATCAAGATTTGTTGGTTGTGGGAATCGTTGAAAATAGGGAAATTGAGGAAAATAAACAGCCTTATCCTTTAAGTGTTAAAAGTGTCACAGGCTACCTAGAAAAAGAACAAATATTATAAGATATTGCCCAACCTCCATGAGATCTATATCAGTGTGTAAGTGTAAAATGACATATGCATTGTTTTTTATGTATCATTTATTCATCCACCTGGTGCACAGAGCATCACTTGTCTCTCCTGTCAGTTGTATCCGTTCACCTGTTATCTGAAATTCCACTTTCCCCAAAATCACTCGTCCTTCCACACACTCTGTTAACACCCAACCACCCCTTGTCCTCTCTAATGCCCACTTCTTCCCTTCAATCTCCTCCGCTATCTCTTGCAAGCACCCCCCTACCCACAGCCACCCACCCATCCATACACCACTCACCACCACACACAGTGTTGCACAAATAGCATTCATTTCAGCTTCCATCTGTGATTCTAGGCTCAAAGATGAGAATCTTTTGGAAAGAATTCTCTCTTTCTCTCTCTCATACACACACACACACACACACACACACACTATCTCCCTATTTCTGTCTCAACACACAAATTGAATCTGTGGTCTTGACAGGGCAAGAGGACAGAGGGGACGAATAAAAATCACCTCATTACGCACACTGTTACACAAACATATCCTGCTCACCCAACTGCACACACACACACACCCCCATCTGCAGATAGACATAGCAGACACAGACAAAAAAGGTCGTTCACATGCATTAGGTACGGAAACAGAAAAGCCTTGAATCATTTGGTGTGCAAATGCTGACAAATGAGGGCAGGGGGCCACATGTGACTCCGGGAGATCAGAGACGCTTTTCGTCAGAGGAGACGGGAATAGCAGTGGAACGAAAAAAGAAACAATGGTCCACACTGTTGTGGAGGTGGAAATGATGATTATGATTAAACTGATGAATGATGAAGGTCACAGTGACAACCTAAGTGATGAAACTGATAATGATAATGGTGATTTTCTCTCAATCTTCATCTTTTCCCTCGCTTTTGTAATTTAGACCATGATTTTCCAGCTGCATGTGGATGCTGTTGATGGTCTCTGTAATAATTCCAGGTCTGACTAACAATGGTGCAACCGTGACAACGGTGAATTTACGGTGTGGCTGAAAACATTATTGATCAGAGCAGGCTGGGAAGATAACATCATAACATAAACTAAAAAATCTTCTGCTGTTAATTCAGTTTTCTTTATTTGTGTCCAACTGTGACAAACATCAGAGCCTGGCAGGCTTCAGAAATATACATTTATATCTTTTTAATAAACGGAATTACTTATTTTTTCCATTGGATACATGATTGGTGTGTAGACTTTAACAGAAATATAAAAGTAATATAAAACATATCAACATAGCTGCTTTAAATATGACATCAGTATGATGATATAAATATGACTGGCTTTGATCGACAAGTGGCAGGACACACAGTGCATCACAGCTTTCTGTGTACCGGGCTGCATAGCTGCAGACTGGTATGAGTGCTCATGCTGACTGCTGGACACTGCTGTCTGGTGCCTATGCAATGGAAGAAGGGCGTCTGGTCTGATAAAACAAATTTTCCTTTGCATAATGTGGCCCCCAAATTTCCCAAGTCTCAGTCTAATTGCATGTGTGAAATGTGCTGGCCAATCCACGGAGAGCCCACCTCGCAACTTTCAGTACTGGACTTAAAGGATAAACTGCTAATGTCTCGTTGGTAGATTGGTAGATGGTAGACTCTTGTGTTCTGTGTTGGCAGAACGAGGGACCAACACAATATTAGGTAGGTGGTTTTAATGTTCTGGTGGATCAGCACATATTTCCTCGCATTGAGTCCCTGAAACATTGACATTCAGCTAAATAACCCCTTGAATGTTTACCAAAAAAAAGTAATCCAATTTCCACCAGGTGTTACTCGTTTAAATGTAGAAAAAACAAAATACAAAGGACATGTAGTCTCTGTGTCTGTCCCTTGACTGGCAGGATAATTCTGTGTGGGAAAGTGACAACGCAGCATTACCACTGCTGAGCTGCCCTTGAGCACGGCCTTTCACCTGCCCTAACAACTGCTCCACACTGCTCAGTGGCCAGCAGATCAGACTGTGATTGTTCTTGGCAGCATCCAGGTGTGAAGGTGAACATGTATAACTGGGCAACTTAACAGTATTAATTTGAGAGAACACAGCTGCCAACCTGCTGTAACACCGTGGATGTTCCTCCATCACAGATCACAGCGGGATGAACTACTACACAATTCTAGATAGTTATTTGAAACCTAATTGTGGAAAACATCCTTTCAATCTGAAGATGCTATAAAGAATATACATATTATCATCACAGTCTAGGGTCATTAAGGAAAACTCAATGAACTACAATGTTGTCACGAGGTACCATCAGCTCTGATCAGAGCATGCATTAATCATCTCTGCTCTTCTGTGTTAAAAGGATGCCAACCTGCGTCCTTGTGTGGCTGTGACCCTCAAACCTTTGACCGTTCACAGTTTCTCACAAAAAAAAGAGAAGAAAATGGGATTTTTTTTTTACCCTTCACACACACATTCACATCACAAATCTACTCTTGTATTTGTGTGAAATACGAGGTTTGCTCAGAGAAAATAAAAGGTAAATCACTTGATGAATACTCTCTTCTATCGTGCGTGCATGTGTGTGCGTACAGGTGCATGCACGTCTTGTAAGCATGCTATAGATGTAAAGCTTGTTTTTAATATTTGCTGCATGCCATTTTCTGTCTGGATTTAAAGCAGTGTTTTATATTCTGCTGACATCTGCACGTCTAGCAGAGAAGGTGTGTGTGTTCAGAAGCGGAGACAGAGCCGAATGGAAAACAGAAGCAAAGCAAAAAGAGGAAAAACTTTTTACCTTTTTCAGATGGAGGACCTCTCCGAACCAGTTGAGCCTTCAGTCTCGACGCGCTTTTCACATCACTATCAAAAAGACAGAGAAGGCGGAAAGGGAAAAGGAAGGGGCGGGTGGAGACAGAGGGTGGTTAGAATGACAAAGGTGAGAAATATCTGAAAATCAGCACAGACTGACAGTCTGCCACATTAAAAGTCTGAAACAGGGGCAGCTAGGCTACACCAAGAGAAAACCCAGGAGTGGAAATTAGACTTGAGCTCAGCTTTTTCTGTTGGTTACTGTGGTAAAGAGAATCTTGTTAATAACAATTAGATTTATATAACACAATTATTAGGACACCTCAAAGCTTTATCTGTGTCAGAGGGGGAGCAGAGATGTGGGACACACACAGAGAAAAGCGAGGGAGTGTTGAAAGAACGGCTGTCTGAAGAGAAAACAGAGGGGGGATTCCCATTAGAGAGACAGATGAAGGGACGACTGAGGATGACAGCAACATCTGACAGTTGGCAAGTCAACGATGGACAGAGAGAGGGGTGACGGAGAGAAAGAGCTCCAATTTCCCAGGCTAATCCGTGGCTCGGCCTCACGGGGAAAACACAATCTCATATGGAAAGAGTTTACAACCTCTGTCCTCTCTGTCACATGACTGGTCATCCTCAAATGTCGAGTAGACTTCCATGTGTGTCTGTGTTTGGAGTTTAGTCTTCAATAATTCAGATGGTGGACAACAAGAGCAATAAGAGTCTGCCTGCAATAATCCTGCAAAGAAAACTACCTGTTACTGTAAAGTATTATTTTTGTCCACCTCCTACAACCATCACAATATGAGCAACTCGGTGCAGCCTATTACAATGCAATAAAACACCACCACAAACATTACACAACCCAAATTGGATTCAATGCCTTGAATGCAGCTTTGCAAACTTCACAAAAATGCAATTGAGCTTTGAGATAAATCTCATCACGGGTAGTTAGCGCACGGTTGTTATCAAGCTCTCTATCCTGACACAGCACTTTAGTTTATACAATATAAACATGGATTTTTAATTTCACAAGTTCACAAAAGCAGGTTGGGTAAAGTTTGTCCCGGACAAAAAGGACGATGATCCTGGATCATGAAAAACATGTCGAGTATTGTTCGTGCCTTTAAAGCATAGCAGTGTATGATTCACACTGACCTATTGGTTTTATATAGAAAAACTTTACTTTATGCTTTTACACATTGTGCTTTATTTTTACTAAAGATAAATGCAGAAAGGATGAAGGCAGTACAGTATTTTACTTTATACTACATGTTATACTAGTACTCTGATTCCCATAGTAGATGCTACAGATGCTACCTGAGTTTGTGTGTTTTTGAATTCGGAAAGGTGAACAAAAAGGCTATTCATCATTCTTAGGACAACCACACGCTGGTTCAGAGCTTTGTAGACCTGCTGCACCTTGGCAGCCAAGCTATAGTATAAATATATATATAGTCTTCATGATCAAGTGTTGTTTGTCCTCTTTTGGAGAGTATTTCAAAATGCAGAGTGTCTTTGGAAAAATTATAAATGAGATTTAAAAATAATAATTATGTGAGCTAAATCTGATTATCTACATTTCGAAGGCTAATTTAATGCAAATTAACTGAACGTTTATATTATGCATGCACTGTTCTGACTTGTCTAGTCTGTCAAGGTACTTTTTTTTCCTGCATCAAAGCATCATCATTTGGGAAGCAAATGTTATCATCTGAGCTGCACTTTGATTTTCAGAATCACTTGTTGATTCAGCACTCTTGATTTTAATGTACATTTCATTTGAAAGCATTTACAGACTAAACAGACAGACTAACAGATTAAACGGTGATGCAGCATTAGTACAGCAGAGGGATTTTACTTAGCGGAGACCTTGTCCTTTCAAAAGAACAAATGAAAATATATTTGGTGAGTGTGTGTGTGGCGATGTTCTAGGATTTTACCAGGTGAAAACGTACTACGAATGTTTTTGCTTTCAAGTCTCGAGTCGAGTCAAGTCTTTAGGGAGTTAAGTCTCAGAGGAGCCAGATGTTAAGTGATATCATCTATGTAGCTTGCATCCTTTAGTCGGAGCTATAGCTATTAAATCTACTTCTACCTGGATGATCAAAAGAAAAGAAAACAAGAAGGATAATTATAGAGATAAACAATCTTGCTACTGTATAACACACACAAAAACACACACATCAGCACGCTGCAGCTATGCTTTTTTTTTTTTAATACCAAGAGAGCTGTTTGGGCCTGAGGTTGTAAAGATGGACAGAACCAACAGGGAGAGAGACAGAATAAGGAAGAGAGAGATGCTGGGAAATGAGAGGAGGCCCGAGTGAAAAGGGAGAATAGCAAACTGTTACAGACGAATGGCTGGTAAATGTTACTGACAGCTGAATGATACTGTAGCGATATTGACGTGTTTTCCTGTGTGTCCATGAAGTCCTATGAGCCTGCTGGACAGAATAAACAGTGACACGTCTAGTCAACATCCCTGAACTCCCGAGCTCTGATCTGTACTGCAGAGATCGGTTTTTCATCACAAATATCACAAACGTTCTTTCACTGCAGGCGATGAAGACGAACTGCATGCACACACTCTCGCACACACACCGTAACACAAAGGCAATCCTGGCTCTGAAATCATCTTTGGCTTCAGTCCACTTTGACATTAGCTACGTCATTTGACATTAAAATCTCACTGAAAACAACACGGATGAAGATCAGTCAGGTAAAGCAGCATGAAGTGGAAGAGGAAACACGGGAGGTCTGGTAGCTACATTAGAAAAAAAAAGAAAAACTAAACAGAAACAAAGAGGGAAAACACAAGGGGAGAGATGGATGAGAAGCTTGCAGAAAAACAAAGAATAACTAAAAACTGAGGCTCTGATGCATTACTGCTGGCAAATTAGCTAAACATAGCAAGTACTACAGAACTGTCACAGACACACACACATGCACACAGAGCACACTTTAGCTATTCCTTATGCATCAGCAGTGTGTTCACTCCTCCGTATCCCCTTGACTGTGAATGGAGGGGACAGCAGAGAGAGGAGCTGGGTGTTTATTGTTATCCTCACAGACTAGCGTCTGTAAAGGCTAAAAACACAGTGACCAGTGAGCCCAGGAGTAGTGTGAGTGAGTCAGACTCAGCTGGTCTCCATCAGTGGGAGGTCTGCAGTGGGGGATATCTGATTTGTTGTCAAAAAAATAAAAAATAAAAAATCAGGTTGGCCGCAGGCAAGCTCAGGGCGGACTGAGCTGGTCATAGCAGCCTTGGTCTGACTCTTCTGAATGTCAGCTGTCCTCACTGCTGAAGCAACATGTTTGCCATGTGATATATGTTTCATTTATATGTCATTTAAACATGAACGCTGGATAAAAAAAATCATCTGCTATGCATGATCGTAATAGGGAAAACTGCTTTTTTTATGAGAACGGGTCAGATTTTAGCATTTTCAGAAAAAGCTACGTTTGAATTTATAGTTGCAATGATGTGTGTCGTATGATGGCAAAACATTTTGCTATAGAAAAGTGTGACATATGCTTCCACAGCTATAGTAAAGTACAGTATGTATAGAGTTTATGTCACCATAAAAAAAGATTGAGTTGAGTTGGTGGATTAACAGTTTGCCACAGTGACTGTGTGTGTAAATTTCGATGTTTGCCTGGACAAAACCAAATTCTGTTTTTAACCTGGAGCAACGTCGGCTTTCTTTACTTCATCTTACATACATCCTCTTTAAACAATATAAAACACAAGACTGCATTTCTGTTAAATCAGCCACATTGAATAATTAAAATAACGTGTGTACAGTTTTAAAAGACAAGAAGCTGCATCCTTGCACTTCTTTGTAGTTTGGGAGAGCGATAGCGCAGTGAAAGATTTTTGGCTTCACTTTGTATGAATGTGCCGTTTCAGATGGCAGGCATGATGATGAATCTTTATCAGCTGATAAACAAACAGCAGCAGGAAGGAGAGGTGCCGCGGTTAACTTTGACATCATCTTTTCACAGACTTTGTGCAAGTGTTGGAAAAGACACTACAGTACTGTTTTCCATTCAAGTTCTGCACATATGCGGAAAAATGTGTGTTTTAGTGGGCGGTATTAGAGATGCTGTTCATGATCTTTCTCTGCAGGCATGCAGGACTGTGAGTGTTTGGTCTCAGGGGTACAGTATGTGCTGATCTACAGGACTGTTAATGAATGCACAGACTCAAACCTGCTCCGTGGGACATCAAAGCGCTCTCCAATGGCATTATGGATTACTTCAGTGCCTGTGTGGACACTTAAGATTTCTATAAAAAATGTTTTCCAAAGGACAAAATCTGGATGACAAAAGCCATCAAATCCCCTTCTAAATAGGAAGAAGAGTGCTCTTGTGTGCGACAGGACAGGAAGGAAGACAATTCTGTCCAGAGGGAGTTAAAGGGGAGAATGGAGGATGAGAAGAACACATACCAGGAGGGGACAGGGAATAATGTGCAGCCAAAACAGTCTGAAGAAGGTGTGGAGTATGATGAGAACAATCAAGCAGGCATCCAGGCCAAACCAAGCGAGGAACAAGTGGGCTGCTTACAGGGGAAAGTAGCTAGTTTATACAGTTTTCGTGCAGACTATGAGGTAGCACTTTGCAGTTAATGACACTTCCCGTCCCACTCCACAAACACAAGTATACGCTGATTCTCATTCTCAGTGCATGAGGCAGTGTTGTGTTAAAGTCTAGCTGAACTCGCAAAAAGGCCGTCCTTTTCAAATGAACTACGAGTAGTTTTCTTTTTCTTTTTTTTTACATTCAAAGAAAGAAAAACATCTCTTTTAAGATATGCCACAAAGCCTTCAAGCCCCTGAGCGGGCAGCTGAGCAGGCACAGACAGGGACACACAATGTAATGAAGTGCAAATTTCATTAGCTTTTGCAGGTGACAGTTGTAGAATTTCAAAGACTTGTGTGGACATAAAGCTGTCATTAAGCACAGTGTACAGTGTAATCATCCAACCTTAAGATTCTGTTGCATTTACGACTAACGGCAAACTGAAGCTAAGGTTCAAGGTCTGTAGCAACTTAATTAAACACTCAGCAGTTTAAATCGGTTCACTGGTGGATTCAAATCAGGGTGAGATTTTACAGTTCTTTATTTCCAGTTGCAGCAACAAAGCTCTCCATTAAATCTCCAGCTTTAATCCAAAGTGCTTCGTCTCTATAGCAGTCATAGCTGAGGTTTATGCGTATTATAGTTTTCACACACTCAGAAACCAAATTGAAATGATTTTAATATTGTTACCGTAAATTATCTAAAAGCCTCTTGTGTTTCTATGTTGAAGAAAATTATTGTTTAAAAAAAAAGTTCAAATGCTACAGCGGGAGGAAAAACACAAAACAATGAATGCAATCGTTCCTGTGTTGTAAAAGTTGTTCCAGATTTTACAGCTGACTCACATCTACGCTTTCCTCACTGAGTGTTTGGTGGCTCTTGGTGTAGGACACTAAATGTTCCCATGCCTATAAATTAATCACATTAGCTATAAAGTATATAGTGGGCTGCAAGGTTTGCGGCTCTATTTGTGTCGGGGCTGTTAGTCAGTGTGTGTCAGAGACAGAAAAGTAATAATGACTACTGAAATGTTTTGATTGGCTACATGCCATGAATTTCAAACTGGTATACCCACAGACCCCAGGCGCAATCATGAACCAGAAAATATAAAATATTAATTTCTTTCATTTGGGTAAAGATTTTGTGTGGTGTAATTTACTAAGAATATCTGTATGCTCCAGTAGGAAGAAAAACAATGCAATTTAATTTCAGTTGGACTTTAATATGAAGTACAGTGAGAGTTGAGGCAGTAGAGATCATAATAGAACTCCCTTGGTTATGAGGCAAAACGCCATTGTTCATAGTCATTACTCCCAGCATGCTCTGCTGAGTCTTTCCCTGTCTAGCAGGATGTCAAACCCGCTTCCCTGCACGGCCCCACAATGTTTTGCCAGGCGTGGAGCTAATCTCTCCTCCAAACAAATGAAAATGGATTCAGAAGCAACTGTTTCAGATACAAAACGCAATGAATCAGAGCTCACATTTCTCTTGTCTATCTGTGTGCACAGTCACGACAAAAAAAAAAAAGAAGCTATTTCCTGCTAATAGCATCGCTCCCAGACACACAGATGTAAATGTGCTCGGGTCAACGATCGGCTTTTGCATACGGAGCAAAGTTATGAGCCAATAGTGCTGCATGCATCCGCAGTGTAATGCACAAACACGCGCATACACCTGAAAACACACTCCCTCAAAGCTGAATGCTGATTTGCTAATGAGCTGTCACGGTGACAGATAGTGTCATTTAATTGGCGTGTAAAGGAGACAATTAGAATTCAGTGCATCAACGCATACATCAGAGAGCGAGAGAGTTGGGATGATTGTTTCTGTACGTTTCATTCTGTGCATCGTTCAGGCACGTCACCCACTTCTTTCAGTTGTTCATCCTGATGATCCTGTTTAATCCCATACTTTCTGTGTGTGTAGGAGTGCATGTGAGTGAGTGTGTGCACGCATGTGTTTTTTCTCCGGCACATTTTTTTAAAGGTACTCCTTCAGTTCCTCTGAAGAGTACCCATTTTTAAAACAACTTCCATCCCACTCTCTGCTCTCTCTCTTATTATTTCTCATTCTCATCTTTTACTCTATGTCGATGACTCTCTCCCTTTGTCTCTTTGTTTATTTCTCTCCCGTTTCCCTTTTTCCTTCCAACTTCACCATCTGCTGGCTCAGTATGCAGCATCTGTCCAATCCTCTTCCCATCGTTCCCTCTTTCTTATTCTCATTTTCTTTTTGTCTTTGCCTGAAAATGTCTCTGCTCCTGTCTGTCAGTTTGAGATTTTTATCCTCTTGATCCTTGCTCTCTCTCAAATGCATATTTGGTTCACTTACTTTAATTATTAAAGTAAGTAAAAAAAACAATGAAAAAGAAATGTGGGGCCCTATTATGTAATACACAGAAAATGTAGATTTAAACAGTGCAGTATACTAAACTTTCTGGGTTAGTTGAATACAAATGTTTATGTGGTTCTCTGCAGTTGCCTGAATTTTCTAAACTACTTTTCTTGTTAGATTGTTTTTCTTCCTGATTGCATTTGACACTGATGTAGAGGAAGTTATCAAAAACAAACATATAAATGTGTTATTTTGCTTCATTCTTACTTGAGGTTTTTTGAAAAAGTTAATAAAAAACTGCAGAAAGTAAAAAGAAAATGCAATGGTCTCTCCATAGTTACAATTTCTTGCAATGTAAAGAAAAAACAAACTATCGCAAACAAATCATTGAAAAATATAATAAAAGAAAGTGGAGCATAGAAGAAAGGGAATAAAATCAAAAAGCTCAGTACAGTTTCACGTTTTGTCCTGCTGGCTTTTCTTCAGGCTCTGACACATTCTGACATACAGTGCTGTGAAAGTGTTTGTCCCCTTCCTCATTTTTTAAAATTATTTAGCATATTTGTCACACGTAATAATAAACAAATATAACCTTAGTAAATACGAAATGCAGTTTTTAAATCGTGACTTCATTTATTAAGGGAGAAAAGCCGGTCCGAACCTGTCTGGCCCTATGTGACAAAGTAATTGCCCACCCAACACCTAATAACCAGTTGTGTCACCTTTAGCAGCAACAGCTGCAATCAAGCATTTGTGATAACTGGCCGTTTTAACATCAGTGTGGGGGATTTTTTTGCCCTCTCTTCTTTGCAGAATTGCTTTAATTTAGCCATATTGCAGAATGTTTGAGCATGAACGACCTGTTTAAGGTCATGTCACAGCATCTCAGATTTAAGTCTGGACTTTGAATAGGCCACTCCAAAACTCCTTCATTTATTTTTAAATAAGAGGTGGACTTGTTGGTTGAGGTCACAAACTGATGACTGGACATTCTCCTTCGAGATTTTCTGGTAGAGAGCACAATTCAAGTCGTCCAAGTCCTGAAGCTGCAAATCAGCCCCAGACCATCACACTACCACCACCATGTTTGACTGTTGGTTTTATGTTCTCTTTATGAAATGCTGTGTTAGTTTTACACAACTTTTGTTTTGGTCAGAGAATATCTTCCCTGGTGATATCTGTTATCTTGGTGATAATCCAAATGTTTTTTACCTTTGAGTTTTTTTTGGTCAGCAGTGGGTTTCACCTTGGAGCTCTCTCTTGGATGCCATTTGTCTCTTTTTTATTGTTGAATCATGAACACTGATCTTAACTGAGGCAAATGAGGCCTGCAGTTCTTTATCTGGTGGCACAGTGGTGTGGTGATTAGCACTGTCGCCGAGTTTGCAAACAAGTTTATCAATAGGTGTGAATGTGAAAATGAATTGTTGTTGTGAATTGTTTGTAAATCAGAAGGAGGCAAATATTTTTTCACACTACTGTATAATTTTCATCATGTAAATACTGAATTTTGTTTTGGTCTGAAACTATGTCAGATTGGTGTTATTTTGGTAAAAAAAACTTTTGTTTGTTTTGTTTGTTTGGTCGGAGGTCTTTCCTGGTTCTGGGTGTCCAGTTGTCTTTTTCCTACTATAATATCACTCTGCTTTTGTCTCTCTCAATCATTTATTTCAATAGATGTTTCTGTGTGTTTGTATTAGTGGTGGGCATAGATAAATTTTTTAAATCTAGATTAATCTCACTGTAATCTTGGAATTAATCTAGATTAAAATGGCTCATTTGAATTCTGCCG
>JAUYWH010000001.1:4438182-4519920 GCA_034779795.1 Ctenopoma multispine
ATACACACAGGTTCGAAGACTCGTTCTCGCCCCCTACAGTGCAATTCGGCTAGGTATACATCCGCGCTAAAATATCACGGTGAAAGTCATCATAGCTTGCGTAGTATAGACCCAGCTCCCAACCCAACTTTGTGAATAGATTAATGCCGAGTCTCACGTTAACGCAGCACGTTAACGCCAATAACGGCCCACCACTAGTTTGTATGTGTGTTTACATATTTGCTTCTTTATGTTTGTGTGACGACTGAGTGCGTGTGTACGTGCAGCATCTTGTATGAGCCAGTGAGGAGCAAGCACGGATCAGTGACCTTCGCTCTGTTGCATTTTTAAAACCAGCTGTGAATAATAGATTAAGTTGGAATAAAACAGCAAAGATGAAAGATGAATTAAAATAATGTGAATTACAGAGACAGAGGCTGAGGGGAGAAAGGGAAGGGAGGGAGGGAAGGAAGTGTGTGAGCGTGTGGAGGAAAGAGAAACCGACAGATTTCAAAGAGAATGGACAAGTGGTTGTAGATGAATGACGCCACAGAGGATTGTTATTTATAAAGACACAAGGCTTGCCAGTTACATTATGTTCTGGCCAACATCATTTGTTAAAGGGGTTGTTCACCCAAAACAACATCTGCACACTGTGTCCTTTCTTTATGCAAAACTAAAAGTGTTCACCACACATTCTGTTGATTATTGTGATTAACCATGTTGCTATATGTGGAAAAACACGTCACTGTTGAGCTTTTCAAATGCGACTCTGAGCGTCATTAGACGCCACTATACCACAGTTTGCATCTTTAAATGTCACCTAATCACATAACAACTATCAAGTTGCATAGATAACGCTCCGCTAAAATGGAGGGAATATTTTGGTCTGTTGTGGGGAATGAAATGTTGCTTTAACTAAATTAAATCAGAGACTCCCCTTTAAATGAAAATAAAGATCACTTAGCTGAACCAAAAATTAGCAAATTTAATTGACAAAAAATGTTTCTCACCTCTGCTGATTAGAATGAACAAAACATTAATCTGATCACTTTTCTATTTTAGTTGATTGCATCTTCTCAGTGGGATAATTGAGACATAATTCAGATTAACTGGTAAACAGCACAAACAAAATACATTTTTTGTCTTTACGTACCTAACACACTCAAACGCAAGAAAGTTGTCATATAATAAGAAAGCAAATCTGACTTGGCACTAAACAACGCTCTCTTCATTTTAATTTTGTTAAATTATTTTCATATTAGACAATTAAATTAGCAGAATTAGACACATCTGCACTTTCGTTCTTTCTTTTGTCTTTTTTATACACAAAGAAAAGTTCAGTCAATGTTTTTCTTTATTCAGCTGGGATGTTACACAACGTTTCTCACTGCAGACCTTATAAATATGAGCTTTGTACTATAGAACACCCCGATGTGTAAGCACAACTTAAACTTAGCAGTAACGTTTTGATCACGGTTCAGAACAAACTGAAAACTGGCTTCAGATAAAAGCAGCATTTTAACAGCTAGAAAAAGTTTCTGAACGAGTGAAGAACTGAATCTACTCAGCACATGAACCATGATATAATATGAATTAATAGTACAGTAATCTTGTCACTTACACTTCAGGTTCATTCATTTATATAGAAATATTTAAAAAAGGGTGCTGGCATCAACCATTACCTCATGAGATAATGTTAGCTATTATTGTATCCAACCGATATAATCGTTAGCCTAACTATAGTTAGAATTATTTAACGTGAATACATATAGAATCCAAGCAGAAGACCCAGCTCTGATTATTTTCTGTGGTGTGAAACTTTATGATCCTCTCAGTCATCTCTGTTCCTCACCAGGTCTGTCTGGTGCCACCTGGCCCTCCTAATAACATTACTTTGTTGTATATCATCACGAAACAGCTTAGGCCTTCTACTCAGGAAGCTCACTGGAATCATTTTTTCTCTGGACCTACACCATGACTGTAAAGATAATGGCAGAGCTGCTACTCTTGTTCTGTGTTTTTATACAGGTTGTTGTACTGGCTGAATGCAGCGTAGACCACAACTAGACTGGAAATGACAGCTGTCCTGACCAGTTCTCTTCTTACCCATTGCCTTCATGACATTTTTCTTCATTTCTTTCCCCAATTAACGCTTAAATTAAAGTTTTACTTTTTGTAGCCACAACTTTGATTTGACATTTCAGGAAAGTGTCCTTGTTCATCACTACTGTGAAGTTCTCCCGCCACTTCACTCCATCGAAAATCTATCAAGACTTCCAACTTTGAAGTGTTTCAGATAGCGAATGATCAAAACAAACGACTTCTTGCTCATCAGCAAACCATCGACTGCTCCTCTACAGATGCTCATTAAATTCAGAGCTTGTAAAAATGAGCTCTGAGAGAGACAACCTTATGGCTGCTCTTTGCTTTATGCTGCTGCAGAGAAATGAGAAGGGAAGAACGCACAGACAGAGGCAAAAAGATAGTCTTGCTGACAAAACTCATCAGTGTGACAATACATCAGCCCAGGTAAAGCAAAACCACAACTCGGATAGTTAATATGATGTTGAAAGCTAACTCTTTTTTTTGTCTACTGATAGGAAGAAGACGCTAAATAAATGATTCCACCAAAGAACCAATATATCAATTTACACCACAAATCTGAAATGAATGGGGGGGGGACAACAACAAACAATGCTACTTTTATGGTGTGATAGTACAGTACCCTGGTCATCAGGAGATAAATGGGACACAGTCAATGTGGGATGAGATGCTCTGCTCCTCTGCACCTCTGAGCTAACACTGATGACACTTTTCATAAATCATGTCATCTTGTATTGAGCAGCGTGTGTGTGAGAGAGAGAGAAAAGAAGAGAGTGAGAAAGAAAGAGATCGAAAAACCTTGTCACCAGGGGAGCACCTACTGTGGAAAGAAAGGCAATTCAGGTGACACTGAGGATGAAATGTACTTCACTTTCCATTGTCCTAAATGTGAAGTAACCAGATAAATTCCAGTATATGCCCCACGCACTTCACATCTGTTCCCATTTAGTGTAAAGTCTGCGCGGCACGTTAAAATATAGAGATCTCAAAAAGAGAGAGAGATGTGACAGAAGACTAGGAATAGAATAATAATTAACTTCATTAACATGAGGGACTCGGTGCGAACCTTTCAGTGTTCAGACTTTTCATTTATTCAGAGTAAAGTCTTCAAAATTAGACCAAAATAATGCACTGATCTCATCATTTATTTACTGTGTTAAATTATTCACTCTTAAATATTTCTGTGTGGCAAAAATATGTGAACCTGTGCATCCGGTAACTAGTCTGAGCCTCTGCTGCAACAATAACTTCAGCTGTACTCTTGAGCTTCCTTGTATTATCTGCATGCAGGCCCTTCCACACCATTCCTATAGGTAGACAGCTCTGGTCCTAGAGAGCCACAGACCAGGCTTGTTCTCCCGGATCTGACGTGTTCAGCCAATCATAAGCTGTAAGTGCAGGGATAGTTAGAGCACAGCTGTGGATCTTTAGGACCAGGGTTTACCTACCACTGATTAAGATCAGGACTTCAGGGACTCAACCATTGCAGAACATTACATGTCTTCTGCTTTAATGATTCTTTGGTATAACAACTTGTGTGTTTATGGTAATTGTTTTGCTACTTGATTCCTTTTCTATACAGTCTTATCCTTGATAGAAAGATATGATTTCAGAAAATGTCATGACACCTGTCTGGACACCACCTGCAAAAAATCTAAACTGTATTTCTTCTCCTTGTAATGCTCCTTCTTGTTTCCCTCAACCACTGTCTCTCTCGCTGTCTGTCACAGAAGCACACCTCTGATTTTATGTCTCATCAACCCTGTGACCCACATAGACCAGGAACTAATTCACACAGAGCAGAAAAGAGTCAGACAGAAAAAGAAAGAGAAAGGTGATGGGAGGCAGACCAACCAAGGAGGACAGGAGGCTGAAGCTAAATGAGAGAAAGTAGAAAGTTGAAGAAGAAAAGACAAGCAACAGTGGGGATGCTGGAGGCGAGATGAGAGGGGGAATTGGTAGGGGCAAAAAAGGCAAGAGGGAGGAGGAATGAAGCTGGATAATGTAGCTGGTAAACGATAGACTGAGCAGCGGAAGAGGTAGAGTGAGGTCAGATAGAAAGATGGATAGAAGGAGAGTGAAGGAGAGGAGGGGTGGAAGAGAAATTTGGGTCGGCAAAGTGCAGCTGCATCGGGAGAGAGCCGAGATGAGGAGGGTAAGAAGGGGGGAGAGAGAAAGGAGGCAGGAAATCAGTTGAGCAGACAGAATGTAGCGCATGTGTAGAGAGGATAAATGGAGGGTGTGAAGATGAGAGAGAGGTAGAAAGAGGGGAGGAGGAGAGGAGGGCGGGGGGTGCAGAGTAGCAGTCATCAGTATTCCAGCCTTGTACTCAGTTTCCAGCCAAGACAAATGAGAGCCAACATCAGGGAGGAAGTGGATCAGCTGAAAACACACCAACGTCTCCCTCTGTCAGCCCCGCTCCCCTTTCTATATTTTCCTCCCTATCTCACCCGCTCCCCCGTTCGCTCCCCCTTTCCCAAAAGAGTAAGAACCTTATAGCTGCAGTAGCTCATACTGCCAAGACCTTCCCAAATATCACACAAACACGCGCGCGCAGCACCATAAATAAACAGTGCTCTTTCGGTGTGTCACATTCTGCCTTTTCCCAGGTTATTTCAGAGCAGCAGAATGGGCGTCCTGCTGCAAAGGGGCGAGAACATCAGTCTCCTCCCCCCCAGGGGGGGGACTTATTTACAGTGTCATCAAGTCAGGATTATTTATTGACATTGTTTAAATGTGAGCCTCAAGGGAGAAAAATTTAAATTTCTGTTGTGGAGTTTGTTAAATGTTGTCTAAACACAGAGCAACTGTACAAGAACTTTGCTAAATGAGATCTGAGATCTGATTATTGAATTAATTCCAGCTTTCAGCACTTGACAGCTTTCGTACTCTGGGGTACTGACTTTTAAGAAGCACCGAACAAATATTCAGGTTTAATACTGGGCTGTACTCATGCAGACAATTTAAAAGAACATAACACTTAAAAAATATATATTGCTGACATTTGTAAGACGAATGCCTATGGGATGATAAAAACAACACAACGCTGATTCAAATTAAAGCACATCCACATATTTCTGTCCCAAATGAAATCAAAACTTCATTAAACCAAGGTGGCTCATTTAGATTAGATTTTCTACGGCCTGACAACTTACTTCCACTGGATTACACTGCCCCACATGGTGTCTTTAAAATAAAGATAATAAATAGAGTATTGCACTGGACCAAAACACAACGGTATGTTAATGACTTATCCTTTTTCAAACAGTGTTTCTGTGTGCACAACTTGTTATTTTGGAGGGCAAAATTGAACAAAGGTGTACCAGCAGGTCAAGCCGGAGCTTGCAAGAAAATCACATTGAAAAGAGAGAACATGAAAATGTGCAGTTCCAGGTGCTTGTGTGACTGTATCTTTAATCTGCACAGTGGTATTCACTTTGTGCACCCGACTGACAGCAGCCAAAGCTTGCCAGTATTATTGAACCAGGATCCAGTGTAGAGGTGTGTAGGGACAAGGACAAATGTAAGAAATGGAAAAAAACATAGTAATATGAAAAAAATAATTTTGTATTTTATAGGCACCTCAATACCTGAGCACAGCTTCGCCCGAACTAAACAGAACCTGTAATGTGGCACATTAACAAGTAGAAGCAGGTATTAAAATGAATAGGTCAACATTTTATTAAATATGTTTATTTGCTTTCTGGTGGAGGGAGTGACTCCACCAGAGACTGTAACAAAAATCTGCCTATGAGCCTTTTCTAAAACTCACTGATTGACATGCAACACATTTATTATACACTTATGCGTTTTTTGTTATCCGGGTAGGATATCCAGATCACGTTAATACCAGGTGAATAAAGAGGGCACAAACTATTTGTTTGTACTAAATGAGAGACTTTTCTTTCACTTTCTGGAATAAGTCTTATTGTTTGCAATGAATTTTTAGCAAAAAACAAAAAAAAATTTGAAATCACTGTCGCCAAATCCAATATTTACCATGGATACTTTGACATTTTGTGCAAACGCAGACTGAAGCCAGCAGTGCAGCACTGCTAAATATATATTTGAACACATTCTTTTTAGTAGCTTTGCCGATTGAAGGAGGTTAGAGAGAAACAAACTATGATCTTGATGACACTATAATATCTACATGAGCCAGTCACATGCTGCGGTCCCGCCATGGCCTTCAATCAGCTTTGAGTTATCCTTTCAGTGTAATCCCTCCCTCCATTTCTCTCTCCCTCCATCTCTCTCTTTCTCTCTCTCTGAAAATGGCAGTACACTCAGTAATGATTCCACCCACTCTCTCTCTGTCTCTCTTCCTCTCTGCCTGCCACCCCACTGGGTTTTCCTGCTCTGATTACTGTTTGTTCATAGAAAAACAAAACCCACTGTGGGGAGGATTTACAATTCTGACAGAAAATGAGGAGACAGAGATTTATCATTTCTCTTCCTTGTTATCAGTCTCTCTCTCTCTCACACACACACCTGTCCTGATACAGCATCAAATGGTGATCAGAATAAGCCTAAAAATCATCACAGGAGACAGACACGAAACCCTCACCCCTTTCCTCTCTAGTTTGAAGATAACTCTGCTTATATTCTATTTGATTTTTTACATATTGTCTACATATCATACAGTATAATCAATTAGTCCTACTAACAAGTACTATTTGTGTAGCCAGTGCCTGATCAAAGCTAATTGCTATTTTGCCAGTGAGCTCCATAAAAAACATCAATTAGACACATCTTTGCACACAGTGACATGTTCCTTTTCATGTATCGTACATGCATGTAGCGTAATTTCAGAGCTATCAACCCTTCATATCTGTCCATTGATTAGGAAAAAGTCTGACGTATCCACGGGTGGAGCAGGAACTAGCTGACCAACCTCAGCTTGGACAGCGTGATTATAACTTGCTAGCTACCTAATTAAATCCATAAAAAACAGGCCCGGGCTTTCTAACACATCAAACTAAGATGGTGAACCTGTTGAACATTATGCTGTCTAAATTAGCATGTTAACATTAACATAACAGTTCAACCCCGTCTCCAAAAAGTACAACTGAACTGCAGCCACCGTGCAGGCAACGTGCAAATGTACAGTAAGATTCAGTTTTTGTGACTACAGCAGCGTCTACAGTTATTGTGTAATTATTTACAGGTAGTAAGTATACTTGTTTGAGGTTAGGGAAAGATTGTGGTCCGGCTTAAAAGAGAAAAAAATTAATTGATGACTGCAGACACAAAGCAATTATTGACCTTTAAAAATACACAATCTTTCTCTAACCTTAACTAGTTATGAGTTTTTTTCCAAAAGCTAAACTGCAGGACTCTTGAGCCAAACCCACCTCTGTGGTGTGACAGTACTCCTGCCTCCTCTAACTGATTCTGTTTCTGTTAATAAAGGTTGCATATTGAGCTAGCATGGTTGTAGAGTCCTGACTTCCTTTATCTCTTTCTACAAACTGCCATAATCTTCCAAAAGTAACATTTTTAATTAAGCAATATGCCTACAGGAAATTGACATGTATTTGTTCAAATCACCCTCTAAGCATTTATTTAAGACTCTATATTTAAACATTAATTAAAGCATTGCAACAGTGTACAGTTGAGAACAACTGCATGGTTATTACAGCCCTCAGTATTGTCCTCACTGCTTCTTTCTTTCTGAAACAAACAGCACACACGCACACACACACACACACACACACGCACATGCAAACACACGCGTTTAGATGGAGTAATAACGGGAATGAGCTAGAGGCAGCCAATTGTCTCTACTGTATCTTATTTGTACCAGGGAAGATGAGCAATCGAACAGAAATTAAATGAAGGTGGGGGGGCAAAGGGAGCGGAATGACGCAGCAGCCAAAGAAAAAGTGTAGTTAAGTTGAATTTAAAGTGCTCTGAAGAGGATAAGCAAGTAGGCCATTCAGGAGAGGAGGAGAAAAAGGAGGAGGAGTGGAGAGAATGGGTGGAGAGGAGAGAAGCAGGATAGGGAATTGATAAATAGATCATTGTATGCAAGGAGCTGCTCTGCCTCTTTTCTCCATCGTTCCCACGTCTCCAACTACCCCTCCACCCCCCTGACACCACATAAACAGAATTTCTAACTCATCTGTTTACTGTAAATGAGCCTAAATAAGGCCAGAACACAGAGGATTCACACGAACACAAAGGATTCTCGCACACACCAAACAGTTGTACTGTATAACGTCTTTTTCAGTTTCACGCCTTGTTTGTCTTGTCTTTTCATTGTAGAGCGTCCTCTGCAAATGAGCTTCTGTGTGTTTACTCAAGGTTTTGACAGGACTCTTGGCTAAACTCTTAACAGCACAACACACACACACACAGATATCCACGAGGCCCAGGGGCTCCTTTGACATACTGTATCGCTAATAGAGGAAACGAGCTGGTGTACGGTGAGATGTGGAAGAAACAGTGAGGCAGACACACACTCTTCACTGATTTAATAGACAAGCATAGTAGGAACACTGCCGAGTTGTAATGACTAGCAGTGTGCAGTGTGTAATAGTACTGGTGGAAACACCACAGAGGAGGGAGAAGGCTGAAAGGTACCTTGGAGAATTTTTCCTCCATCTCAGTTTGCAGAAACATCTCAGTAACTTTTCCACATTTGCAGGTCGGCGTGAACACTACACACACATCTGAAAAACCTCTGTGGGGATTTCCTTACCAGCCAGCTGTTGGCCTGAAAGTTACTACATTCAC
Organism: Ctenopoma multispine; assembly: GCA_034779795.1. NCBI lineage: Eukaryota > Metazoa > Chordata > Actinopteri > Anabantiformes > Anabantidae > Ctenopoma > Ctenopoma multispine. The sequence goes on from JAUYWH010000001.1 coordinate 4,447,006, forward strand.
TGTGGATGCTGCATGATTCATGGGGCACTATTACATTTTGAGCTAAGGAGTTGTGCAAGTCAGGAAAGATGCCTTCATTTCTGCGTTTTCTCAGTAGCTCAAAGACAATAAAAGCAAGAAAAAGTCAATATGAAAGAATGCCCCCCAGTGAGTGCGTCTACATTTCCAGCTTGTCAGTCTGTCTCTGCTTCATGGTCTTGCTGTTCATCACATCATCTTAGCACTTAGGGACTGCACAAAAAGTATTACCAGGGTAGTGTGAAGGGAGGTCAGAAAAGGGTGAAGGTAATGGTCTTCGTTTTGTTGAAGGAAGAGTAATCGAAATGTAATCAAATCTGTATTTCAGCTTATCTTTGTAAGATGAATGTGAAAAATCTAAATCTAAATCAAAAATTTCAAATACCCTAGTCACAAATCTGTCTTTCAGGTTAGTATGTGCAGTGGCTCATAAAGATGTACAGCGATCCCGTCATGGTTTCAGCGCAATTCAGTTCAATCAAATGGAAATAGTGTGTGATTTATTAGATCAGTTTTTCTTTCTAAATCACTTTCTTGATTTCTCCATTTCTTGATCCTCTTGCAGGTCATTATTGAGCATGTTAGATCTCTGAGAAGAGGAGGTAATGTCTATAACCTCCTACTGAGAAGGGAGAGCTTTTATATTTTCAAGCTTTAGACTCAAAAATGTGACATTAAACTTTTTTTTGGAAAACTAATGAAGAATATTCTTCCTCTTTATGGCTCTATAGCCTCCTCCAGTTTCTTGAGTTTTTGAGGTAACCTCTAATATAATATTGCACATTCATATTTTTCATATAATATTTCATTTTTTTAGGACAAGAGATGATTTTTTGCAGAAAACATTTACAGGTACTGACTTAATATTAAGATGTATTCATTAATATGGTAATTACAGTGAGATGTCCAGCCGACCTGGGTCACTGACCACACCTGGGACCATCACAGAGTCTGACAGCCGATAAATATAGGTAATATATGTGTATATTCCTAAATCTGCTTCTAATGCTCATTATTAGCCGTATTGAATTATTATCCCTCTAATGTACTAAGATTTATTTAAGATTACACTATAGACACTTCCTACACAATCTTCATGCTTTGCACACTTTAGGTTGGTGAGAAACAAGTTGCTCAAACTTATACTTGGAGATACTGGGGGAAGCATAGAAAATATTAATGATATGAGGGACATTCTTGCATTATTATTTAAGTAAAATATTAAAGAAATACAAGATGCCACCCAAATATTGTTTTTTTTTTTGGTACAAACATTAGATTCTCTCTGCTCTACTTCTGAGTTTAGTAATACCTTAGTGCTCAGTAGAAACACATTTGAGCTCTCTCTACATGTCACTCCCCCTAAAATCCTCATTTTGTAAATAGAAGGCATTTAAACACCACCTGTTCTCTGCCTTCATGTCCCTCTGCAGTTTTTATGCAGCTGCATAGCAGCACACTCAGCAGCTCCTGTACTGCAGTGAATGCCAGTGTCTGGAAGCCTCTAATAGAGAAAAATTATTTAATGAATATTAACCATAACAATTAGGAGGAGGAGGAGTAATCTGTCTCTCACAAATAGAGAAAATTCTGTGCGCAGAGTCTATCAAACAAAGAGTCAGTCAGTGTCAGTAACATATGTATTCATTCCTGCCCGTTACGTAACTTGTTTCAATATTTCATCATCTGACAAAAGCCTTAATACTATACATGAATAAACCCTGGAGAATTCATTGAACTTCCTGGTCAGAAGATGTCTAGACATCAATGTTATATATGTGGCTGGGAAGGTTATTTTTTTAGATGTCAAAGTTTTGCAGTGTTGAAACAGAAGTTTTATGTAACCAAGATCTCCATCTGGAATATTCACACGCTGTCAAAAGGGCACAAATTCTTACATTATTTGGACTTGTCCACAGACACACTCTTATTTTTTATTTGGTACTGGGATCCATTATTAAAGTCCAGTGCCTTGGATATTTAAACCATCAACGCTGTATCTTTGCATTTATCAGCTAAACCTGCAATGAACAACACCTGCAATGTCAACAATGTTTATCTGGTATTCTGGTGCAAGAGAAGCATTAACACCTTTATGTTATGAAATTATGCAGCTGTTGTTCAGTTATTTGAAGAGCTAAACACTTGAACGTGGTTTCAGTGTCGTCATCTTGTACGTATGTGTATGTACATAAGTTCCTCCTCCAGCTCCTCATCACCCACACATTGCTGCAGGAAATCTTTGACTATAATCCTAATCAAAAAGGAACAGTGGGAACACCTTTAAGGTGACTTTTTTTAAGTTCAGTGTAGCCGAAGCCACAGGCGTCTCAAAGAAGGGGCCACCTTCTCATCAAAATGGAGGGGTTTCTGCGACTATGCCAGGGTGAATGAACAACTGCTGTCGCTGGTCCGGTGATTTGTCTTTGGTAAGTGTGAACACTCCACACATCATTTTCTATTGTTATCCAAAGAGACTTACCACCACTTGAGGTTCAGTGTCTTATTCAAGGACATTCAGACAGGAGAAGTTGGGCCTTGAACCGCTGAGTCAAAATCATCAGCATACATACAACACTACCTATTAGTCTGAGAGGATGAGAAGTAGTCTCTTAAAGCTAAGCCCAAGAAGATAGACTATTAATGCTGAAAATGTTACTTTATGTGGTATTTGTAGCGTCTTATTACTACTTTTACTTTGGTGAAGGGTCTAAACACCACAGACTACAAGGGCATTTACCAAAAGTTCAAATGATGCTGTCCCAGCCGAGAAGCATGTACCCTGTAAGATGTTTTAAGCTTCATTCACCTTGTTGTTATTCAGCTACTTATTAAAAGACCAATTTCTATTTAAGACTCCACCTGTTACTCTTTGATCGCTTCAGTCTGAACTTATAAACATGGAACAAGGCTCTCACTTATCCAGAAGAGACAGCCAGGGCTTCATTCCCCCAAGTGTTTATAGGCTTGTTCTTGGTTTCTCATGCTGATCTCTGCTCACGTCTCTCCCGGATCTGTCGGCTTGCATTATCTTACTAATATTTCAGACTTTGTTTCCTCACATAAAACAGCAGGGATTCATTTAGTGGGCACAGCTCTGAAAGAACAAGAGGCTACGAAACAAAAAACTACTCAAATCAATACAGGATCTCTGATATTAGCTCTATAGATTTTCATTTGTTCCTGGCGCAGTAGGATTCTAAAATGTATGTAGTTGTGGAAGGCGTACTGAGTAAGATTTTACTGTCACATAAAATTACCCTAACATTTCTGCAGGGGTTTCAGTCAATACAAACGACTTAACGATTACACTGCATGATGAGATTCTGAGATGCTGAGATTTTTGGCTATATGTATATTTTATTTGTGTCATAGTTTAAAGACACTTAAATTCGCACCCACCCTCAGAAAACATTTTAAAGACAGAATGGAGGGTGTTAGAAGCGACCAGCATTACATCACATCTCATTGTTAAGCCATAAAAAAAAAAAAAAATCAAACAACCTTTTTTATTTCACACAGACCTGCAGATGCTGCTTCACATTGCTGGCAGCTGGTAATTGTTCATAATCGTCATAAATTACATAATGATCTATTCAATTTCTAATGAAGGTAAGTGGAAGCACGTAAGACATCTGAACAGAGCCAATAAAATACATGCAAACATAACTCTGTCATAAAACAGACAAAAAAAAAAAAACTGCTGTGTGTCCTGACTTGCAGTAAAGTCTTTTCAAAGCAGCCGGGGAGCTGGAAGTAATAATTTCACACCTTGTTCGCAAATGGTCAAAAGTGTCACGCTCCAACACTTGAAGCACAGACCTTTTTTATGCAAAACATTTTAACACGACAGTGGAAAAAAGCACTGGTGTAAATAATAAAATTAATGATGGCTGAATTCCAATTATCTGCTCCTGGTATTGTGCATGTTGGCTCACTGTTACACTGTCAAGGTTTACTTTGACACCTGAATATAACAATGTTAATTTTATTAGTAACACTTGTGCTCTTCCTACTTTGAGAAATCAATGTAATGTCATCTAGTTTAGTTTAGCAATATCACCTTCCACAAATTCTCAGGTAAACTCTGACAGACAGAAATCATACTTAATCTCCAAAAGTTGAGAATGATAATTACTGTTGTAGCAACGCAAGTTCTGTGCGGCGTCAGCACTTCTAGTTTTTATTGCCCATGAGATTTTGTGCGGTGCAAAATGCAAATTATAGAGTTCTCAAGCAAATACATAATCAAACAGGTCCTACACTACAAGCAGGACCACATCTGGAAACTTATACAGAAGTATACTTTGTGAACAGATGTTCAGCCCTACATTATCAGATTGAAGCAAATGTTAAGAGAAAGATTCCAGTGCGGGAAAGATCACACTGTTGCAACAGTGCAACACAGGGGCATCAACGTACTGTACACTGAACATGTTTCAGCTGAAGCAAACAGCACGTTTGTGCTCATCCCAACATTGTACGAGTCAGCTAGCAGTGAACAAAGAGAGACGAGAGTAACAAGGAGCAGAAGTTTCAGCAGAAATTTCAGTGCCGTTTTTGAGACCAGTCTGAGACCAAGCTGTCACACATGGATGTATGCACACACCACAGATATGTACACGCAGATGTTTCATCCAGGCTTGTGGGATGCATCTCTCCTGCTGCCATATTGCAGGTTGCCAATTCAAATAGCACACAACACCAGACTTTTGTGCAGCTTTTGGATGCTGTAATGAAATAAAATACCCAAACCAAGCAAGTGTGTGATGGAATTACGTCTGTTCAGTCTGGCCACTGGTTACTTGGTGCACATAAACTTGGCCTGTGAATCAGCAGCAAAATGTGACTACTATACTAATACCAAAATACAATGAGGCAGGATGAAGATCATTCTGACTTCAATCTTATAAAATTTAATAAAGTGACACCCCAAGTGAACAATAAATTCAAATTAGTTTGACAAAGTTTTTAGTCTTTCATTGTTTTGTATATCCTGCACAATCCTGGCCTACGTTTACTTATCAGCTCAGTTTTAATGCAACTTTTGAGGCAGTTGCTGGAAATGACTGTGTGCAAATCATACTTATGATGTATTCCAAGTGACTGCTAATTTTTTTTCTTTTAAGAGCACTGATCATCTGTATTTTTGCATCACTCAAGTCAACATTAATTAATGATTTTAACCACACCATGGTAAAAGACCTTTTTGACTACAGCATTGTGTAATTCATCAAATGACTTAATTTAAATACAAGTGAGTGGAAAGAATGAATGAATGTGGATGGAAGTTTAAATATGAGAATGTGACTCAGGGATTGATTATTATGATAACAATGATAAACCATGTACTAATTACATAGTGCCAATCAAGTATTGAACCACAGATGAATGGGTTTGTAAAACACTAAAAAACTCATTATATGCAATAATAATACATTTTATATTTATAAAAAAAAAAGTGGGCTCCCTATTTTCAAATAGTCAGTGACAGCTCTGTAAATTGAACTTAGAAGAGAAGCCAGAGTCTGACGTTGTGCTGTAACATCTCCTGTTAAAGCTTTCGCCAAAGGAAATCTTTAGTGTTAAGTGCAGCTGCTGAATGCTACAAATGTCATGGCAACCACTAAATACACCACAACATCTCATTTTATTGTGCATCAATGCGCCATTTACCTTGTATGTAAGTGCTTCAAACCTGTTCTTTTTCACAGAACAACAGAGGGGTTCTCAGGGGAGAGGTGATACTGTGTGATAGATAACTGGAAGAAGACAGTGAGTTAGAGAAGATCAGGATGAAATATGATTGAATTCTGCACAGGCCTTTTGAGTGTGATTACCAGTGCAAAGAGGGCTTTAATTTAAGCCCCAGGCTAAATAATCATACAGTATGTGGATTTTTGAGCAGCCCACATATGTACTAATGAGTCTGAATTCAGTTCATTTTTCATCAAAACGTACAAGCTGTGCCGTCTCATAACTGCGAGTGTACACAACTGTGCAGCTTACGGTCTTCACAGGCAGAAATGAAATGAAAGTGTAAATTGGATTGATGCCGTTTGTCTTCGTGATCATTTAAATCTGCACCTCATATTTTTTCGTACACCCTCATCACAGAGTGACCACTACAGGGTGTGAATAGTGAGATGAGTGAAAGTGCGAGTGATTCATATGAAGATGTAAAAGTGGGATGCATCGATTAAAATTCAAAGAATAGGATGATGGGTCTGAAGTGGTTGGACAGTCCATATGACCAAAAGCATGTATGACAAAATAATGACATCAGTACTTAAAATAAAACTAAAAGGTTAAAACAAATCAACCTTTGCTAGTCACCAGTACAAGTACATAACAATTTCGTTTAGCAAAGAGATATTTGTTTAAACTGCACTGATCAGGACTGTGAACATACCTTAAGTATTCTTAACAAAAACATAGGATGAAATTATTGCTGCCACAACAACTTTCTACACAATCATCCAATAGGCTCGTCAGTCTATTGCACAAATGTGCTGTCTGCATTGAACTTTAAACGTATCTTCAGACTGGTAAAGCAACAACAACCCCATACAGTACCCACAGTACACAATCATCTGTGTGGGTTTTTATTTTTTTTAATGCAGTGACCTTTTCAGTCTGATTTGCTGCCTAAACATACAAACACACATTATAATTGACATTTAGTGGCCAATCAAATGCAAATACAATGTGCCCATATGCTGCCCGGCCAAAAAAAAAAAAAGTCACCCCTCTAATATTTCTTGAACTGACTTTTGCTTTGACTACAGCAAACATTTGCCGTGGCATTATTTCGATAAGCTTGTGCACTCTCACCACATTTATTTCCGTCCAGAGTTGCATTCGTTTCTTGCCAAGATCTTGTACTGATGATAGGATCGGACTTGTACGTGAAGTCTTCTCCAGGGCATCCTAAATATTCTTGATGGGCCAGTTCATGTGTGGAAACGTAATGTCTCATGCTCCTCAAACCCTTTCACAATTTGAGCCTTATGAACTTGTTGTCACTGACATCTTGAAATATGCCTGTGCTGTCAGGCAGCAAAGAAAAATCAGTCGATAGAAAAACCCAGTGGTTTTCCAGGCGGTGACTTTTCTTTGGCCAGGCAGCGTATGTATAGTACAATTAGAAACTATTTACTATCAATCCCAATCTAACCATGACAAAGCAAGTCTATTAGCCTTGACGTTTAAGCTCATATCCCCTAACTCTACCAAAGGCATTTTTGTGCCTACACCCAGCCGCGTTGCTGCAGAGACCAGAGAGCTGGTAAAAACTCCTCTGACATGTGAGAGCAACAACCTAGAGACAACCAGTCATGCACGTTTTCATTCCCTTGGGAAAAGGAGGCACAGTTGTTTTCCCACTTCACTCGACTATGTAAAATTACTTCAAACAAGCTTAATGTTTGTGCAAGACGGCTGCCACAAGACTGTATGTGGGAACAGGGGGGATGCACAGTCACATCCATATCTCTTACTGTACAAAACCTTAGTTACAGACTGGAAACCTTGAGACTGATCAAAGATATTACATGGATCTGACTTAGACTTTGGTCTAAAGTACAATTATCATCGTCTTTACCCAGTAGTTCTGGAGGATAAGAAGTTTTTCCATTTTCAAAGGAACACCCAGACAGCCTTTGACTGTATATTAGAATGGGTATCATGGCAGCCCGAAGCCAAGTTGGACCTAACGGAGACTTGGTTCATTTCCAATTTTCAAACACATTTTTCCAATGAGGGTTAAACTTTATGAGCTTAATCTCTGAGCATATGAGGCAGAAATATTTAAATTGTTAAAAAAAATAAAAAACTTTGATTGAAGGGTTTAAAAACAATGAGCCAGTAAATTATTGAAAAGGGTCCAATGCAGTAGATGGAGTTTCAGAGATACTCCGTCTACCACCTGCAGAGGTTTGCATGTTGGCATTTTTGTCTCCTTTGCTTTTTTCTTTTTAAATATACACATTCTTATATATAAAAAACATATATAGAAAAAGTATTGGCAATTTCCTGGTTCTCTGCATTATATTATATATTATGTTATATGAATGACCAACATACTCATGTCCAACATCAGCTGTTGATGAAATGAAATGTGATCTGATCTTCACCAAAGTCACAAATATCTGGTAAAAGATGATAAAACAGTCATGATCTTTCTGTCTTTCCAGTCTGACCTGGCTGGACAATTGATGTTCAGGCTCATTGTCCTGCAGTATCACTCAGTTTCTTTTGAGCTTCAGCTTGTGGACTGCCACCTGACATTATCCTGTTGGATGCCTTGATAAAATTTATAATTGAATAATTGATCATAAAAGTGTTTAAGAGTTAGAAGTAATGTGCTTGTTGATATTTGGGACTTTGGTGAAGATCAAATCATGTTTTATGACCAGCTTATTGTATGCAGGAAATCAGGAAACTGCAACTAACTTTCTGACTGCATTAATGCACACACACACACACACACACACACACATGCACAACTGTACCGTCACTGGCTTCAAACCTTTCAATAATTCAGCAATTCGTCTTATAAATATGCATACTCAATTTGTAAAACCCAGAATGTGTGCAACTCTGTATGACAAAGAGAAAGAGGGAGTTCCATCTAGTTTAAAGTAGCACCTTCTGAACACTCTGGTAAATGAGGAAGCAGAGCCTGCTGTTCTAATGGCTCCCATTCCCTAACTCATACATACACATGCTGTACTGCTGTGTGTGTGCTTCAGAGGGGTGTTTGTGGGTTAAGACTTGGCTTTAAGGTTAAGGGTAGAAAAAGGTTTAAGTTGGAGTATGAGGCTATGCAATGCATTATGTCGATGAGTCCTCACAACTACAGAAAAGCAACTACAGTTAAAAAGATGAGTCAGATTTGTGCGCTCACCCCACTTAGTACGGCGACAAAAGGTCACGGCCTTGTGGTAGTGTTTGTGTGTTTGTGTTTGTGTGTGTAAAAACGCAGAGAGAAAAGATAATCAGCAGATTATTAAGAGGTAACTCACTCCAACTAAACAGGATGTCCACCTCAATTGCTCATCTCAAGCCTAAATAAGATTAGAGAACAGAAGACAAGAAGAATAATGAATAATGTTGTTGTAAATGTTGTTTTCTCTGGTGACTCAGAATACAATAGCTGCACATCATTAAGTTATTAAATTCTGGACAAATTATTTGTTAAATAGTTTATTATAGTTGCTTGTTATCGGTATTTACGCCACGATTTTACACATGAAACATCAGCTCCGTCATTGAACGGACAGTTTACAGTTCTGTGCAAACATCTTAGGCCACTTTTTGGATTTGTTTTTTAGCAATGCTATGATGTCTATACATGTTTATTCCTCAGTTTTTGAATTAGAACAACTAGACAACACAAAAAAAAATTCTTGGCTGATCTCTTTTTTACAAAGACCATTCCTGATCAGGATTTCTTCAGACTATGGATGGATTAACTTGGCATCCGAAAGGAAGCTGCCAGATGCTGAGTCAGGTCATTGCTGGACTTCTTCAGACGTCTCAGAGAAGAAACTCTGAGAACCTTCTTCTCCTATTTTGTCCTTGCTCTCTCCAGATTCCAATACAGAGATCACATTAAATATATTTGTCACTATATAGATATATATAGATATATATATATCTATATAGTGACAAATATTGAATGCATGGTCATAATAGCACTGCCAAAACAACAAATGGAATACTGGTCTAAGACTTTTGCAGAGTACTGTACTTACGTAACAGCTGCAATTCAAAGCAGTGATGAATTATAGATAAGTTCTTGGAGCTTGGGTTATTTGGGCAACCAGTCAAAAAAAAAAAAGAATGAATGAATAAAAATAAATATAGCAGAGAGAAAAATGTAAGTGAGCCCTTTAGATGTGCAGGCAGCTAGCAGGCTTACAGCCACCTGACAGGACAGGAGTAGGTGTCCATAAGAGAACTACATGACTCCAGAGCCAGGAAGATAGTGATCCAGCACTTGATAGTGCTAGACCTCACACACCTGCACACGTCCTCATCCACTCCTGCTCCAGCAGGGCTGTATTAGTGGCACTAGACAGTTTTCACCAGGTCTCTCACTGTCCTGAATAACTCGTACCAGATGCCTTAAACTCCAACACAACCCATGACACCACCATACTTAGCAGCCACACTGGACTGTGCAAGCCACGCTATTTGTCAACTGTTATATAGGCAAACAGCATAATTACCTTTGTCTAATTCTGATTTTCACTGCACTGTAACACCAATTTCTGTATACGAGTCACGTAAATGCCACATTTTGGCAATTTCACCCACATTTAGGTATAAATGTATTATTAAAACATGATTAAAATCTTCATAATTACATGTCAGTAAACAAAAGCAACCTTCTTTCAGAGAGTCAGACGAGATCTTAGACCAACAGAAATACAGCGGAGAGACCTCAGAAGAGTCGTTTGTATGAGTCATCCTCAGAATATGCCTGAGCTGTCCTGCACACTGCGTTTGCCTGATGTGATTTATATCATCATCTGATTACATTTCATTACCAATTAATACAGATACAGTAATAAATACAGAAAACCTGTGCCAAAATTTTTTTTCCTTTTCACTGTAGATACTCAATGGCAACTACATAATTTCAAAAAAAGAGTTGATCAGTGAGTTGAACAGTTGAACATCATTTTTCTAGTTATGCAATTGTTGTGTTTCTCAGTTTTTATTAATTGACAACAACAGTGAGATTAAATATAGTTGGTAACAAATGGGTAATTTGCTAAATGTGGTTCATCATCAACTCCTATTAAAGAAACAGACTTGTTTAAATGACCTAATCAGCTTTCACTTACAGTTTCCCTTATGTGTTACCACAGTTGCAGTGGATTATTATTATTAAAATAAATTTTATCTTAAAATTGGAGCAGCAGAGATTATTAATGTACAAATGTTGGTTATTTCTTCATATTTAATTAAACCGCTGACATGTTGCCATCACTGCTCACTGGTGTGAATTTTAAATCGAGTCCATTTTTTGGAATGTGCTTCATAAAGTTGCTTTCTCGATTGATGTCAGACAGACAACAGTCAGATATGTTATGCACTGCTGCTTCTGCGAGTACATTACTGCGCAGTGCATTAGAAATATCTAGAGTGGGATTTACAACCTCCTTTGTGTGTGTGTGTGTGTGTGTGTGTGTGTGTGTGTGTGTGTGTGTGTGAATATGTTGTTTATACGTCTCCTTCCTACTGAGCAGGGGAGCATTTCCTGCAGTAATGATAATTCTCCATCATTAAGGTCTCCCATAATGATGATACAGGTTGTAGCTGCCAACCAGACACCTTAATAATCCTCTAATAGTCTGCGGTACCTGTGTGATTTCATAAAGCAGATGAAATTCTACCCGTCTTTGTTCCACAAAAACACATTGACGAACACGTGTCATCACATATAAAATCCTGCCGGTGCAGACGCAGCATGTGGCTGCTCAAACAAAGGCACATTTGCACAGATTTGTACTTGTTTCCTTTTAACTACGTTGAATTCAACATTCAAATGACACACACTGACAACGACACACACTGTATCTTTTACACGTACTCACAAAATCCATACCTACACATGCAAACGCAGATACAGCTGCAAGGCCACCGATGTCAATCAATTATTAGTCTCATCTTCCACAGCCTGTCACTGTCAATGCAGCCATCACACTTCACACACTTCACCACTGTGTGTGTGTGTGTGTGTGTGTGTGTGTGTGTGTGTGTGTGTGTGTGAGAGAGAGAGAGTCGTTTTCTGTCAGTGTGTGCGCTGAGTGCTGACACAGGTTATTAGCGGTCTTTTCTAACACCTGCACCTTGTATGCTCTGAGCATCTTTCTCCTTCTTACACACACGCACACACATTCACTCGCACGCATTTTCACCCTGCTTTCTGATTGACAGGCCATATTTTTGTCATCCAGAATGGCTGAGACACTCGGGTGTAAAAGGATGTTCTCTCGCTCTCTTTCTTCCTCCATCCCTCATCCCCTGCTCGCCTTCTTATCTGCCTCCGTCCTTCCCTCTCAGCTGTGCGTGTGTGCGTATTTGTGTGTGCGTGTGTGAACACTCGCCTTGTGCTGCTCCCAGCCTTTCATTGAAATGTTATTTAGCCAACCAATTAGATGTAGGGAACAGCAGGTGAGCCCTGAGCTCTATCCAATCAATGACCTTAATCCTTCCTAATCAACTAATTAAGATTCTATTATCAGCGCAAAAATCACACACATACACGGCCAAACTGGAATCGCAGAAATGCAGCATTATCCCATATCTTTGCCGGGATCTTGTACCAAATTAACTAAACTCAAAAGACAGTATTATATGATGTATCTTTTAAAAGACACCTCAGAAACAAAAGCATGCAGATAAGGATTTCAGTTTTAGCGATGCAATTGTTGAATCGTTGAAGTCCACAGAGCAGAGATACACTAAGCCGACAACAAAGAACTAGCGGTGACAAAGGCCGACTGTTGCATTGTCTCATGTCACCTTCGTCTGGGTCAAAAAGTGGCACTCAAACACCATAAAGACAGTGAATGACCAGCTAGCATGCACCTTCTGCACAGAAAACATATCCACAACATATCCTGGGACTGTGGACACAAATGGTAAACTAATGGTCAGCACAAGTGGCTTCATCATTGATGGCCATGTCAGTGTAAAATATCCTCATACAATGTACAGATGAGATGAAGATGTGTGTCCTTTTGACTACCCTATTTGCTTACAACCAGCCACCGACTTGGTGCGTCACAGTCGAGCAGTATCAACTTTATTTTATATATTTATTATTTAGTATTCAACTCCTAGTGAATGGAGGGAGTCTGAGAGGACGAAATACTGTTAACAATAAACCTTCCTCTGGTGGCTCAGTGTGATGTGTACAATCAATTAATTCCAAATTTTGGTCTGGGATATCAAATTTAGTCATCTCTAACACTCAGCTGAAGTAACGATATCCACTGTGCACTGCAGTTTTCAGAAAAAGACCTTTTTAGGTTGCTTCATTCCATGAAAGCAAACAACTTCTTAGTGTCTTATGTGTTTTGATAACTAACTGCATTAACTTAACTTTAATAACAAGTTTAAATGAATAACATGTTCTACCCTACCAATAAGAGCTAAATAAATACTGGTGAGATCCACAGTCATTGTGCTTTGTGGCTTTAAGTGAACTGGTTGACGTTGTTGAGGCCTTTAGAAATCTGTGGAGTCTGGAGCTGCCTGGAACCCGAAGAAGTCTTTCAGAGAAGAAGAAGAACCTCAAGCATGTCCAGTTGCCAACAAATAGCACAGAAATAGTTGACTTATTCAGCATTTACAGGCAGTACACATACATTTAACAGATTGTAGAGTAAGTTATCAGGACATTCAAGTGTTTTTACATGATGATGCAAATTTTAAATAAAGTTTTTGAACATTGACTTGTTCCCATGTCAAAACTTTGGTCACTGGATGCACTACAACTTGTGTGACTTTACCGTGAAGTGAAAAACAATTAACTAAACTGCAGGTTACATGGCTGTTATTTTTACATGTGTTATATAACACATTCTGTACAGTAAAATCCTCCACCCTCCCTCTTGATCTCCTACTTTTTCCCTCTCTCATTACAGTGTACAGTGGAAAATAAAAGCCAGAAATGCCATAAATGTTTTAAATAATTGTGCATATGCATCCCGAAGAGTCTTATTTGCAATTTAAATCATTCTAGCTTCTTTAAATCAGCAGTGGGGAAAACGGTAAATGACGTACCGGTATGGATTATTTGAAGACATCCACAAATAGTTTACAGTAAAACAAACATGAATATGCGGAGGTAGATAAACTAGAAGAAGCAGGAAATGAGTTTTTTGTCCCTTGGAATGATAAAAAGCCCGCAGGTCTGAACAGACTGTATGTTTTCTTTAGTAGTCTGGTAGAAAACACCCTACTTCCTCTTTGCTTGTAGGGATATATTTCTGTTTAAAATAAAGATCTGTATTGGAACACGATTATACGTGTGGACATATATAATTGTGTGTTTGTTTGTATTATGTGTGTGAGGTAGAAGAACACAGAGAGGGCTATACTTGTGTTCAGTTGCAGTGCTGTCCTCTTTGTGTATGTCTTATTGCCTCTCTTCATCGGTTTCTGCTTTGCTCGCATTATTTTTCTGTAGCGACTGAGATCGCTACATTTATTTAGATTTATTTTTGCCCAGAGTATCTCAAACACGGCAAGTAATTGTTTGCTCTCAGCAAAAAGATGTGGGAGGGAGCAGTAAAAGAGACCGACAGAGAATGAGAGCCAGAGGCAGGAAATTAACTAAGAACTAAAAAAAAAATATCTATAACTGTACAATGATAAGGACATACAAGTACATGGATACAGATGGATGAAAGGGATATGTGGTTGCAGGAGGAACATTTCAAGTATGTCACTTATTCATGCTCAAAGAAAGAAGAAGATAGGCTGTAAGAAAGGAGAGGAAAGAATCATTTCTGTCTTATTGCTGATCACGCTAATATACAGCGATCAGCCACAACAATGAAACCACTGACAGGTGAAGTGAATTACAGGATTATCTCAATACAGTGGAACCTGTCAAAGGGGAGATATATTAGGCAGCTAGTGAACAGCCAGTTCTTCACGTCGATGTGCTGGAGGCAGGAAAAACGGGCAAGCGTATCTGAGCGGCTCTAACGAGAGCAGAACTGTGAAGGTTAGATGACCGAGCCGGAGCATCTCCAAAACAACAGCTCTTGTGGGGTGTTTCCTGTGTGCAGTGGTCAGTACCTACCAAAAACTGTCCTGCAGCAGGGTCAAAACTCACTAATGCACCTCACCTGGGGAGCAAAAGGTATGGCCTGCCCCACCCAGTCCCACACAGGAGAGAGCTACTGCAGCACAGACTGTTGAGAAATCTTTTTCCTGCTGGCTGTCGAAAGCACCTCCAATAGACGCATGGATGTCAGCACTGAACCATGAAACAATAGAAAGAAGTGTGGTTGGGTGAATCATGTATGCTCTTACTTCATCTGAATGGACGGGTCCGTGTGTCATTCACCTGTGCAGAAGAGGGCACCAGGAGGAGCTATGGAAACTCACATAAGCTTTTATTGTGTTAAAGAATATAATTATTTACCCTTGCCAGGTAATCCAGCTTCTGGTCCGTAAGGGTCAAGCTGTTTGTATGTTAGCAAATCTAAAAAAAAAAACAGCGTTTTAATGCCCCTTCATGTTTATACAGTCAACTTCTCAGATAATTTTATCACTGAAAACACACAAGCGGGTGCAATAACCGGCGTCATTATGAACAGCATGAAAACCAGTCAGTTCAGTCAATAGTAAGGTTACGTTACTTTCAACAGTTCATCTGGAGTCTGTGGTTGATCAGACTGACATTGCTGCCACTGACTGTGCTGTTCTACTCCATTTAATCAATGAGAGTTTTAGCTCTTTTCATACGCCGCAGATGAAAAACAAGCATTTCTTTGCAGCTTTTCTGTTTAGTGTCAAAGCTTCACACCAGCATTTCTGACACAACCCAGAGGCTTTTTAGTTGAATTCCAGCACTGTGGCATGTAGGGCTCTGTGTTGCCATGGCATTCTTGTGTTTGTACACATCCTATGGCTTAGTGAACAATTCCAGCTTCATATTATGTAAGTCTGCAAATTTGTCTCACACCCTCTCTGTTGTGTGTGTGTGTTTATGCATGTGTGTGCGCGACAGACAGAGAAAGGATGTGTGTGCTCTGCATTGCGTTTAACGGGCAGCACATGCTGAGACTGGGGAGCAGTTCTTTACATCTACATTAATTGAACCGCACTCAAGCATAAATTAGTCTGCCCTGCCAACTCTGCACTTTCTGTGTGTGTGTGTGTTTGTGCGTGCGTCTCTGTACGTGGGGCGGGGGTGCCTGCCCACGCGTGTGTGTGCATTTCGTAAACAAGACTATTTTTGTTTTATCCGTAACACACACGCACGCTTTCACACCATCACAGTTGACTGCAAGTCTAAAGATGATTATCCCAATCATCCTTTTGATGATTCTGATGTCAAAAGTTGAAGCTGAGGATTTCCCACGCTCCCTTTCTGTCAGTTTCTGTCTTTGGATGCTGGATTTTGCACAGATACATACCAGTTTTCCTACACTGTTTAACTTCTCTCCTCCACAATATTGATAATCATACAGTATCTGACCTTTCACTGTAGCTTTCTGTCCGTATTATCCAACTTTCAATATTTATTTGACATTCTGTCATTTTGCATGACTCTCTCCCTCCCCACTTAGACTTTTCCTATTTTTGACCATTTGAAAAAAAAGCAACTGATAATCTCTCAACCTAAGCAAAAGATCAGTTATCGTTTCAAGACGACATTGTTTCAGTACCTTCCAAAACCATTAAACATGTTGCCATTATAAAAGTGATTCATGCGAACATTTACTAATCAGCCATAAAAGTTTTAGGTCATTAAAAAAAAAAAAAAAAAAAAAAGCTTATGAGGAAATGTGATCAAACAACAAAAAGTACTAACAGTATATTCATACAGTACAGTGCCTCTGTTCCAGCAACCCCTGGCCTCTCAGACCCGTTAGGCCCATTTAATAATCCATCCATGACACAATCATTCATATTCACACAGCCACAAGAGATCCTTATCACGACGAGTTTAAAAAAAAAATTCTTTATCAAATGGCCGATGTTTTCTCTCCTATACAAGTACCACACACATTCAGAAATTACCCCAGGCTGTAATAATGTATTTTTACAATTTGAGCCATTAAAGCTAATAAAAAAAAAGATTAAAAATTAATAACTCTCACAGCTGTGTATCAGTAAATTATTTTTGTTCATTCGTGTGTGCAGGGAGTTAGGGAACCCAGCTAGAGATAAACTGTAATATGCATATGCTAACAGCCCAGAAATATGGAAAAACTGTTTCCCTCTTAATTGGTATGCTTGAGAGACAATCTTTCAACACAATCCATTTCAAGTCAATCATCTCCTTCATTCTGTCATTATAGACCTGCCTTTTACAGCAGCTGTGGATCAGGGGGCAGAGCTGTTGTCCACCAAGGCCGCACGACAGCACCACCATCAGTGCGCGTGTGTGTGTGTGAATAGGTGAATTACAAGCAGTGCATTAATGATAAGGTAGAAAAACCTTATGTAAGTGCAGACCATTTACCATTTATTCCCTTTATTCCCCTCTCGTTCCCTCATAGCTAAATGACAAAATAGAACATATCTCCCTAATTACCTAGCTATGGATGTAAGAGATAGTGGTCATGGTTAAATGAATGTGAATGACTACAGACAGGTTGTAAAGCGGTTTTCCAGGTCAAAGTTACACACACACTATTTGACAGAAAGTGAAGGTCAGCTTCCTTTGATTGTGATGGTTGCAAATTCTTTATTTTTCAGCGCATGCATCCTTTCACTGAAATCCTTTTATGCAACGAGAAAGATCTACCTGGTGATACTCTGCATATATACATCACAGGATTCCTTCAGTCCAATCACTTCTCCCTGTCATCAGTCGGCTGCAATGAGACAGACCCACTTCCCCTCAGCTCTCACAATCAGTGCTCCTTTTGTCACCTCCGTACTCTGGACCTTTTTCCACTTTCCTGCTTCATCGCACGTCTGCTCTTTACCACTATAGAGACCAAGGTAAGAAGAATGAGGGCTCACTTCAATCAAACTATCAGCACTTGTAAAAAAAAGAAACTCCTTCTTGTTTCTCTTTCTCTCCCCCTCTCTTTGTTTAGCTCTTTAGATGAGGCAAGACACGTTAATCCCTCAGTTGAGAGCTGGGGATGAATGAGTTCTTATGGTCAACAGGACAGAAAATGGGAGTCGAGTACACAACCGGAAAAGACGGGCGAGGACAGGTGGGATAAGAAGAGCAAAGGCAGTGTCGAGGTGAAAGAGATGAGATCAGTTCAAAGAAGAAAAGGCGTCGAGTACAGAGGTGCAGAAGTGCACAGTGCTGGTGCTCTCAGACACACTCCAGTCAGGTGTTAGTGGTATGCGGGGTCATGCAGGTGTCGATCACAACTGGTGATCGGAAGCTATCAGGACATCAGATTCTTGCTTGCTGCTTTGAAACTGGGGCACTTAAGAGCGAGTGTGTGAAAGTGTGTGAGGGAGAGAACTCTCTCTTCAGATCGCACCACAACAAGGACAAAACAAATTTAATGACAAAGAGACAGTACATTGCGTGCTTTTGATTTTGTGAAATCTGGATATTTAACCTCTAATTATAAACCTTAACAGCCACAGAGTGGATTAAACTTCAGTGTTGAGTCAGACACTTCAAGCACACGGAGAGATGAGAGACTGCAGAGGAGCAAGGAGAAGAAAGTCCGAGAGCAGAGAGTAAAGAGAAGCAAGATGGAGTGTGTAAGACAAGATAGTGGTTGAGCAAAGAGAAGCAGCATCAGTCTTTCAGTACTGGGCAGTAATGTTACAGTAATGTGATTACCTTTTCCAGTAACAAGTAGTGTGAGAAATGACTCACATGTCTTATTACATTTTAAAACGCCAGTTTATTTACAGGTTTACCAGGAGTTGGAGTGAAAGGTTTGCCTCTGCATGTTCAGTGGAATGACTTGGGATTTGTAATATGCCCTCTAACAACTTCAAAGTCACCCAATTTACACATTATGCTTTCTTAGCTGGCTACTGTAGCTAGCCACTGGTTGGCAAGCACAATTTCACGGGGATTACATTCACATCATACGTATCAGGCAGGTCATGATTTCCACAGATCATGATTTACATGAAATGGCAGTGCATGAAGTAGCATGTCTTTTAAGTAAAGAAGTTGGAAGTGAGTGTGTACGTGGTGCGATATTCGATTGATGTGAAGCACATCTGATTTGCATGCAGGCAACCCCAGTTCTTGTCAAATCACAGCCCTGCAATTAATGCCAGTTTTTTTTTTTTTTTTAAGTGACCACAATCTTTCTATCGCCTAAGTGTTTTATTTGCCCAACTTTAACCATGCTCTGACATTTCCCTAACAACTAGGGAAATAACAAAATATGTTTTGAAAGAACATTAAGAGACACTTTACAGGCATGGCTAAACGTGTTGGATGCTCCATTCATCCTGAAGTGTTTTTGTCGTGCATAACTGCATGCCCTTAATTTGCTGTAATAAAAACAAAGAAGCTGTGAAAAATTCTCAATTATTTCACAATGATCTCCTAAAACGATCTGAATATAAATGCCTGGACCCTTTAGAAGTGGTAATTAATACTAATGCTCTAAGAGGATGATAGTGATATTTCAAAAAGGCTGCTGTTTTGTTTCAATCACGTAATCAGCGAGTCAGACGATTTAAATGGAGGAACGTAGTCTGTGTGCTGTTTGGTACGACTGTGACCATCACACTGAACATGAGCGAAAGAAAGAAAAGAGATAAGAGAGAGATCAGGAGGAAAATCAGCTGGATTTAAGATGGTCTAATTGTTAATGTGTTTTAGAAGCTTAATGGTGATGGGACAGAAGGCAAAATCCCTGGATGAAAAATGGAAAATTCCAATGAAACTACTACAGGATGACTTAGATATAAAGGTACAGCTGTGTGTCCAGTAGCACACTGAATGAAAGATCCAAGAACTCCAAACTCTTACAAGAGAAACATGAGAGACAAAACGACGCCTGGCTGGAACTTGTTAAAATGCATGTTGACAACCCACAATGCTTCTGTGAAAATGTCCTTTGGACAGATGAAAACAAAATTCTTGCTTCCCCCCTCCCCCACTCTTGTCTTTTTTTGGTCACAGTCACAACAGCTCTATGTTTACAGAAGAAAATATGAAGCTTTTAGAAACAAGAACACCATCCCCACTGTGAAACATGGTGAAAGCTCACTTATGTTGCTTTGCTGTGCTGCTACAGTGACTCGAATCTGTGCAGGGTAAAATTAAATCAGATGATTATGAAGGCATTCTGGAGAGAAACGTACTGCTCAGTCACAGGTCATTGCTTCTCCGATAAGATAAGCCATTGTTTCATGTGTCCAGACGATTTTTTTGAAGAATCTGGTCGAGACATTGCCCTCGAGTTGCCCTTTCACATACAGTACGTAAGACATAAAAGCAGATTGTCCATGTCAGACATGCTTTCACAGCACTCAGTTTCGTTAAGGTGGGGGATGTTTACTGGGTAAGACGTGCAGCAGGACAAGGACAGGATGCCAAAAGTATGCTGCTCAAATCAGAGCATTTTGTTTAAAGCCAAACATCTTCATCAGACATGCTTGCTGTGAATTCTCCAGACATTGACCTGTTCTAGAGAGATTCCTCAGAGTTTGTACGGAGGGTCTGTCAGGGTAACATCAGTCCAATGTCCCCTCCAACTGCTATGAGCCCTGACGTTAATCTTATTGAACATCAATATAAAAAAATACAAATCACAGTTTGGAGATGGCACCCACCAAACCTGGAGGAACTGGAAAAATTTGCATGAGATTAGTGGGCGTACCTGTTGAAGAGCGTAGAGGACTCTATTAGAGCTACAAAAAGCACTTGATTGCAGTGATTGCCTCAAAAAGGTTTGGTAAAATATTAGATTAAGGCTACTTCTGCTCATGACATTTTTCTTATTTTTTAACAGCATGCTCCATTGAAAAAAGCAATTCAAAAGCAACCTGACTGTTATGTTAAATCTAAAAATGTTATTATACAGTTATGGCATTTTAAAGAAATCCTTTGGGTGAGAGCATGTTTTTGAGCTACATCTGTAAAATAAGAGGGAAGCGGAATATGGAATATCTATAATTTGAACACATTGTGTCTGGAGATAGGGTAGAGTAAGATTATAGTCTTGCCCGGTTGGATTCAGAGTTGGAGGAAATGTAAATCCTGTGGCTTCACTGTGAGGACAGAAAGAGTGTTGTGTGTTAAACCCAAGGCTGCACATACTGCTTACAGTTAGTAAATAACCCCAAACCATAGGCTGTGTGATTGTTAAACCACAGTGTTGACTTATTTTTAATATTTCTATGTCAGAAAATGTTAAGGACAGAAGATGTTACATGCAAGAGCATTTGAAGGCTCTGAAAAACAGAAATTCATCCATACTTTCAGTGAGCAATAATGTATTCATTCGACACATACACATTTCATTTTACAAAGCCTCTATTGCTCTCAGTTCTTGTTTAGTCTACTAGACAGTAATTAATTAACTTGTATGGTTATTTGAGAGGGGGGGCGGCACAGCGGTGTAGCACAGTCGCCTCACAGCAAGTAGGACCCAAGGTCAAATCCACGGGTCCGTGTTCTCTCCGTGTCTGCGTGGGCTCTCTCCAAGTACTCCAGCTTCCTCCCACGTCCAAAGACGTTGTTAGTATTACTAGTATATGCACACACACTGAAATGAAACCACACAAACGCACGCTCCGTGGATCTCATGGCGTGTCTGGTATCCATGGGGACCTAAGAGCTGAATATTCTGGGATGGAGATCAGCACAGGCAGTACAAGGCCATATGGGGTGTAGTGGAGTTGGAAAAGTGTCTGCTACTCAAATTAAGTCAACAAGAACAACTCATAAAATTAAAAGGGAGACGACTGAAAAGCTGCACAAATTTCACATTTCCTCTTAAATTTCAAGCGTGGAGCAAAAGGCTGATTAATACTGGCCCACGTTCAAATTACTTAGTCTAAAATCCAAATATATTGAGTTTACAGTACATTAAACTGTAAATTCTTACTTGTAAGATGAATTACTTATCAGAATTGTTTATTATTTTTCATCAATCAACTGATCGACTAATTGAGTAGCCACAAGTTCTAGTTCTTAATTGAGAGAGTAAAAATCTATATGATTGATATTCTTTGTACAATACAGCATATTGAGTTGGTCATAATTGCAGCAAAGTCAAATTGGATATAATGAATTAAATTTTAAAGAAAGTATTCAGATGTTTACATTTTTACATCATTTGATTATGCGTTTCACTAAAGCCAACAGCAGTTGTTGTCATGACATTTGTGGCCAGCATTTACTAGAGGAAAATGTTTTAATATGGTAGGTATAAAGTAACATCACTCTTTTTACCCCTATAGTCTCACATGTAAAGGACCCATCTGTGACTCTTACATTCAAATGATTTTCATGCCATTTAAATGGCATTCAGTGTGAAAATCAGCATGTAACCATTTTACTGTGAAAATCTTTTTTCCAGTCCTCTCAAAGCCTCTTTTATGCAGACAAATATCAGAGAGACGTCACTGACTGTCAGGCAGGACAACCTCTTTATTCTCATTTTTGGCTGTAGGGGACATAAGTCAGCTTTTCCCTTCAAACAGAGTCATTCTGAGGCACACTGAGTGATATCTGAATATGGACTTGCATAATTATGATACCGCAACTAATATGAAGGCGCGATGATATTATATTTCACCTACTGTACTTGTGCATTCAATGACCCTTTTCCCATTAGTAACCATTTATTTTTTAGCAGCCGACATTAGCTACAGAAAGACTCTTGTCACAACACATTATTCAGTGAAACTAATTACTGGCATATCACACAGCAACCTGCGCAGGAGTAAACACGCTAACAGGGACATTTAGGAGAATGATGACACCACTGTCCAAACACAACCAAACACAACCAGCCTGAGGTGCACAGTGTGTTTTTGTGGGTGGCATTCACTTTAAGTACTCACAAAAGACTCTGAAGATTTTCTGAAGACTCACTGCCGTGGGGCAAGTGCAGTGATCATAGTGGTACTTCACAATGGAGGGTCTCCCAAAACGAATCGAGAAAGACGTTTTAGAAAGTTTATCCTGACTTTACTTTAAAGATACATCAGTCAAGACACGGTCGATTTTCTGTAGCTGCCAAAGTTCCTGCATTACTGGCGAAATTTGATTCAGTTGATGTGCGTAAAAATGTATTCAAGGCTAAAATGTAAATGCTAAAATAGTAAATAGTTTTCAGCAGCCTGAGTGAATCGAGTCAAGTGGATATATTTCAAAATTAAAGCCTTTTTAATATAAAACTCCCTTTTTGTGTTGTCCCCGGACAGTGTTTCCCTGTTGAGTAGCAGTGGAAAGATAGGAACAAAAAGAAGGAATTTTGTACCAAATTTACTGCTGCTTTGGGATAATATCTCCTTAATGTGACAAATTTAGAAGACTGGCAGCGTACAATGTCTTCAGAAATGCATTTTCGCACAGAGGGAAGCACTGTGTATTTGTATCATTTACAAAGGAAGCATCTCTTGGAGCGATTTCTTAAAGTTTTACTGTTCATACTGGGGCCTGACTATAGTTTTAAGATTTAAAATTTCTGAAACTTCTTAGATCTAAAGAGGTTTATTTAAATCTGTATTTACTGTTCTGAGACGGCACGACAGGGCTAAACACTAACATCAGCCAGCAAACGACGATGTTAACATGCTGATGTTGAGCAGGGACAGAATAATGTTTGTCGTCCTTCAAACTATACCTTAAAACTAATCATGTAATACTCTATTACCATACACTTTTGTTTGTACAGAAATTGTTCAAAATGAATTAATTATTGATAACAAGATTAACTGGGAGCCAAAAAGCCTGAAACCCGATTTGTTGCATTTGCTGTGACTTCCTAGTCCATATAGGAGGGATCGTGTGTGGCTCCTTTTTTCAGCACTTACTGAAGTGCTGCCTTAATGCTCTGCTCAGGGCTACAAGTGACACTGAGGAGCTCGGTTTCTCCTAAAAATCCAGATAAAGGATAAAAATGCAATCAGACTACAGGCACAACAATAACACACAATAGAAGGGAAAGAACTGTAGTGCAGGGGGGGATTTTCTGGTGTTTTTTAAATAAATTAAAACAGGACTTTCACATAGTTAACAGCAAATATATTTTACATAATCTATCCAACCTATCAGGTTTTTAGAGAAAGTAATGCAGACTTTCAACAGCTTCTATCTTTCAAGGCTCCTTGAACAATCTCTCAAAATCCATCAAGCCACCATCTTCGACAGACCAAACTGCAGAGTAGCTACAAGCCACGTTTCTTTATCTGTGATTGTGGCTCTCACATTCTCTTGACCAGAAAATGGCACTCACGGGATACATAGTACTGTATAATACACAGCTGAATGATGCGAATTCATCCTGGTGTCTCTGGTGGACACTGCTAACTGAACTAAAAGTACATGAGGGCATGCAGAGGAGAGATAATTACAGCACTTCATCACATAATAATTCTTGGAATACACTGAACATCGGAGCTTAATGGCTGAAAATAACGATGCAAATGTCTCAGAGGTTGAATCCTTTATTAATGCCATTTGCCTTTTCTATTGTGCAAAGAACAATCAAAACCTTGCCTTTCGGAGTGAAATCAGTCACTTAGACACTTAGATTACTGCAACATGCAGAAATATCTGCTCATGAATCACTGGATTCACCAGAAATTGGATTAAGAATCCTCAGTAAGATTTACATTAGATCAGATCACATTTTTCTGTAGTTACCTATAGTATTGTAGTTTTCATTGACTGGAAACCAGCATGAACATATTTATTTAACAAATTAAAATCAATCATGACCAAAACTTTAGGTCTTTTGCCGGGGGACTGAAGTCTTGTGAATCATTCACCGTCATTGTGCATCAGTGAGGAATCTCTGACGCCTCAAAATGAAAACTATATTTTGGAGAACTTATTTCTTCTGGACATTTTGTCAAGTCTGTATTTTGTTTGAGGGGCAGATTTACAAAGAATATGTGGGCATGTTATTTAGGCGCTAAAAAGTCCAATTCCATTTCTCCTTATTTACTGAAAAACTGCAGAGAGGTTTTTCGCAGATAATGGAAGAAAAGTGGCACTGCTGATTGCAGCCCATTTTCTTGGGCTCCTGCAGTATGTATTTTAAGGCGTTCCTATTTAGTGGTGCAAGACGAAAATAAAATTGAAAGATTGTGATGTAACTTTTGACAGGCTTACTAAATATCCCCCTAGTTTTAAGGTTAATATGTGAATTACGTTTGAGTTAGAGGCTGAGGAAATGCATTATGTCCACGAGGGCCCTCAAAAGTATACAGTGCGTGGGTGTGTCGCTGGTGTGTCATGGATTGCAGAGAGATAGGAATGCCATACTCACCTTCTACAAAGAGATTAAATAAACATAGACCAATACTATCTGTAAATCAATCCTCTTTGTTTAGGATACGCTTTTGTTCATTTTAAATGTATTACTGATATTATGTAAGTGTTTTTTTTATACTTGTGTTCACATGGTTCATTCTTTTCCCTGTTCCTTTCAGAGAGGAGCTGTAAGAAGGCAAAGCAATTTCCCTCTGGGATTAATCAAGTATTTTTCAACTGTGAATCTTCAACATGACAACAGTGGACATCTTCTAGTACAACAGCACGCACCACATTTTGACCTAATAAAATAAGCCAGATAACATTTGAGTTACAAGTTATTTTCCAGTGAGCCCCACGACAAACAAACTGCACATGCTTAAAGCTCACCTGTGACACGGCACACTTTGATTTCACTCAACCAGAGCACATTCACATCTGCTAATGTTCTTTTCACATTCAAACCTGAAACCACATAGCAGTCTTTAAAATGGCATGTGGACAAGCCCAGGGCAGAGCTGGAAATCCCTCCAGCCGCATCATTTAGGTCTGCTGTTAGGAGGCATGAGGAACAACTAGTCCACAATATGAAGAGTGGATGCCTGTTGCCTTGCAGCCTGTGGCAATACATTAAATATGTAAAGTAATTTGGCCCAACATCACTCTGGAGTGCCAATACTGGAGCAGGAAGAGAGGAGGCTATAATAACTCTTTCTCGCCAAAGCAGTAAAGCAGCTGCATGCTGGGCTGCAGGATGATTTGGACCTTACTGTGACTGCCCATACATTACTAAAAGGAGTGTGAAATGAAAGCCAATATGTAGACACAAGACTTACACTACCTTCTTAGCCAGAGTCACAGAAAGTCAATCTCCGAGTGGCCCAGGAAGCAAAATGCCAGATCAGTGCTTTACTTTTACTCTGCTTGAAATTTGAGTACAAAATAAAATAGTTCCCGTTAATGAATAATACATGTGCAAGTGTTCCTCCACTTCTTTATTCTCTCTGCACAAATGATTGCAGAAGCATTCCTCGGTTAATTAATGCATTCTGATATCAAGAAAACACAAAAACAATGCCTTCTGTTTTGTTTGATGTTAGGAAAGAAAAGAAAGAAAGTGGTGCAGAGTGTCCCTAGCATGAAGTAAATTCAGAGCAGTGGGTTTTTTCTGAACCCTTCCCCCATTGGTCTTTACTATTCCTTTCATTCCCACCACCATTCTGTGAAATATATTGCTCTTAGCACTTGAATATGTAGCCGTCCTGACTCTGTTGGGTGAAAAATGGCTTTCATCTAGGATTTGAGCTAAAGCAAATTACCCCTCTGGTGGTATAGATCACTTTTAAGGAGGTAGGTTTAGACACCAAAAGTGTGTGTGTGTGTGTGTGTGTGTGTGTGTGTGTGTGTGTGTGTGTGTGTGTGTGTGTGTGTGTGTGTGTGTGTGAGAGAGGGGAGGGGTGAGAGAGAGCATAAGCTGTGGGAAAAGAAGAGCAGTAGAAATGCTGTATTTTGATACAGGTAAAAGATTTAGTAGGGATGAGTCAAAGTGAATGGGAAGGAGCATTAATGAGGTGGAACAATTCGATCTTGTGGGGTTTCACTGGGACTCAAATAAACAGCAGCGGCAGTCGGGTTTTGTCAACCCACAGCAAATACCTGACATGAGAAAATCCCCTGCAGAAGCAGTAGAACCTAAATGAATGACTGGCTCGGGTGGTCAAGTGACATATTTTAATTATATTTCGCAATGTATGACCCAGATCGTTTTCCTAATATTTGTTTTTGTCATTTTCTCAGCCTTAGGGGGGAATTAATTCAAAAGGCTACTGTCAGACACAAGTTTAAATCACTAAGCAAAGAAGTGTGAACATAAAATTTCACTGAAAAGGTTTTACATTGAATTCACCCATCATGACAGGAAGAATAAAGAAGAGGAGGGAAAAAGACAAAAGAAAAGACATTCAGGAAATGACAGAGACAGGATAGCAAAGGGAAAACAGGGAATTTAAAGTACAGGAAAGGAATGTGGTAGAAAGAAAGGAGACCAAAGGTAAGAAAGGGAGCAGAAAGAACATAAAAGGAAATTAAAGGAAAGTAAAAAGAAGAGAAAAAAGGAATGAAAAGAAAGAGACGGGACCCAGCAGGAAATGAGAGAAGGGAAAAGAAAAGAAAAGAAAGAACGCAATATGAAAGTAAGGAGCAGTAAAGAAAGGAAAGATCGAGTACATCTCAGCATATGGGACAGGCGGGGTAGAACAAAGGAGCAGGGGAATGATAGCCAACTCTGCCCCGAAGCATATGTGTGTAGTGTTGTGCCAACAACATGCACACAATTATCTAATAACAAAACCTGCTGGAAGCACTCTGTCCCGTCTCACCCGACACAGATCAAAAAGCCGTGCTGGAGTCACACACCACACAAGTCCATCCATCAGGCCGTGGTGATGACAATGAGTGAGGCGGCTGCAGGCGAGCTGGATGATAGGTGTCTTTGACAGATGGTCCCATCAGCTTGGATGTCAGATGTAGAACTTCCTCTTTATTGTACTGACCTCTTTTATCCTCCTTATCAGTCGCCACTTTCTCACTCTCCCACAGACACAGTCACACTGCCACAAGAAGAAAAAAAAAAAAACACTGTCTCCCCAAAAACGTCCGCTCTTCATCGACGGCTGGTTTGCTTTTTAATAAAAGCTGATCAGTGAGATAGATGAGCCAATGTACTGATAAACAGAAGTGAGATAAGGCAATGAGAGATAAGATAAATAGGTCGTAAAAATGAAATAAAAAGATCGTAGAAAGGGGATGACAGCAGTAAAGCTCAAGATCAAAACAGAAAATAAAAAAAAATAGAGAAATAAAAGAAATTAGATAAGATGTAAAATTATATTTTAAAAATACATCACATTTAAAATTGATATTCACAGATAAGATAACTGAGATATAATAAATGTGATATGATCAAGAATCATGTTTAAAGAAATTAAACTAGACAAAGAAATAAGGTATAAGACTTTAATACAGACTGGGCAGTGCGGATTCAAAGCTCGATTAGTTAAAAACGTGACGTCATAGTGAAGCAGAGATGGAGAACAGTGGTACTGGATTTAAGAACTCGCTCTGTTGGCGCTAAAACGTGACTGTTTCAACTGTTCGGAAACAGGTTGATAAATCCAACAGAAAACCAAAGTTCTGTACTGGCGTGTAGTTAGCAATAGATAGGATTTGATCAAAGGAATATTTGATGGGCTTGCTGCGAACGAGATGAGAGAGATCAATGCTCAGCCAAACAAAATGACGGCGTGGTGTTGGGAGAGCAGCTACAGCGTGTGACAGACAGAGCTATCACGCAGCAGACTCGAGGCGGCTGCTAAGATACTCTAGGCAGCCTGATAAGATGTGACACATGGGCCCCCATATGTCCAACGCATATACCATCCTGCAGTGCCTTTCTACTTCCCTGAAGTCTTCCTTACCCCGCAGGCTTTATCAACCCCTCCCTTCCACACAGCAGCACCCAGAGGTGGACTGGATGACATAACGTCTTGTTTGAAACCACACTTGCCGCTTTCTATCTCTGACTAAACTCTCATCTTCATGTTCCCTCTGCCCAAGGACATCTGTCACGAATGCAGAAAGAAAAAAAAACAAAAAAAACAACAACATGTAAATAGGGAAATTTAAAGCGAGGATAAATCTCATCACATAAGCAGAAAAAATATTTAGAAGGGATAGATTAGAGACCTGAGGCTGCTAGTCACATCAAAGACATCACCCTCACATCTCTCCCTGCCTCTCTCTGTCTTTCGCTCTCTCTTGTTCTCGCTGTCTCTCCGTGACTCTGCCTGCCTCCATGGATGCGTGGGTGCTGCTGGTTCCTATGGCAATGCCAGTCTTTCGAAGCTCGACCTATGTCCCCTCTTTCAGAATACTGCTACTTCACTAATTATGGCCGTATATGGACAAAGACTGGAAGCATTTCTTTGACATTTATCTGATCTGCACATTTAGGGATTAGTATTTATTGGGCCATCATCCAATATGTAACAAGATCCTTTTATAAAGATGATCAATTCAGGTTAAGAGACCAGACTGTTAATAAGCAGCAAAACAGCACTATCAAATGTTCTCCCCAGTTCTCCTTCTCTTTTATCACCACAGTGCTGCGATAAGGCTGATAAGAAAAAGACTCTTCAATGATAATTACATCAGGTGTTCCTCATCGGCACATCAGGGCTACTGATAATAATTAGCAATAATGTGATACTCTGTTTATCCCTCCAGGGAGTTTCCCTTTTCTGCTGCCCTCCAGCTACAAAGCAGTAGCCTCATTTAGAGGTGGCAAGGAGTCACGGTCTTGCTCAAAGACACTTCAGCAGAGCGGATGCTCAGTGAAATCATGCCGTTTCTGTAGCAACCAGTTGACAGACAACGCAGGACGAGCGCAGTAATCAGTCGGTGACAACAGCAGATGGCCCGGGATGACCCGTTGTGGAGATGTCTGCTTCTGAAAACCAGTCGCAGGAGGGAGACATTAAAAGACTGATCAAGTGTGAGCTTAACGGGTTGAGAACAGAGGTCAAACTACGGGAAGTGTCTGACCTTTTCAGAGTGATTCACATACAAGCTGAAGTGGAGAAGATGGAACATTAACACAGTCACGGATTTGTTTCCGAGCACGCTCTCAGAAGCCCACACAGTGATGGAACACAGCTAATCAGGAGATATTTACACAAGTACTTAAGTACAGGTTTGAGGTACTTGGATGCCACTGTATGCTACTTTGCCACTCTTATGGTACTTTATATGTCTACGTCAGTGCATTTACAGTTTAAATATAGTACCCCACAGACAAGCAAACAAGTCAATTAATCCTAATAATTTCAGCTCTGGTTGACTGGTGCCAACTGGTTTCTGGTGATAACCAGACTAGTCAGGACAAATTCTGTGCACTGTATACAGACAATACAACACATTCAGCCTGTGTATCGCTCCTGTGATTCATTTGAATCCAGTGCAGCGATGGTGGAGTCCAACACTTTCAACACACATTGAATGGCTGCGGCACAATACTGTAAATGCCAATCATAAATAATATCAAATGAAGCGATGGAAAATGTTATGGTATAATATATTCTCATTCTCCACTACTCACAGTAAATTAAACAGATCAAAGGTTTTTCATCACACCGCTGCAAAAGACAAAATCAATAGACAGAACTGATTAATTAACCTGATTTCAATGACACCAAGAAGGCTCATTATAAACATTTCCATAAACTCTGAATGCTTGCATCTCTCAGGATGCTCCTGTACGGTATCTACATTAACGAGGCATTAAAATGGCTGAAGAGATTCATAGTAAGACACAGATGTGTCTGATAATATCAAAAAAGCCAGGCTGGTGGATTAAACACAGCCACAGTGTAGAGTTTTATGTGAAGCTGAAGATCTCTGTGTGCACAGTTTTGTTCAGGCACACTACTACTAGTTACAACATGTAGCTTCACTGATCTCCCTGAGAACAAAAGACTTCTTGCCTTGTGATTTAGGTGAGAATAAGGATAAAGTCCATTTTATACTCAAGAGCCATAATTTCTGATGCGTTTTTTTTCCTTGGAAAGTGAATTATTTATGTGACAGTTTATTTGTAGAACAGGAGGATAGAAGACGGAAAGAGTGTTTTGTTTGTAGCATAATGTTATGTCCATGTTCAAATTTGTCAGTTGTTTCACAAATGCAACGGGGTTCACGGTTCCTTGTGTATGTGCATGACACTAATAAAAC
The DNA here is from genome assembly GCA_034779795.1 of Ctenopoma multispine. NCBI lineage: Eukaryota > Metazoa > Chordata > Actinopteri > Anabantiformes > Anabantidae > Ctenopoma > Ctenopoma multispine. The sequence continues at coordinate 4,477,955 of JAUYWH010000001.1, forward strand.
CGAACTGAACATGCCTGAATAGACTGTATAGTCTTAGCTTTAAAATCCCTCAGAGAAAGTATGAAAGCCTCTGTAGACTATTGTACCCTGTTAACACGATTATTCGCCACAGTATTCCCGGTTTAACAATCCGTTCAGATAGGTATTGTTGCATGTTTCCAGCTTTTGAGCACATATTTGAGCCAAGGAGAAAACATGTCCAAACAAATAGAAACCATTTTCTGTGAGATTTAAACAATAAAATAGGTTGTTGTACAACTGTTTCTACTGTAAGATACAGCTACGATGCCTGCTGACTGTTGACTTGGTGAGGGGCGCTTGTTTGAGACACGAGACGCAACTTCAAACATGCTGTAAAGTAAATTATTGACAGCTCCCTCCATCACTCGGGGACTCTAGTGAGCCATGAAGAGTTAAGTTTGTAGTTAACTCAATACGCACATCACCATAAAAATTCAATTGAATGCTGCTTAAAATCAGCCGCTTTAATGCTCAGCTTCTTTCATGTATGCAGAAGTACAGTAAGTCTGTGCAATAATGTACATATAAAACTTTACTTTATACACATATACAGAACTGCTGTAGCAGCCAAATCACAATAAACAGAGGCTAGATGTTGACTGGAATACGATGGATGCAATATTTACACATATTCATCAAAAACTCCTGAATCCACAGAAGACCTCACTTACTATTCCATTTTATCATCCTCTGAACACAAATGATCATGTCACTCAAATCAAAGAGTCCAGTGTTTTGCAGTACAATGCCAAAGTATAAGGAGCCCCAGTTGGCTTCTGATTGGCTCCCGGCCCATCGATACACAGCTGCTGGCTGCACACATCAAAAGGCTTTGGTGGTGGAAGAAGAGGAGCCAAATATTCTCAGTCACTCATTTCTAATTGTAGAAAACTTGAACAGACGCACAGTACTCAACTGTTCAGCCATCATACAGAGCTCCATTCTCACACACACACACACACACACACACACACACACACACACACAAGCATAGCAACATACAATCATACTCAAGCAAACGCATCCACACATGCGCACATCCCAGAGGATCTCATTACTGTGATTGGCTTCAGGACCTTTTGCTGATCAGGACACTCTTTTATGTTGCATTTGCATCTTAAGTATGTAAAGTGGCTTAAATGCATGTGCGTGCATTGCAAGCACGTATGTGTACGTGTGCGTGAGAGGTTTAGTTAAGAGTTACAGAGCAGCAGAAGCCGAAAAGGAGGAAAGGAGAAGAGAACAGAAGAGAGGAGGAGTGAGGAAAGGAGGGGTGAGGCCATGCATGGTCAGAGAGGGCAGACGTGAGCTAAATAGCTGAGTTGGCAACTGTAGACTAGAGAGGGAAGAGGGTGAGTCACACTGCTGTGTGATGAGGTACAGTGTAAGGACAGTAGACTTTTTTTCCCTTGCAGCAGGAATATGTTCTCTCTTGCTCGAAGCAGTGAGCTGTATGTGGAGGTGTTCTGTCTTTTCTGTTTTCCACTGAGTTTCCTGTTGTGAAAGTTTCATTGTTTGTAAAAATGTGGCATCGAGATCCCGATCTGATAAAATAAAAACTTAAATTAAATGACACATATCAAGTTAAATATACAATAATATACAGATGGACATGGCCCCCAATCTCTTGGAAAGAGCTTTCCACGAGATTTCAAAACTACCTGCAGGGATTTTGCTTGTCATTCAGCCACAGTAGCATTAGTGAGGTTGACCACTGATGCTGAGCGATAACGCCTGGTTTAGAGTTAACGTCAGATAAGTCTGTTTATACATCTCTCACCTCCTTCTGGTCAAATTGACTGGACAGGAGCATTCCTAAAGCAATTCCAGTGTAAACAAAAGCCTCAGAGTCCCGCTTCTGTCAAAAACAAGTCTTCAGCTATCTGATTTTGCCAAATCAATGGGCTACAGTATTATCCAAAGTCTTGTTTTTGTTTCTCCAGATAGTGTGTCTTTGCTGAGCTTTGCTGGAGGGATTGCAACAAAGAAGAAAAAAAAAAAAATTGGTACTAAAAATACACACTTGATTTGTCTAACTCTGGCTGATAAAGCCTTGTATCAGCTCATATCAGGGCTCCGTTTTTGGCCAGAACAGACGGAACAAATAGTTCCACACCAAACACAGGACATCCACTATGTAAAATATGACTGCATGTTGTAGCAAGAGAATTAGTAAAAGAAATAAATTAACAGATCTGCTTCTAAATTAATCACCTGCTTAGTTTACTGTGGTTATGATCCACATTTTAAAAAACAAGTCCTCATAAAGAGAGCAATACGATACCGTTCTTCTGAAGTGCACCAGTTATTTCCATGATGTATATTTATTTGTGAAATGTGTGGATATTTATTGTATGAACAGTCACCTCCAAAAGTATCAATAATGCAGTATTGGATACTTCATCAGTTTTTGCTGTACACTGAAGACAATTGGATTTAATATTAAAAGACTGATATGAGGCGGAACCTCAGCTCTAAACTTCAGAGAGAATTTGAGCTTTTATTTGTTGCTTCTCACAAATATAGGTTTTGATAGTCTCAAATTAAATTAAAGTAGATAAAACTTGTTGGTTATTTGGTTACGAAACCCTTGTTTGCAATAACTCAGTGACATCACAGAATTGTTGGTTTCTTCTTTTGATGTGCTTTTCCAGGCTGCCGTTTGTAGATGATGTTGTTTAGGAGTTTTCTAGCAATGCTTCTGTCATCAGCTGCTGTTGCTTTCCTTTGCCAACACACAACAGTTCCAACAATAAACAAATGCAGTCTTAACAGGTAAAGCCCAAAAAACTAAGAATAATGACTCAGACTTATTCATTGTTTTAACAATCAATCTAATGGGGAAAAAGGTACTGTAAGTTCTATGCTGTTTAACATATGAAGGAGTAAATATCATCAAACCTTTTGGAGGGGGCTGTATCTATATGCTGTATATGTTTATATTTCAACAAACCCTCCAACATCAATGTCCCTACTGGTCATTTGTCTCAATCAACAGAGGATGACAGATTCAGAGGATGATAAAACGGGGGGGGCACGGTGGTGTGGTGGTTTGCACTGTCACCTCACAGCTAGAAGGACCTGGGTTCGACCCCCGGGGTTGACCAGGTGCCTTTCTGTGTGGAGTTTGCATGTTCTCCCCGTGTCTGCGTGGGTTCTCTCTGGGTCTCGTCCTCCCACCAACCAAAGAGGTTAATTGGTGACTCAATTGTCCGTAGGTGTGAATGTGAGTGAGCATGGTTGTTTGTCTGTATGTCCAGGGTGTGACAGCTGCTGGGATAGGCTACAGCAACCCCCGTGACCCTTGCGAGGTTAAGAAAATGCATGGAGGATGATAAAACAGAATAGAATCCATAGATTCAGGGGTTTTTGATGAATCGGTGTACATTTTGCATCCATCACATCTGCAGCCAAGACACAGTCTCTATTTATAGAGATTTGGCAGCTAGAGTTCTGTATATGCACATAAAGTAGAGCTATATATGCATATTGCACAGTTTACTTTAATTAGCATCTGCATACATGAAAGAAGTTGAGCATTAAAGTTATCGATTTTAAGCAGCATGCAACTGAATGATGCGTGATATGTCCCCTAAGAGTATTCTGCCCCTACACATTAACTGTTAAAAACAAATCACTGGAAAAAATATAGAACTAATCATTTCATGAAGTGAAATCATGCCTGCCTATGCTTGTTAAAGGTTTTTAGGAAACTTTTGATCAGGAGTGTCACACTTTTTTGGACACACGCGAAGCATTAGTCAGCGTGAGTGCAGCAATTTGACAGCGGCAGCTTGGTTCAGAGAATCATGCCTGAATGTGTGTGTGTGTGGGGGGGGCACAGAGGCAAAAACGGTGCACACAACTTTGTGTGACATGCATACAGACGCAGACGTACAACAGATATAAAGTCCCATGTGTGATATTTTGAGTTTACACGTCTCAATGTGTCCTTGACTGAGCTTGCTCTGAATGACGCACACACACACAAAAAAGAAGCCCTGCACTGTTAAGTCCCCAACACTCACATCTTCCTTTCTTTCTCTCTGCTCTTTTTCTCTCTTTGTCTCTCACCCAACCACTCCACCCAGCAATCTAGGCTTGATTCTAAGGGACATATCTGGGATTTAATATGATTTGTAGGGGAAGGAGGCAGAGAGGCATGAATGATATACTGACTTCTATATAAAAGCAAGGCTGGATGGTAATCTCATTTCAGGATGCTGTGATGAGATTCTGGCCTGTTTTCTCTCCACGATGATGTGACTTTGGTCCTGACATCATCATGCTCGTGTGTGTGCGTGTGTGTGTGTTTGTGTGTGTGCGTGTGTGTGTGCGCCGTACATATGAGTGCTTCATACTCCATGATAATGCTACTGTGATATTATCTGGGAGCTCAGCTAAAATTGCATTTCTCTATTTTCATGTTCACATGGAGATAAAATCTAAGCTTTATTTTTGTTCCCTAAAGTTCCCCTTTTCTTTCCTAAATTCATGTTTGAGGGCTTTTAGAAATAAAACCATCTCTACACTTTGGCTGGATTTTTGTGATGGTGAAAAACCTTTTAAGCAAACCAAACCTGCTCTTTTTTTTATGTAAGACGTATTCATGACAGAAGCACCATCAGTGCAGGAGAGACCGATGAAGGAGGAAAGGTCCAACAGCAGACAGTTGTGGAAATGTTGACTCGTGTTATCAGAACAGATCCTGAAACTATATTTAAGCCTGTATGAATAAAAGGACAGCAGTTTAAATTAAAGTCAGATGTTAAGTTATGCTCTACGTTGCCTTCCTGATTAGATTAGCTTTGAATTGCTTTTGTGTGACACCTGTAACATTTTTGTGTCTTTTTGTAATTTATTTATATATTCTTTTTAATACATTAGTGACACCTATAACTTATTAAGTAACTGTATCATTACCATGGTGTATAAATACTCCAGCACTGGAAACTATTAAAAGAACCTTGGCCCACCTTGCTTGTAATGAATAGTGTTAAATAATATCAAAGACTTTTGACTATAATATGTATTAAGTCAATACATATTGCCAGCATGTTTTCATAAATATGGTAGGGTTAACTGGAAAAAAAAAAGCCTCTTCAAGCCTCCAACATCTTTCATAACCTAGACAGCACCTAAGCCTCCTGAAAACCTGGGGAGAACCCCGACAGCTGGGCAGCTTCATATGCTGATGAAATCTGTGCGATCTGATTGAAAGCTGCAGCTCAGGTACAACAGGAGGTTCTGGTGAGATTATTTTGCTAATTAATGTTTTCTTTGAACATTAATTATTAATTAGATTTGATAGATTTGATGTTACAGCCACACATGTTATCTTGGCATAATATTGATGTGGTCCTTAGGAAAAATTTAATTTTTAGAAAACAGTAACCAGATTATGCTACGGTACAGATGATATTTGTGGAATTATATGCTTGTTGCTTTTTAGTTTCACAAAATGAACAATCATATTAATTGATTAATTAAAACATGGGTCTTGGTTAAGTTTCTGGGCAGAGCAATGCCTGCTGCAGCTCTGGATTACAGGAACAGTCCTGAACGACTGACAGCGCTGCTTGTTTCTCGTTACCCAGGATTCTCAGGGTTGTCATGGTAATGCATGTCTGCAGGAGATCTGAGGGGAACAGAAAAATAAGGAAAGGAGCATATCTAACATTGAACTATTGTGATACATTTAGAAGCTCACTGCCTCGCCTAAGTTCTTTTCATTTTGTTTTCACCTTCAAAAGATGTTGTGTAACCTGAAGTGTGCAGCTTAACTTACTGTGTCCGAGCTGCAATTTTAATTATCAAGAGACACATTTCGAAGCTACTACTGGACCCAGTTTTACCAGCTTAGTGTAGAGCAAATAGGGGAAAACAGTTTCCTCAGTTATGTCGAAACAAAGACAAGTGTAAGGGTCAAAAACAGAGTCTAAATTGACTGAATTAAATTTGAACTTCCAGTTCCAGATTATTAATTATTATACTAACCCACTGGCTAACTAACTTGTTGTAACTACCTATGTTTACCTAACTTAGGAGTGATATAAGTCTTTTAATCTAACTCTTGTAATTGAGAAAATTGTTTAAGAAAATTGTCAGATTAATTGATGACAAAATCACTCGCACCTCTGAACAGCATGTTTTTATCTCTTCAGGTTAAATCTAACAAGGGCATAAATCCATAAAGCTACAATATCTGGAAATTAAGTTTGTGCTACGTGAGGCTCAAAAGCCAAACACTGCTTTTTCCACCCCTTCACCTACATCCTTGTCATGTTCACTGTCTCAGCTATTTCAGGAACTGAGAGCTTGCTAGCCAGTGAGTCATAGCTACGTCATCCAGCACTCGTACTAGTTTGAAGCCTCCGTGGGACAGCAGCAGCTGATGAGAAGCCTTTTCATGGATTGATTGACAGCCGTGAGCACCAAGCCCCTTACTTTTGCCTTCTCCTATTGGTTAGAAAGGAAAGGCTCGGGTAATATCTCTGCACTGCTGCCAGGCCATTTGATGAGTCTGAGTCACAGAAGCTTTAGAAAAGTTATGAAAAATGTTATATACTGTCGCTTCAACACTGCAAAAATCTGAAAGTACTTGAAGACAACATTTCGCATCACAGAACAATGGCTGGGAGATAGAAGGGTGACAGTGGCAAAGGGAGGAAATGATAGGCTGACTACAGGCAGCCATTATAAAATCATATACACCTGATATTGCCTTCAGTCACACATTTAACACGCGGCATATGCCTCAACACACAGACACACAAAGAAGTACAGAGCGCGTCACACCTCAAACATCTAGAGTACATACTGCCAGCAGCTGTCAGACTCGTGCATGGTTTCCTTCTCATTTGGTTTCCTTTACACTCACACTCACACTCACACTCACACCAGGTCCTCCACTTGAATAGAAACTGATTTGCTTTCAGGACAAATAGAGGAATGAATAAGTGTTACCTTACCTTAAATCTAACCTCAACTAAAGCCAAGCCTTAACCCTCGCCTAACCCTTTAGACACGGGGATTTGCCTAAATGTCCTCACAACGAAGTGAAATGTGTCCACACAATCATAGAAAGATGTGTACACACACACACACACACTATAAACCCAAATTAACATAAACATACAAACATGACCTTTGACCTCACTCAAACACGTAGAAAGAAGAAGTTCACCCACACAAACACTTGATTCACTAACAACAGATGATCACAAACACACTTTTCACACTCCACATTACTTGGCTGCTGAGTACTGGTATTTTCCCCTGGTGTTGCTGAGCACTAATTGACAAAAGGTTTGTATGGTTGAGCCTCTGTTGCGACTGCCAGTTGGCTGATTTCACACAGCTTGTGAATAACTGTGATGCTTAATTGAACAAAAAAAAAAAAAAAAGGAGAGGACACAGGAGAATCAGTCTATGTCCCCTCTACAGTTAAATGTAATCACCACTTTACACTACACATTCTCATAGTCTCCATCTCGTGAGGTCAAATAATAGTTGACCAAGGTCCTAAAAGTTTTTATTTCTTAAATCAACGACTCCTCCAACTACACTAAGACAAGTGAGAAAACTTGAGTCTCCATCCAACTTGTTTTCAGTCTAGTTTAAAAAAATCACAAGTGATCACAAGTAGTTTCTGTCCTGATTATGACGGTGACATGTTAATAGTAATAATACTAATGAACTGTAAACAGCCTAAATTAAACGGCAGTTGAAGTCTATGACTCCTTGAACTTGTTAACAATGAAGAAACAGTATCAGACCTCCAACATGTCTGTAATAGATATGATGAAGATCCTACTTAGAAAATAGTCATTTGCTGTATTGTCCCACTAATCACAGTGTTTGTGACTGGGAAGCTGCTCGGGTTCCCTGTGTTCCCAGGCAGCCGCTGGGGGTGGCTCAGCGTCGTCCCTCATCTGAGTCTTCATATATGTGGATATTTACAGTGTTGTTGCTGAATGTTTAAAATGTCAATCTACGAGGTTCCTCTGCATCCAGCTGTTTCCTCTCTGTCTGTCCTGGGAGATGGATCCCCTCCTCTCTCACTCCTCCTGAGTTTCTTTTCCATTTTTTTTTTCAGTTAAAGGATTTTTGTGAGGTTATCCTTGCTTTATTTGTGTATCTAAAGATTGAAGCTGGGTGTCGTCGTTGTACAGAATTGTAAATCCCACTGAGGCTGTATTTGATGAGTCCTAATCTTGGTCTCAGTGAGGGGTACCGGATTAAATCAAAATAAGCTTAACTAACCCAAACACGAAATCATAGTTATAATGCTGATATGTATTCTTTTTTTGATTTGATCGATTTGATTTGATCACTTATTCCGCCATATTTTATGAAACATTACATATAATTTGTGTGCAGAAAGATTCTGATAGCAGTTAAAATCATTTTACTTCACGTTCTGATTTTTCCTGACTTTAAGGCTAAACGGTAGACAGAAATATTTGAAGCAATGGAGAATGCAGTGTATAGCAGATACTAATAGCTTGGGAAAATTAAGCTATGACAAGATAATGTGATGTCCTTCACATCAACAAGTTAGTGAGTAAATGTCAGTGTTTGGTGAAGGTCAGTGGTAAAGTGAGACTGTTCAGACTGATGCTTCACCACTGGTTTTGTGGTGCGGGTGGGGCACAGTTGTCCCTTCTCCAGTGTTTTGTCTTGATGATTTGAAATGTCACGATAAGTAAGAAGCCTGTGCCTCTCTGTAAACAAGCCATTTAGAACCAACTTTAAGTATAAAGCATTCAAGCCTGCTATTATGTTCACATTCGAAATGCTCTGCTGCCGTCGTACCGTAGGAGAACTTGCTCTCAAAGTTTGTTCCATTTTTAATGTTTTAACATGTTCGAGGTTTTCATGTTATCTTCTTAGAAAGCTTGGGTTCAGAGCCGTTGCTGTTGTGGGCCTCTAAAATCTACCGAGACACTGAATAGGATATTAGGCTATACAAATAAATCTGACATGACATGATTTGACAGACTGAAACCTCAAGAAATATGACTTTCCTCTTCGTAGTTACACAGTTCACACATGTACCACAAACACATATATAAAGTAGCTTTTTCAGGCTCACAGTGACTCCTTTTGATCTGCTACCGGAGAAAGAAACAAAGATTTTACTTGCCAATCATACACAGAGATTTCACATCTCAGTGGTGTCCTAGTAATTGCTTATTGCAATTTACTATAAATTGACTGTTAATAGTTGTTCGCCCACCATAGTTTGTGTTGTTGTCAAGCTCTCCATCGTCGCAGGACATGTCAGCAGTTGAGAGTGATAATGAGGGCAGATTTACCATCAAAATCCTTATTAATTCTTGAAATAATGGAGCCTTGATCTCAGATAGGGATAAACAAAAACAAGCTTCTTATTTCTTACCGGCGATTGTCGATTTTGTCAGCTGAAATGAAAACTGTCACTGGGAGATTTTATCGGCTATGGCTACCTAATTAAGCTAACCTTAGATGACTGAGCCGGCTGAAAACGCAATCTCTGGCTGACATTTTAATGCTCCAAACTGACTCTTTAGAAAATGCATTGCATTGCACTATAGATATAATACATATATATAGTGTGCATGATATTAGACTATAAAAACTGAAGACTATTTTTTTTTTCCACGCAGAAAGTCGACTATTTTTTTTTTCCACGCAGAAAGTCACCTGTATTAACATCAATGGACCTCACGCAAAAACAAGCTGTATGAACAGTTTTGTTCTCAACTGCCTCATATGAGCAATTTAAGAGAGTCACACACATTCTGGACCTCAGAGTTACAGAGAATTTTATCTGAATGAATACAGCATTTAAATTTCAATCTGATATTTACTTAAAATGTACATGGTGGGCTGATCATCCTCAACATCATCATCATCATCAAGACTCTCTAGGTTACTGAACTGGGACATTTTATCGCATCAGCTTCTTCATTTCTAGACTTCATCATCTTCTGTAGGCTGGAATATTCTCCACTGTGATATCTCAGTGACTTTTGCCCTCTTGACGGCATCACACATTAGGCATGGAGCACTTTGCCTTAGAAAGTTGTTTTTTTTAGTATCTAACTTCATGCAGCCTGACTCATTCCCTCTTTATTTCTGTCACCCTACAGCACTGCTCTGACAACCCGTCACTGACACTTTACTCAACAATTTTATAGTTGTTTTGAGTTTTCTACTGTGGCTAACTGATTCTGTTAAACTTGTTAAGTTTTAATTTGCTGATTTCCGACAGCAGACTGGAAGCTCTGCAGTGTGAAAGTATTGTTTTTACACTGCATGGCATTTTTTTGAATGACAAACGAAGAGAGTTTGGGGAATCCAGCTTAAGGTCCAGTGTTCTGTTTTAAGGTATTTTGTTCTGACATTGGTTTGCTTGGCTGTTTATCTTAAATACTGAAGCATGAGAGTTTTATATAGATTTATATACTAATGTTGAAGTAACCACTGTGTTTAGCAAATGCGGTAATGAGTTTGGCTGTGTTTGTCGGGTATGATATTCCCTAAACCAGGAGAACACTGAAGTTAGCATAAAGTATAACAGAGCGTACAACAGGGAAATAAGGAGAAAGCAGAGGCTTTTTAGTGAATTCCTTACAAATCAAAGCAAAGAGCTAAAGTGGAACAGTTAAAAAACATAACATAACTTTCCAGACTCCTTCAATGCATAGTACTGCTTTTACTATAGCTGTGCAGAATACTTCAACAAGCAGAGAAATTATTTACTTGGCCTGCCGTGCCCAATAACACTTCCTAAGTCATGCATAAATAATGATTGTTGGGTGGGGGGGAGGGGTTTAGCTAACAGTCTATTGCCGTTTCCGAATTGGCCAACAATTCTCTCGAGCTGAAAGAGCATACCACAGAAAGATAAATATAGAGTTCTTATATATAAAAACACAGTAAACGAAGGAAGCACTCTGAATATTTGATGTGAATGCTGTCATGGTTGTTTTCCGAGAGCCTCCTTTGCATCTTACATCTATGATAGGCCCATGGATTGTCAACTGATTATAAGAGGAGCTTCTAGGTATCAAGTGGACCAACTAATATTTTTTTCCCCAAAACTGAGAGCACAACATTTTCAAGATTCAAATAGTCCATCAAATATGAAAGCCACCAGTTAGCTAATAGAAGGAATCATCATCATCCTTCCTCTCCATCATCGTCTCTGTCAGAGATGCTCTTGAGATATTTCAAGCAACAGGGAGGGGACAAATGACACCCAAACCCTAGAGGAATTTGTCACCAGAGAAGAGAGAAAACAGAGAAAGATGCCTGAAAGATAAGAGAGGAGAGACAAAAAAAAAAAAAACACAATCTCCCTGTTGCTCTACTTCTGCTGGTATCTTGGGGGTTTGAACGACAGATCTTTGTCAGGAAATGGAGGGAAAGGAGTTGTGCTGCTCAGTCAGGGGAGGTAATACAATTTCAATAGCCCAGTTTCCAGGAGTTAATGGGACAGCCAGAGAGATTTCTCCTCTTAGCCCTGAAGAGCATCTCGGAACATGACATCAGAGGGTCTTTCAAGTCTCTGCCAGGCCACAGTGTCTCCAAACTACCTCTGCTACAGAGGCAGTGCTGTCTGCAGAAGAGAGGGCAGAGGTAATGAAACAGAGTAGAGACGAGCAGGCTGGGAGGAAAACTCATCTATTGAACACTTTCTCCATCTTTCCCACCCTTTTGTTATTTTTTCCCTTCCTCCTTTTCATTTCACCCTGTGGCATCCCTATCCCTCTTGCAATCGCTCTGTCCGTCTCCATCACCTCCCGGCCTCTTCGCTGTCCCTCTTCCCCAAGCTCTTTCCCCTCTCTTCCTCTCTCAGCATCCACTCCACGATCTCTCCTTTATTTCCAAAGAGGGGATGGTATAGCAGCAACCGGCATACAAACTAGCTGACTCAGTACACACATACAGGCTGCATGCAGAGGGTGTGTGCATTGTGGCAGTGTGAAGAAAGAGGCAGAGATGGGCGAGAGATGAGAGGGAAAAGGGGAAAGAGCATATAGAAAGAAAAAGCGAAGGGTTTAGACCTTTGTTGCAGAGTTTAGGTCGGGATTAGCTCTAGTTCTGGCGTGCTGGCATCAGCAAGACATGCGTCAGCATACATTAAGTAGCTCATTCATCATTCACACTATGAACACGAGGTATGAGGGCACTGTTAGGTTGTCTCATCGTCTCAAAATGTTACGCTCGGGTTAATGAAACCAGCTCTCAGGAATTCTTAAACTACAAGCTTGAGACCCAAAATGATTCTAGTTTTTTAGGATTCCCAGATGAAAAGAGACTAATCAAAATTTTATGAGCCTGGAGCAAAAAAAATAAAGTTTAGGCACCATTTCAGCACAGAGAACAGGGTAAAATTTAGAACATGGAGCTGTGCCCACAAAGGGCATATACAAGGCCGCTATCTTTAACGGTTAGTTGACGCAAATATAAAACTAAATACATTTTCTTGTTTACACTTTGCTTATTTGTGGTATTTGCGAACACTGTTTTGATTTGATAATGTGCCCAGGTTCTGAGATCCATTTTGAGGAATTCTGCCTCCACTGTGTAAATGGATCATTTTTGAACAATTTTCAATGTAACTACTTTCTTTGTTAAAATAGATTTTACTGTTTAATTTTTAATTGTGACTGTGCTCACAACAAACTATATCTTATTCACTGCAGAAATTGTGTGCTCTCTTTTCTGGCTGCTGGTTTTTGAAGTAATGGAGAATTTAATAGGTTATCCTAGACATCCCAAAAAAGCTTATTCAGTGGTAACTGGACTTGTTTTACTTCCTTGAAGATATTTCCATTCCTTTCTCGGCTCTGATTTCTCAGATCTCATTGTAATGTAGTATTCTTTTTTTCTCTGTGTAATTCTGACATACTGTATCACATACACACATTTATGTTGCCTATGTTATCTTGTTATTGTCACCAATTCTTTCAAGTAGAGTCTTTTTTTTTTATCTCGACAGGCCTCTCCTGGTTAGGTAAAGGTTCAATTTAAACAAAATTAACAGAGCCAGGCAGACAAAGCAATAAGAATGTACATATTTTAACAAACTAACCCTTTAAAGCTGTATATAGAATATGTAATAAATGTATAGTCTTATATAAGGTTTGAGTATAATAGAAAGAGTAGGCAAAGTGCATAAGTACACAGACTGATAAAACACAGATTAGAGGTAATGGATACTAAACCACCCCCCCTAGCTTCACTATTTGCACACTGTGTGCATGCATGTGTGTGTGCGTTGCAACTTTTAACAATAACTTCCTAATTACAGATCCCCAGTGTTAGTACAATCTTCCTGAAATGCTAACTGGCCTCCTACAGGGAATATGGTACATTATTAATCCATGTGGTTGCGTGAGCATGTGCATCCTGCACTGGTTAGTGCATCTGCAGCATACGTGCTTTTGTGTGGGTGGGTGTCTTTTTGTGCGCGTGTGTACGCATTTGTGCATGCATGGCTCTGCACATCCCTCTTACCCTTCTGCACAGACGCTTTGCTCATAAAGGTGTGCTGCTGCGTGTTAGTGCATAAAAAAAAAAGAATGTCATGAGATTAGGGGAGTGTTTGTGTATAAAAATGTCACAGCAGATTATTATGTGTGTGTTTGGCTGCTACAACAAGTAGCTTAATCAAAGAATGTTTGCAGTTTATTTGTTTTCCAATTGTATGAACTTTCAATAGTATGAAGTCGGTTTCCCAACAATATCACAGTGAGAAATGTCTTCACATTTAGACCTGGCCAGCAGGGAAGTGCCATGTTAACTATGCATGCAAATTTAGTTCCACACCATGGGGTATTCCCTCTCAACAAAGATCAACATTATGACAAGAGATACTGCAGGCTCTTTGTGCACCAACATGCTTAATATGGGGAGCTAGTATCTGTTGAAATATGGATGACTTTGACAAATAACAACTGATGAGGGCTGATTCTGAAATTTAGCCTGGGATTTCAGCAGATACATGCTCTGCTTTCTCCCTTGCAGTGGCAGCTAAAGGGGCGAAAAATGCAGTAAATGGATGAGAGAGTGAGCAGGGATGTCCCATTACACAGCAGTGTTTCTTTAGTGTTCCTGGAGAACTTGCCCCACAGTGATGCCTCTAGGTACTAAGATTGTACCATGGATAGCTCATACAGTAAACGATACAGAGAGGGGAGAAAAAAAAATCCCTTACAACTTCAGATGAAGGTTCAGAGCAACAACCTGGTGCAATGACAAGAGAGCACAGACATTAAACCCATCACTTTTCATTCATTTTGTACTCGCAGACATTCCAGCAGTTCCTCTCTACTAAAGTTGTCACTTTTCATTAGAGCTGATTCTTAAAGTTGCCACCTGTCTTATTACAGATGTAACCACAGAGTGCCACCGGTTTTGACATTTCTGCTGCTGCAGCACAAAAAGCTTTGGCTGTGTAGCTGCTAGCAGATATATTTGGTTTGGCTTTATTTAGTGACATTTTTAGCTCTTGAGAATCAAACAGAGCAGTTAAGTAACCACAGGTTTAGAGGCTCTTCTGTCCCGGACCGATCAGACGTGTTCTGCTCTTACAACTCATGAGACCGGTGAAATGTGCTGCAGCAAGCACTGCAGCACTAATGCAGGATGAAAGCAAGATGAGCGACCTCTAAGATAGTTATCAATGAATTCCCAGGACAACAAAAGGCTTCTCAGTCACTGAGGATCCCTATCCTCGAAAAGAGCCAGTCAACCACGTCTCTTACCCAAACACATAATGTCCTAAAATGAGTCACTGATGCTATCCTGTTTTATTCACAGTGCTAGGAGTGGGACCCTGTTCCTCCTTCTCTTTCTATCAGTCTTTCCATCTTCCTTTTCTTTGCCTCTCTCCCTCTGTGGCACTCAGCCAACAATTGGAGTCAGTCAGTGGAAAAACTCTGTTAGTAGTCCATGCCCTGTGGGACAAAGTGGCAACAACATCCGTTACAACAGATAGTGGGGCAGTAGGCAGGAGGTGCAGGGCACAGCAGCCAAAATATAACTGGATGAGCAACTTCGTGTCAAACATATGCACTCAGTGGGCTACTGTGTTTTAACGCCACACAGAGTGTTTTAACAGGCCTGCACTTCAGCTGCACAGATGCATTTTAACTGGGGAACATTTTTACACTTATATCGTAGTGACCCAAAATCTCCTATAGACGTTTAATTAGGTTGAGATTTGGTAAGTGTGGAAGCCAGAAAATATAATTCACAGAGTTTCTTTACTCATTAATCCTTCCTTTGACCCCTGTGCCCTATATAGAAGTATCTGCATTGTTAACACGTTGTTTTTTTTTAAGTTCAGTTAACCTTTTTACAAAGGCTGTAAAAAAAATGAAAGTGTTCTGGATGAAACTTTCATGCTGCATTAGTGGAAGAACCCTGCATTAGGAACATCGTGTGTATGAAGAGAAAACTGATCACACCGAGGTCACAAACGGACAGATGAACATTTCTCTTGATAGTGTGGAATATGAGGTAGTTTCAGGCCTGGTGTCTTAAAGTCTCACCTCCCACAGACCTTTCGGTGCTAAAATTACAAAAAAAAAAAAAAAAAAACAGCTGACAAGAACATACGGATGAAACTACAATTAGACCCCAAATCTCAATCAGTTCTGTCAGCTGGGTTTTTCACGGCCCGTAAAGTCGCTGTCCGTGGTGCTGATCACACAGCCCGCTGGTCGACGGCTGAACTGTGCTGGTCCTTCAATCTGGCACTGCAGCCTGTCCCGGGACAAAAGCTAAAGCCGAACTAGTGACCACACTAAATGTGCGCAAAAATTAACACGTTCCAGACAAACCCTTGACTATTGCATAGGCTCAGATTAAACTCGCACACAGTTATTAGTTACATACACTGGGTGATCCGGCACCGCACACACTCACCAGGAGCTGACAACGAAAATCTGGATCTACAGCAAGTGTGTGCGTCCGCATTATCAACGGACACACACGGATGGAGATAAGACAAGGAAGGTTGTCTGAGAATAACCAACCAGCAAACCTCCTCGTTCATCACGACGACTCAAACACACACACACACACGCGCGCGCGCTGACATGGGTTTGGTGTCGGGGATTTCAGAACCGCAGGAATGCCAGAGCTATTCGCCTATTTCAAAGTTGCCTACGCACCGCCGAGTCCAGCCATCACAAGGCGGGCACATGAAATGTAGCCAGAGCTCTGTGTGCAATCTGTGCTTTGACTTTACCTGTTCCAGATGCCAGCGTGGAGGAAGCCTGCCAGGTCTTCTCAGCACAACGGTCCGCTCGGTGCCTCCGGCAGCGTGTGTGGTTGTGTGAAGTGTTGGGAGCGGAAGGGGGGAGGAGGGGGGGTGGGGTGTTTCACTGTATGTCACTGATTTGATCCTAGCTCGCTCCTGTCTCCTCTGCGGTCTCTGTGAAGTGCAGTGACCGGGAAGGGTCTCGGCAGTCACACCACCAGCAGCAGCAGCGGCAGCAGCGGCGGCAGCAGCAGCAGCAGCAGCAGCCAGTGTGGCGATCCACCCACGTCAAGGTTTTGGGATGCAAAACGGTGCCTGATGTGATGTGCTGCCTCCTCGCCTCTGTCTCCCTCGCTTTCCGTCTCTCTCCTCTCAGTTTCTGCCTCTCACACTGCGTCAGGCTCCACTCCCCCCTCCTCTCCTTCTCTCTCCCTCTCTCTCTCTCTCTCTCTCTCTATTTGTCTGTCTTTGACTCGCTCTCTCATTCACAGAGTCGAACAGACTGTGATTAATTCGCTGGAATTCAGTTTCCCTCTGCCTCTCTTTCTCCTCTTCCTCTCTCTTTCTATAAGCTATGTGCCTCAATCACCCTCAATCCACCGCCTCTCCTCTGAACTGAAGCGACCGGCAGCCAGCTGTTCCGGTAGAGGAGAGAGGGTTGCATGGCACTTCAGGCGTCATTTAGATGCGTTCCCGTTTGGAGAGCGCGATAACCTGATAAGTACTGTACCATCAAGCACAAACTGGGGAAGTTCTTGACTAAATTGTATCAAATGCAGGCTGTTTGAGGGAATGAAACAGTAACAGCTTCAGAGAAAGGTTGTTTCTGAGTGATGGGAAAACACATTTTTCGTGTGTGTCTCTGCTCTCCAGCTGCTGGTGGATGCATCAGGTCTCTGTTGCTAGAGGCAAAACCACAGCACTTCTACCAGAATGAGCACACCAGTGTTATTTGATGTTGGCCGTTTGCCTAAATGCACTATGGGGCAACCTGACGTCCTGCCAGCAGACACGGTCAGATTAACAGCCTCTTTGGTTCTCACACACAGGGACATATGGACATGGAGGTACATATAAATAAATAACATGAAGGAGATAAATGCACAGAACAGGAACCATGTACTAACAGTGCACTTTGTACTAACAGTGCACTTTGTACATGCATAGTAAATTATATATGTTGCCAAAAAAACATTAACTGCCATTTTTTCACTGAAAGCATAAATCCACAGATTTACGTTCTCTGGCTTACATCATATTTCACATTAATGATATGGAGACTATATACATAAGCCCAGTAATCTGCCGCTGGGCCACAGGGCTGTAGGTGTTGGCTGACACTGGAGTGAACCATACCCAGGTGACCCTCATAATGCGTGACTGAATCAGTAGGAATTAGGAGGATAAGAGATCAGAGAAGGAAATTTCACAGCGATCTTCCCCTCGTCTGTCTCTGTGCACAGAACAGAACAGTCACACTAAAGTGTCCATGATTAACAGGGTCTTTAAAATTTGGCCCAAGGTTGCGGTTATTTGCTGACCTTTGATCTGACATCTGATCTGTTGGATAAACTTCTGGGAGATGAATATAAACAACAATCATCCTATCATTGATAGATAATTGATAGAACTTTAAAAGTCCTAAGTCTAATTCTAATAATACGTGATTCCATGGTGCTGTTGTGGGCAGTACTACATGACTGATGAAGGTAGTGCAGCATTTAGCAGTGTTGCTGCTGAAGAGATATATTCTTCTGGAGCTGGAGACAACAAAAAGATCAAAAAAGGAGAGAGAATATAACACTGCGGCCCAAAACAGATTTCAATCACCGAATTAGACCTTTCCGTATGAAATATGGGTCGCCTCTGTATTTGCTCCAAGAAGTTTCAAATGTCTTGGAAATGTATGTAGTAGCTTCTGTTCCAGCACAACTGGAAGGAACATCTAGTAACTGAACAGTTTTTAAGGAAATTGTGCAATTTAACTGTTGCACACATGACTTGTTATTGTATGAACATGACTCGCACGTAAGTTACGTGTTGCAGTTTACAGCCAGCTGGATGCACGTCACTTCCAAACATCCTCCTAAGTGGTTAAAAATAATCTGTTAATGCAGGTTTTAATTTAACTGCTAGGTCAACAATCTAACAAATGAATAGACGATTAAAAGACGTCTCAGCGTCTCTACCCCCAGACTTCAAAACAGCATTTATACCTTTAAAACTGCTTTAATTGATTTTTTGCCACTTGGCAGCAGCACAAAAAAGGTGTAAAGACAGCACTGACAGATCAACACCTTTTAAGATGAGATGATGAACTTGTGAGCAAACACACATTGACACATCCAGCTGTTAGGGAGCAGCATTAGCTTTCATTTGGAGTCATGTTTCTGTCCACTTCTGAAATTCCAATATTCACTCTCTTTTCACTGTTTTCACTCCTGAGGGGAATATCTGGCTCTTTAGCTGCTAAATGCTTCACTGTCTCCAACTGGTCTGTAACTGCAACTGTCTGCTGTTTGGTGCTGAGCAGGAAGTGTGTACAGTGGCTATTTCAGTGGAAGCAGCTGCCTGCAGAGGCTGAAAACAAACAGCACTACTAGCAGTGAAAACAAAGCTGTAAAGTCCAGTGACTGGAGCAGTGAAATTCATCAACAAGTGACCACTTTTTAAATGATCTCGTTGTCACTGTATATAATGATGATAGATAGATAAAAAAACATGACATCTGCTGCAGAGCTTTCACTAATGGTGTGTGATGTGTTCCGAACAAGGCGCATTAACAAGAGGTGAAACTATTCACCTGCTGCATCACTTCATCAAATGGACATTATCCTGATAAAATGCTGCACATGGATTTCTTAAAGAACATAATTCATCAATTCACGTGGCTCTTTTTTATTCAGTCAATCACAGTCAAAGTTGAATATCCTTCAATAATCAAACTGAGCCTGAATTCTCTGTGCAGACTGTAAAGCTGAAGCACGATTAATCCAACGACTCCTGCTGCTGCTGCTGTCAGTACTTTCAGTACAGTAGTATTCTTTTAATAAAAACACATATTCATCAAATTGTCACATGTACCAAGTTCCACACTTCACCTGATAACAACTGAACTAGAGATGTTTAAACTTGTATTTTGAAGGCTGTTTTCTGTTAACTTGCTGGAGAAAATGACATTTTAATTATTCATTTGATGAATACATCACTAATCATTACTGAATCCTTATTCACACCATTATTTCCAAAAATAAAAAGAACAAAAAATATTTCATGCTAGATGATTTGATAAACCAGTGATTTACACACATGGAGTTCATTTAAGTAGCGGTTTTATAATGTGCCGTTATCATTAGGTTTTCTTTTGTATTTTTACATCTAATGGGAAAAAAAACGCTTCGGCTGTGAGTCATTCACATTAACTATGGACTATAAGAGATCCAGCATTTCAAAAGTGCTACGCTCCGTTACTCAAAGTGTGTCATGCACTGCGGTTCACTGTGACTTTAAATTGCATCTCTTCCTGTATGGTAGGTGAACATCTCTGCAAAGTATTTATTCTGGAAAAAAAAGATTTCCTGTTTGATGCTGGGCGAGTGACACTATGACTCAGCATGGTTGATGCTTCAGATTGCAAAAATATGCTCCAATCTCAGACTCTTTTGTAGCTTCATGTGATGTCACATCACATCAAGATATTTTACTACCTTTGGCCATGTTGTCTGTTGGAAGGAGAAACACATGGACCCAGAAAAGCAAGGTGGATCAGCAAAAAGTTGTAGTTTTAGGGTGGATGTCTCCATGAGCAGTGAGTTTTCTCATTAAAAGGTAATTGTTAGTGATTCTGTCCTACTTCTGTGACTTTGAACATTTTGTGCATTTTTCAATGTTGTCATCTGTGTGTCATTAATTAAACGTGACCTCGCCGACCTTAATGTGTAGGATTACTGCAGGGGCTATACCATCGTTTCATCAGGCAGATTTGATTAATTATAAGTGAAGGGTGTCATTTGATACAATAACAAATTGGATTACAACAGTCAAGTGTAAGTAACACAATCGTGTGCATGTTTGTGTTTTCCTTATAGCATCTATACAACGTGTCCTTATATACGGACACGTTGTTTTGATGGATGTGTAAAAATAGATCATAAATATGATTATATCAAGCTCTGTGTCAAAAACTGGCCCTACTTTGTTCTAGAGTCCTAAAAGGCTTTTGAGAAAAAAAAAAGACTTCTCTTCTGCACAACACATTCCCATAACCTGTCATAGCTCAGTTGCAGTTTTACAGTGTGAACCAACTTGTTATTAACAATAAGGATATACTGATTTATGTTGGATTGTTTTCATTATTTGGTATGATCATACAAACAATTATCCATTCATATTTTGTTTCATTAGTGTATTGGATCCAAAAAAGACCGGTTATTTTGCTTATGTTCTTTAAAAAAATGGACAGAAAATTACAGTCGCAACTTGAGAAAGACATTCAGAGTATTTTCTTTTATGCAACATACAGAATATTAAGAGTCCTAGAGGACCTTCTGTGCTTTTTCAAACATTGCCAGATATTTATTTTTTCAGAAGATCAGATGCTTAGCACTGTGCTGTTAATGTAATAGTAATAATTCAGAGGCACAGACTTTGAAAAACATGATTCTACATACACCTATAACCCATACAGTATACAAGCATGTACTGTATGTGGAATGTATTGTATATAGTGGATCATTAACAGATACGTGCTCAACATACAGTATATAAAATAATATTGCATATTTGAACATTTATGTTTAGGTAACATACTGTACTGTACATACTCTAACATACAGTTATGATCTACTGTTTTCCTTTGTTGATTCCATGTTTTCCTGGCATGGCCAAAATACGTCATCACACTGTTTCGTCTCTGTACACACGCACATCACCACAATCCTGCAGTCAACACTGTCACGCCAGGAGAGAAACAGACCAACAGACTGAGCGAGCTGGCAGACAGACAGCCAGGCGGAAACAAGCGCTGACAGGTGGAAAAGCTGAGATGATTGACAGTAGCAGAGGAAAGGAGGATGGAGGTGAGAGGAAAGTTTATCAGGCACTGTGGGGTTGCTGTTGACCCCTGTCACTACACAGCTGTTGGGAATGTCACCTTCATTTGTGTAGATTGTGTTGCAATAGCCTGCACTATAAAGAGTTTGGAGGATCTGTAAAAAAAAAAAAAAAAAAAAAGAAAACACACAAGAGCGAAGGTGTAAGGAGTTGTTTAAGTAGTGAGTTCTTCTCCGACGTTGCCAACATGTCCAGCTACCACCACCAGTTTGAACCCAAGTCAGCAGATCATCGTGTAGCATGACTGACTCAAATCTGAACTTGAGTCCAAAATCGGACATCAAGCATTTTATTCCAACCGGCAACAAACTGCTTCATTTCTTCTGATCTCCTTTAAAACAAAGCTTGATAGAAGTTACATACAGTTTTCAGATTTCAGAAATGTAAAGTTTTGTCAGTTTAAAGTGAAAAGTCTATATTTAGCTAAGTTGATCTCTACGTGAGCTACACTGCACTTTTTTCATCATCAACATTTTACCCAGGGCGGCAGTTACATGCCGTCTTGTCTTTGGAGAGTGTTGAGTATAACACTAAGTGAATCTAGTTTGATATAGTGTTCTCACACTGCACAGGCTTTTTGATCAGTCTAAATTAGTGCAATCAGACACACTATCTATAGCATCACAAAAATGACACCAGTAAGCATTTTCAAAAACATTTTTTCAATCTTTACGCTTTACTCTAGATCTCGTTTGAACTTGGACTTGGGCTTTTAGACTCTAACTTGGGCTTTTAGACTCTAAACTTGACTTAAACTTGGACCTTTTTTGACTCTGATTTAACTCAAACTAACTTTGTCTTTGGACTCGACAAAGGTGGACTTGCACAGTGCTGCCGTGTAGCTGCAAACATTATGACGTAGCCTGACGTACACCTCGCCAGTAAAATTTTTAGGCTGCAACAATTGTGATCCAACTGTAGCACTGCAGTCATACAGACCATGGCCTCAGACGCTTTCTCTCTTTTCTGTGTCTTTTTACTTTTAAATTTAAAATGTGCTGTGTGAGAAAAGAAAGTTTTACAGGCAAAGCTTAGCAACGCGTTAAAGATCACTTTCTATAGTCACTACAGGCTATAATGTACTTCAGGATGTTCAGTTTGTAAGATAAAACTATTCTTTTAACATAGGAGGAGGAACAAGGAATGTAAATGTAATCTTTATGTGTGTATAGAATTAAAATTACAACTGATGCAAATCACTAAATAAAATAATGATGAATGTTTGCATGTGGGAGCAGTGCGTGCTAATCTTTATCAGCGTGTTTCTGCAGGCCCAGAGGACCAAAGTCTCCTTTGATACGGAACGAAAGGCCAGCAGTGGCAGAGAAGACTAGCAGAGGCGAGAGAAAACATGAAAGCAGCAGCCGTAATTATGCTTAACCCTCACCCCTTAAGGAGAGATTTGGTGATGCAACATCACTCTGGCTTCGTGAGGCAGATAAAACACCAGCACCTTGTGATATTTCACATAGGGCCAAAAAGAGAAAAAAAAAACAACACAAACTCTCAGAAATGTATACATTTACATGACTGGGGAGAGAATGAAGGAATCACAGGATGCAGGAGAAAGAAAATAACAGTGGAAAGAATTGACTGTAATCGCTTTTACTCTGTAATTACTCCCAGCCCATAAGGGTTAATTTTGACATGCAGCATCTCACCACCTCCGTCGGTCTGTCCGCATACATGTAACAGCACATACACTGACACAGAAGTACATGCACTTATTTATCTCAATACAGTAATAACACTAATGATATCCCATGGGCACCTCAAAGTATAAAGGAAGGACCGAAGGAGGAGAGTGGGAGCTAGAAAGAGTGGGAGACTAAGCGTCTTTGTGAATAGTATGCTCTCATCTCCGTTGGCAGGAATGCCATTTGTGAGTCTGTATGATGTTTAAATAGAGACGGCAAGTGACACACACACACGCACACACGCACGCACACACACACACACACACACAGGGGCGGGCGTGTGCGCCGACTAGAAGACGGAGACTGGGGGAATGGAGAAGAAAAGAGGATTTAAGCGACACTGGCAGGCTCTCACACTGTTTTTAGGTCAATGACAAGAAGCCTATTCAACAGACAGACACACGCAGACACACAAGTAAAAAGTACACAGACACTCGCAGTGATGTGCGCACGAGAGCAGCTCGAACACACACGTAAGCTGTGCATATGTGCAAAATATACTTAGCTGCATTTACTGTCAACCCTCAACAAAGAATCTCTGTAACAGTACTAGAAACACTTGACAGATCTCACATTCTCCTCAGCTGTTATTTTTCCCCTCATTGTCCTCTGTTCTCCTCTCCTCCGTGCCCCTGTGTCCATCTCCTCACTTCCTCTAACATGTAAACAGGAGTTTGTTGATGCTGTTTTCGCCACAAACCAGCTCCAGTCACACTATGTGCTGCTGACCCACTGCCTTGGCCTGGGTTCAAAGGGACAGTGTGTTTGTTTGTGCATGAGTGCTTGTCGCGTGTGTGTGTGTGTGTGTGTGTGTGTGTGTGTGTGTATATGTGGAGTGGGGGGGGGGGAACGGGAGCAGGCATACAGATCAAAGAGGGATGAAAACAGTCTGTCATCCCACTAGGAAGCATCACCTCTCATACATATTCACCAGAGGATATGTGCCTGTCTGTTTGAATGAACCCCTCTCGTCGCCACTTCAATAATCACTTGTGTAAAAGGAGTGTAGGCTACATCGTTTGCTGCTAATCATATAACTTCCTTAGTTAAATGAACAGTTTTGGAAGTCTGCTTTGAGATGAGAACATTGATATCGCACTCGTAAGTCTTTACAGATAAAATGCTGCCAGAAATGGGGGAAATAGCTACTCTGCAGTGTTTCTAACCAGCAGACAGGACGCCACCAAAAGACAAATAAGAGATAATCTAGCACGTAGACCTCATGAAATAATAAACTGTAATTTGTTATACTTTGGTTTTTGTACAGATGAGGACATAGGGTGTTAGTATAGAGCTTCAAAAGTGCTAGTAAGACAGATTTTGTTACCTTTGAACAGAGCCAAGCTGTTTCACTTGGCTTCTGGTCTTACTATTAAACTAAACTAACAGGCTGCTAACACCTGCTACATAATTACCACACAGACATTTTATCTTCTCATCTAACTCTTGGCTTGTAGACAAATAAGTCTGTTTAACAAATGCTAAACTGTTTCTTTAAAATGATCACAGCCACACTAATTACTAAATGCTGAATAATGCTGCATTTTTGACTGTTTGTTTTTTCCTCACGCTGTTTTGCGGCAGCAGACACAAGTTGTGCATACCTCAGAATAATTAATAACTATAATTATTTCAATCACATTGCCTTATTTTAAATATTTGATATGAGTGTTACTCATCTTTGCTTAAATAGTACTTGAAAAGTGTTGAAAATCGCTGTGATATTGTCACTTTTCAAGTAGATATGATGAAGATCTTAGCAAACAGTCATCGACTTAGACATCCACCCAACAATCATCAATATTTTCATTTGACTGGAGTCATGTTTGTGTCCAGTGTACACTCCAAACGCTTGATTGTGTTAGTTGCTAACTTTGCTGATGTGATGCTGGGTGGATAGCAAACAATTTTTGTTTTTAGAGGTTTGCCAACAACAAACGTACGAGATGTGACAGTGAACAACAACAGTTACATAAGCCACAGGCTGGAAAGCCAAACTAATGAGCTGAAAGTCACAATAAAGCTCTGTGGAGCTGTGTGAAGGACCAGTTAGAGTTCTGTAGCTACAAGTGACCCATTTTGCATCGTAAAAATATTAATTTAAGCAGCTTTAACTCTACTTTATGTGTAGGTCAGGACCAGGGAGCATATAAGCACAGATTTAGCAGAAACCATTGTATTCAAAGTCAAAGAATAACCTGCTCAGTACTCGTGATACACAGCTAAATACAAGTCCAACGGGAAATCAAGTAATATTGCAGATGAACAATAAGAAAGACACAAACATTTAGGAAGGAGATCAGTTCACAAAGAGCAGAGACAGGTGAGTGAATTAAAGGCCAAATAGTGTCAAAAGTCTATGAAAAGCCAAGACAGTCCAATAAAGCACAAGACTTACTGTCGATGGTTCCTTTGGGCAAATGGGAATATCCAATAAAGCAAAGAAAAAAGTTGAGGGTTAAATCCAAGCAGGGAAAGGTGAAGATTAAAAAAAATCAATCGTAGCCACTCTGGGGATCAGCAATCTGTCTAGCAGCACCCAAGCAGTAAATCCAGTTGGTTCTGCATACAAACTGGAACTCGCATTCTTCTGAAAGTGCTTTTTTTCCTCGTCTTTTTCTTTCACAGAGCAGAAACTGCATTAAATGTCACATAGCCACTTCCCTTCCTGACTTCCTGTTCTCCTCCATTTTGGTTTGTTTCCTTTGTTTTACTCCTCCCACAATCACAGGTGTCACTAATTTATGTCCTCAGAGGGTTAAAGGGATAATCTGTGTATTTCACACTGATTATTAATTTCAGCAATTTAAGAAAGGACACTAAGAGTTTCTTGACTTTCAATCTCTTTGGCATTCAAGTTTGTTTTTCTTAACGGTATTGTCACAAGCAACCTTTTTAAAGATGTTTTTTTTTCTGGCTCCAGGTCAGTAAAGCAAGCAAAATGTCTTGATCTTGTAACTACACCAACGTAATGTCAGTAATCTGAGGGATGTGTACAAACCCAGGAGGAGCTGTTTCAAGTCCAAACAACACCATACACATACACATTTGTTTCTGGAAGGAAATTGTTCCAAAACCTGGACTGTTCATCTTCCTGCCAGCTTGTAATCTCCAGGTGTTACACCTGGATGATATTTAACCCATTTACGATGATCCACACAAGAGACTATTTCAAAGCATACTTCAACGTTCAGTCAGGGCTTTTCTAGAACAGAAGTTCTGGACTGTGTTGTACTGAACTGTGTTTAGCTTGTGATCCTTTGATAAAACACAACGTATTCTTGTGACTGACTACACATGTAGGGAACATTTTTTTTTAATAATTTCTACACTTTGATCCCTGTGTTTTATCCTACAGCCCCCTGTGTAGGCTATTCAAGAGACTCTGCATCAGAGGAAAGTAGATGTGCAGGTGTGTCCAGATTAGAGACGACACGGTATGAAAATCTAGTGTCACGATTAAAGTGAGCACAATTATCACGGTTATCAGTATTATCACGGTATTGTTAAAAGGTTCTGAAAATATGCAGATACACATCTGTGGTTAATAATAATAATATCATGTTAGTGCCTGTGTCAGTTGGAGATTAGACCACTTGAATCACTATCCTTCTTTAAAAATGAAGCTGCCAGCTACAGAAGGCTAACATCTATCAACCAGTCTTACTGATTTAATGTGACAGCTGTGCCGACGCTTCATGGGTGTTTTTACAATACATAAAAATATACCAACTTCTGTGTACGTTGTGCTGACAGTAACACACATAAGGAGACAGTAAAAGTAGTCAAATAAAAATACAAAACAAATATTGCCACTAGCAGGCACTAAAAGGTGTTTAAAAAAACCTTAACCAAACTGTACCAGCAGCGAGTCTCTCCGTAGTAACTGATTCTACCGCTACAATTTAAAGTGCATTCTGGCGATACTGAACTTTGTCCGTCGACATTTCAAGCTAGTAAACAACCTCATAAAGCCCTTCATACTTAAATATCTCTGTTATGGGCGATAGAATCAGAATGTATGTGATGTAACATCTGTAATGGAGATGATTAGCATTTTGACAGTATACTTTATCATCTGGGACGACAAAATCCTGTCCCATTGTTCTTCTTATTTGTTCTGTATTGGTGACTTTATGTTGTCTTTAATTTTAACACAACACAAACATGCATGTGAACGACTTGTGTTTCTTTTAATCACTGATATGTTTTTGTTTTGTTTTTTGTTTTTTTATTTTAAAGGCATTGACACGGATTGAGAAGAATTAACTGTTTCAGTGGAAACAACACAAACCAATAAGCTTCGTGTAAAAACAAATGGCTGCCATAAGTCACTGGCACCTTAACACTGACATTTTTAAGACCCCGTATTTCTTGAAGTGTGTGTAACACTAGCGTTTCCGTCCACAGATGATTTAAGCAGTGTTTGTTTTAAATTGACCTATTTAATGGCCTACTATCTTAACAAGTCCTTCAGGATGCTTCAACCGCAGCTATTTAAATAGAGAAAAGAGACACATTTAGTTATGGGGAAAGATAAGACCAAAAAAGGCTGAAAAGGGCTTTTTTCCTTTCATCACTTCACAGCATTAAGGTGAGTGTGCTCGTCCAAGGCAGCCATGAAAAGCATACATAATTTTAAAGCTCACACGTGAGTCTTTTCTATCTATTATGCTGTGCAGGAGAGATATGGTTTTGATATGAGTGTGCTGGTCTCGTGGGTTTCTCCTGTGCCCATGTGTAATAACTTCTCTACCTGCAAAAATATGCCCTCAGGCAACCGCAGACAGGCCCAGTTTGAATGTGTGTGTGTGTGTGTGTGTGTGTGTGTGTGTGTGTGTGTGTGTGTGTGTGTGCGCGCGCACCCTGCACGACTGTGTCCATGTACATGTTGTTGTCTGCGTGCCTGTACAGATATTTGTGTGCAGTGTATGTGTCAAGGACAGCTGTTCCTTCTGTTTCTTAGTAGGGCCTCGGGCAAATGCCCATCCGGCCTGTCCAAACACTCCTTTCTTCAGGGGACAGCGATACAGTGTCACCATGCTCTGTCCTTAATAAATCCTTCCCAGTGGGAAGCAACACAATCTGAAACCTCTGCTGCTCAACATTTCTGTTCATTTCAGTTCTGGTAGCCTTGGAGGGTGAGCTTGTGTGGTGTGTAGGGGTATAATCCTAGTGGTTAAAACCATTAACCACTAAGATTACAAGGTAATTTTATTAAAAACCCAATAATATTGATTTGCATGCTAACTGCTAAACCCCAACCTCAATCAGCAATTGTCACCCATAGCTAACATGTCAAGTTTTGTCGTTTTGTTCATTGCAAAGTACTTTTTTTGTCTGCTGTGTGTCTAATTATCTTACTTCCAACTAAATATAATCTAATGTAATCTAACCACTATAAAATTAGCATGTTGTAACCAAACTAGTTTGTGTGGTTACTGAAAAAAAAGGAATGTTCACAACTTGCACTTGTTCACTGTGTCGAACAACAACAACAGAGATGGAAGCTGGTCCAGGATACTATAAAGACTTAGGGTAACATGCAGGTCAGTCCTGTTCTTGCAGCAACACCTCAGCTAAAATTAGGCTTTTATTATTATTTCCATATCATGGATCATCACGTAGAAATATGTCAACGTGAAGCAGACGGACATTGAAAAAAACGTCTGTCATTATGCTGTATATGCATCAGCGTAATTTCACCTTTTCTATGTTTCTTCATGTGTTAAAAGCATTTCTGCAGCATTTAGTGCAACTTTTTCCTTCAACTTACTGGAGCTTTGCAGATGCCCTTGGGCGTTAACCTGCAGCTACCGTCACACACACAGAGAAAATACGGACTCTCATAAAGGAACATTAGGTAAAACTCGATACCTCTCTCTCTGTGGATTTAAATATTGGAAATTAAAAAAACATGCACATACAGTATAATGGGCCCAGTTCTTTAGGGGGCAGTTGCACTTAAACTCGGTGTTTGTGGGAACCACCAGCTAAATGATTGCTAATGCATGCAGCTCCAATCTCTCCCCAGAAATACAGTCAATATTTACTCTTCCCAGAAAGTTGGGGCTTCATATCTAATGTCGCTCATGCAAATCAAGCAATTACGCATGTCCAATCCATCTACACTGCATAGGTGTCTCTTTTATTAACTCAAGCTTAGGAGCTCTGATGTGCACTGAGGTTCACTTTCACCGGAGCTGTCCTAAATCAGAGTATCCTGGTGGCTTGAGGGCTCAAGAAGATGATTGTGTGATCCAGCTAGTGACCTCCTCTCCCCTTATTTCCTGTCAGCTATATGTCAATCTAAAAGAAAAATGGCGAATAAAATAAAAGTAAGTCAGTGGCCTACTTCCTACTTACGTTCACTGCATACATAATGTGCTTTACTGTTGAATGCGATGTTAATTCATGCAGGAAATGTGCTTTATTTGGTCCTTTTTTTATACACATCATGTAAATAGTGTTTTTATTTTTGATTTGATATGCTGTCAGTTGTAGGGGTGCGTTAGTTTGTTACCACTTCTTCTGGAATTAAAATAAAGTTCAGGTTGAAGTTGACAACACTACAGTACAATGTGTCTCAGTGAGACACTAAATCATCATCACAACCTGTCTGCACGTAAATGTGCCCATGGTAACACACATTTCTTTTTAAATACTACCTTACAAAAGAATACACTGTTAAGGCTAGTTTAAATGTACTGTGATTCTGGGACACAGATCACGGTACCTCTGAAGATCATGTTCTCACTCACACTGCAAACGTCAGGCTTAAATACAAAGCTGCTGTCATCAAAGACATCGTTTAATTCCTCATAATCAGTGACTTTTGTGGTGTTTCTAGACGGAAAGTCAGTATCTTTAAAGTTCTAGGTTTATAATGAGCTGACAGTATCTATGTATATAAGGATCATCAGAGACTTTGGTTTTAGCCTAAAATCAATGTATTTATGTAAATTCAGTTATCTATGTGAATCTATGTATTTTACCATTTTGATTTCCTTTTAAATTGATTCTCATATGTAAAATACCATTTCCTATATTTAAACCACTATTAAAACTTCTTCAGTGTGTGCGTTATGCCTTATAAATAAATTTGACTTTTATATCAGCTGTGACAGGAACCAAGCTGCAAAGCACTAACTGGAAAAAAAAAATCCCTCCATTTCCCCTGAAATTACCATGCAAGGTAGCACCACAGAAATGCCCATATTGAAGGCACCTTAGCAGTGATCACACATGACCCCTACCGATTAGACTCTAATATGGCCGAAAAAAAAGGGAAATCAGCACCCTGAGTCCTGAGCAGGCACCTCTTGCTCTGGAACAGAACTTTCGGGATCAAGAAATGCCCAATCGGAGAGGCAAGGCTTTTGATTATCCACAAAATTAAATCATAAGAAAATGCATTTATATGTTACAGAGTTTGTGGGGGAAACAGTCCTACGCTCCAGACAATAAAAATAGTAGAGAAATAAAGTTTGGTTATGACTTTTGATCATGCAGAAAGCCATATAAACCACCTCCATGTTGTATGTGCTTACCCAATAAACACAGAGAATCCACTTTATAGCCTGTAGCTACACAAGAAAAGCTCCTTTCAGATTATACTGTTTTCTTTAAAGCATATAGTTCAGCGGTGATCACACAAATTGTTTCGCATTCAGCTGCAGAATCACAGCATTTCTGTTTACCAGCGCTCTGTGTTTATTTATTTTATTAGACTTATTTATCAAATGGTACATGGTTGCTTTGTGTTCGGAAGGAACATTTGAAAAATGTGCATATCATCATATTCTATTCTAGAGTTCTGTTTGTTTGTTAATTATATTGTAAGAGGCTTATAGCGTATGGTGCCGTGTGTATTTTTACTGAAATTACATGCTCTCACAGGGATGCAGAGCACCAGCCCTCACCCTGTACTGTATGTGTATCTGCGCGCCTCCAAATATTCCATCTGTACATTTTGAAGTATACATTTACAGACAATAATCAATAATTCAATTCCACACTGTGTGTGTGTGTGTGTGTGTGTGTCCGTGTATGTGTGCATATATCAAAGTGTGTGTGTTGGATGATGCATTGTTAGCAAATTAGACTTCAGCAGAGCCATCGATTAATGTCTGTCTATTGATTGCAAACACATAGCTGCGGGGAAGCCTTGTGTAAGAGGAGCTGTGAGCAAATCTAACTGTTACCTGCATGAAATTCAGCTTAGAGGCCACAGAGTCACCACATTTTGTTGACTAATTGCAGTAATCTTTGGGACACAACCACACGCGCTAACACTGATTAAGATATATTGAGCTGTGGATACAATGAACTGGCAGCAGTTATAACATAGTCTGCTGCAGGCTGTTGTATTTAAATATGAACAGTGAACAGACATAAAATGGAAACAGGAATTTATGTTGGCACCCTGGTACAGCTGCAAATGTACGTACTGTATCTCTGTGATAAGGCAGGGTTTCTAGTGGAGGGTCCATGGGTTAGAGGTCATCTTACATGAACTGTATCATCTTGAAAATGTCTTTGGTTAAAGTTTATTAATGACTGTGTGTGTTTGTGAGACACACATTCATAAATAAACTCCTCTCTTATCACAAGCTTCAAAATATTAGCTCAGACATGATTAAATATAAACTCACTACTCTCCCAATCTTCACTATCACCACTCATTCCTTAATATTCAGCCCCCGTAAGTCCTGAGGGAGTGCATTAGTAGCAGCAGATGTCCTGTGATTGTAGCATCCAAGAATCTTTCAGATATATCAGTGATCTTTGCCATGGTGCCCATCATGGAGGAATCCCAAGTGCCTACAATTTACAAAATGGTCCCTGTGATAATTTCCGCTCTTTCCAGAGAAGAAGTAAACAGTAACTCTTCATCTGAAAAAACAATCTCTTCAATCATCCAGTGAGAAATGTCTTACTCGCAGCAACATTTAAATATTAATCTCTGAAGATGTCTGCCACCCACCTTCAATACAATGGAGGTTAATGGAAATTGATTCAAGTACTGAAAACATCCTGTTTATCCCACAATCTTCACTGTAAAGTTTTCTTTTTATTTCAACAAATTTCTTTCATATAATAGATTTGATTCAGTCTCACCGTTGTCACCAGTTTTGTTTCCAGATGCAAGCAGTGTTTTTCTGTGGGGGAAAAAAACAAACAGATGAAGTTAGAGACTAGCTGGAGGATATAGTGGAGCATTTAATAGATAAAGAGACAAGTAATTCCTACAGGAGTTGCTAGAGACTTAAATCAATATATGAAAATTGGACCAAGTGGACAGAAACACGATTCTAAATTTAGTCTTTGTCTGTATCACCTGGATGTGTATGTAGCCAACCATTTGTACATGAAGCTAAAAAATGAAACGTCAGTTTTCTTTTGTTTTTTTGTAGCCAAAAAAATCAGTTAATGTTTGTGTAAGCAAAAAAAAAAAAAAACCACACGCTGCCTCATATCAATATCAACTTTTCAACACTTAACAATGGGCTTTCAGATTTTTTTTACAATTTTTAAATATGTTTAACTTTTCCCATAATCTTGATCAAATGATTCTATGAATATATAGTGTACAGTATATATATATATATATATATATATATAACAGGGTAGGTTGGTCTTCACTGGGAAGCTAAATTTGGCGTCCTGCTGAACAGTGTGCTTAACACCGATCCATCACCACGACCTCCACACCCTTACATGTTGCCTTGCTACATAAAGGACATACAGTAATGCCGACACTGCTTGCGCTGCACATTTGTCTGAACAGCTGAACTGCTGGGGAGTTGTACTGTATCGCATGGGGGTTGATGAGAAAACGTTAAACTGGCCTTTTAAATGTGTTTTGTGTCACATTATGTGATAATGCACCTCCAGTTTGCATCCTGCCGTAATGATACGTCATTAGCAGCAGATGAAATGCTCTTCATAAAATGTGTTGTCTGCACTCATCATCTAACCTATGATAATGTCATTTTTCTGTGTAACTCACTGAAGTTTCCTCTTCTTAACTCCTGTGTTTCTTTTAAAAGCAGAGCCTGAGCAGCTGCACAGTTTGTGACGCCCAGGCCTGAAAGATCTCCAACAATTTCATTCCTATTTAAATTCTCTGTACTGACTGGGACTTCCTTTGACACGTTGACACTCAAAAGCGCCACATTTGCATATCTGCTCATGAAGTAGCTCTCACATCTCTCTCTCTCTCTGCATGACAATTTACAGAAATTCAAGGTTTTATTAGATTCACCCCCTGCTATTCAGCCTCACATGTAGTACTGCACACGCTCCAGTTCACAAACTGCAACGACGGCTGCTCTGAGGGTGGGCAGCAGCTACTGTGGCTAGTCTGTGGGCAAGAGAAAACCAAAATAGCATGTGAGGAAGGAGTATTGTATTTGACTAAAACTCAACAAACCCCATAGGAAATCTAATAATCATCATTTTGTTTATTTTCCAGGTGACTGCGATTCTGTCGTACTCATATTAGAAGTCATTTATAGACTGCTGTATCTAAGTGAATTTCCTGTTATACCTTGTTATAACAATAATTATTGTCAAATTGAATCTGATCATCTTGACGTGTCAAGTCTACAGCAGCAGATATTTCAGAGATCATAAAAGATAACATGATAATCTTAATAATAACCTGTGGAAGTCGTGAATATGTTAACTTCGCCAATAACGATAACACAACAAGCACTACAGACAGATTTAATCTTCATCCTCATAGTTTGCTGCTGACCTCAGATCATTATTTCATCCAAGTGAGAGTGTGCATGTGAAGAATGCGCATATGTGGAAGATAATTATGGAAAGAGCATGTGTTTGCAGCTGATGTACAACAGTGCCACAGCTCATGCTATAAATGTCGAGGGGAGGATATATGGACTAGTTTACTGAGGGTAATGGGAGAAGAGGCTACTGGGAGAAGAGACACCCAGGATAGAGCATCTCATCTGGGATGAAAAACAGCAAGCTCTGAGACTTGTGGACCCACAGCATAGCTCACCTTCCACTCTTATGAACAAGGAGTGCGCTGTGTGTGTGGGGAATTCGAAACAGCTCTCTGAGCATGTGTTTGTGTATTTCCTCGCAGGCTACAGTTCAGCTCGTTCCACGCAGGCATGAGTGGTGTAATAATTATGAGAGGCCTGGGCCTCCAGCCCCGGTCAGTGTGTCTATTATTGGTTCAAGCTGTGAGTTATGTCTGTGTCCAGTGAACTAGAATAAGCAGTGATTTAATCGGCTTGGAGACAATTCATCATTAAACTTTTTGTGTGTGTGGTTCATTATTTCACACTAATGTTTGCAAAATTAGCATTTATGAAAGTATTTAGGATTCTAGTTTATAGATTTCACACACACACACACACACACACACATCAGCAGTCGCTTTCCAGCTTCACCTTCTGGCCGTGATGCTGTGATTTAACATGTTTTTGCTGAACAGTTTTGAATTAAATAATCATTTTTAAAATTCCTGCACAAGGACATAATCGCCCGCCACGCAGTCTCTTTCTTGCTTTTTGACAGCCTTTTTGTTGTATCTCAGTTTCTGCACCAGAGATGAGCACAGGGGTTTCTCACTGACCTCAGAAGTATTGATATAATGTTCTTTCACTGAATCATTATGCATTATAACAACTGTAATGTTAATTCAGATTATTAAGTGGTCCATGTGTTAATTGGTGACTCCAAATTGCCCCTAGGTGTGAATGTGAGTGTGAATCCTGCAGCCCCACAAACCTTAACAGGAAAACTTTCAACTTTAATCTGATGGAGTTTCAGGACACTAAACTTACTCCTGAATATCATCACCTTTAGAGCATCTCCTTTTCACTTATTCTGGCTGATTAAACTACCTTTTAAAGGGGTGCTGCTAATGGATGTCCATCAGTCAGGATTTGGCTCCGTGGCTGATGTCCAGCATGCCAGGGCACATTGCAGCAGCCATGAGGAAGAAGGGTCAACACTGTGAATCCTGACTCTTTGCATGAATTTGATTTATTTGCTATTATTATTTGCTATCTATTTAGCTGTAATCCTGAGTTAAGTTTAGGGTGTGTTTGTTTTCTTCCATATTTCTTGCATTATGTCCTACAAGTAGATGAGAGGAAATAATCAGTGTTTATCTGCAACTTCTTGTCTCTTAGAAATTAAATTATTGACTTATTAGACTTAGACCTTGTCTGCTCCCTCCCCAGTTGTTTTCATCTGCATTAGTTTAGTGGAACTCAACTGGTAAAAAACAGTATTAGATGGAAATGTGCACTTTTTGTTTTTTGTATCTTCACTGCAATCAGGTGTTTCAGGCTTGGGGTACACTGAATATTGGGTTTAGTTTATGAGACCTTTATTCCAATAATTCAATAAGAACCAGTCAAGGAAAAACTTCATAATAAGCCATTTTGGTTTAAAAAAAGAAGAGGTCTCCTGTAGTGGTTTGTTGAATCATCACTATTATCATTATCACTATTACCACAGCACAGTATGCAGGAGTATCACCAGTGGGCAGCACATTTAAATGTTGTTTAAAATTTTAGGACCTTAATAATCTGTGTTTGCAGGAGGTGTTTGAGTTTTGAAAATACAAACAGTATTTGCTTTGACTTTACCCATCATCTGGACATCATCTTGATTGACCCTGAGTCAGTGTGGAAACCTCCAGAGATAAGTGCTGATTCTCACTAAAGCCTGTATTTCATTTGAGTAGATTTTATTTCAGTTCCATCTGTAGAATGTGTGGCTGTGATTGATTCGTTTTACAGACATTCACTTGAGCAAAATGGGTGTAAAACATTGTTGTAAGCAGCGAGGGACAAAAATATATTCAATTACCGACAGAGGAAAAAAAGATTAGCTTTGGAGCAAATAAATGCACAAAAATGTTACAGAAAATGAAACAAAATTGTGAAAAGAGAGGAGACAAATAGAAGTAACAATACATTCCCGCACACAGAACAGACACACACATACAACTGTCAGCATATTCAGATAATTTTCTCCCCTTTTTACACAGTGTATGAGATTACACATTTCTTCACTGCATATCGCATTACAACTCTGACAGTGATTTTAATGAGCACGTGTTGAATTTCGTCTCTCAGATATAAACGAGAGTGTAACTTTTTCCTCTTTCCAGCATCTGTACCTATTTGCCTGCTATTGTGTGTATGTGTGCGAACCTGCGGAGACGTGCTCGTAAAACACAATCTCATTTCCTGCTCGTCTCTGGGCTGCATGTCAAGGCCACAATATGTTGGGTGTCACTTTACAGCACATAATCAATCCCGCTCCTTTTGAGTATGTGTAATAAACTCTTTACACGCTTGAGCGCTCATTTGCACACCAGTAATTTCAAGACATGCGAATAAACCCACAACAAAACAACGTCAATTGCCAACGTGGTTTATGCAATGACGATGGCAAAACGGCATAAACGCGTGTATGTGTGGGTTTAACTACGTGTCTGTGTGTCTGCTATTGTCAAATTAGAAAATGAGAACAGCCCCAAACCCTCACATGATCCCCTTCTCATTATTTCTCATCTCGTTTCTCTCCTATTTTCTCTCTTCATTCCTCCATCATTGCTTCTCTTTTGCTTGAGAAGGATGAACTCAAGCTACCTCAGAATCCTCCCTCAACACAAGGCCATATGAGATTAACTGTGTGTATGTCTGTGTCTATGCCTGTGTGTGATTTACCATAAATTCTCTCCGCTCCATCTTCTTGCTCTCAGTTTTTATCACATACTCACACATACTGTAGATAGATGGGCCTATTTGTATATAGTCTATACTGACAAAAAGTGCTTTTATCTGCTCGTGGTGAAAATGATAAAACAGGTGTGGGGGAAAACATCACCTGAATGATTCATTTTTGTCTCCCATATGTGTTTTATTTATTTTTTTATGCGTTTTTTTCTTGGTAAGCTTTTTTTATTCCCATGTTGTCTTGTTCCCTTGACTGCAATCTAACAGTACTGTTTGGTTTTACATGAATTACGGACATAGTGAGCAGATGGCCGCCCACTCTGAGCCTGGCTCTGCTGTAGGTTTCCTCCATTGTCGCCCAGTGCTGCTCAAGTGGGTCTGTTGGGTTTCATGTATAATTCTATATATGGTTATATTACTTAAAGTCTGAAACCTTACACTGTAAAGTGACTATTGTTGTGATTTCACGCTATATAATTAAACTGAATTAAATTGAATTAATTAACCTCAGACAAAGTGCAGTACACAAAACACAAATCAAATCAATGGGCTATTTGACGTAACCATCCCCTGCCTTGAAAACAGCGCCTGTACTTTAGGTTACTTCAAGGATCTTGGAGAACTTCCTACGGTTCTCCAGTGGGTTTAGTCTGTCCCTGTGTCTCTGGCTCCTCATGTAATCCCAGACTGGCTCCATGGTGTGGTGAGATCAGGGCTCTGTTGCAGGACTCCTTGTTCTTCTTGTCTCTGAATGTAGTTCTTTGTCATTCTGGCTTTATGTTTGGGGTCATTGTTATGCTACATAATGAATTTGGGACTGATGATGCACCTCCCCTATGGTATTGTGTCCAAAGTCTCAGTTCGATTTAGTGTCTCGGTAAGCCTTGACCGTGACTGAGCATGCACAATAGTACCACTTACTGTTTGCCAGTCCCAAGACAGCTGGTTTACATACAGTAATGTGAGCCAGCCTGTGAGCAGACACCAGAGATAAGTGGCATGATGCAGGTGAATGCAAAGACCTGCTTTTCAATAAATTACAGTGAGTGATAACCATCACTCCTGCAGTATTTTGGTTTTGTATCTCAAACATAAATAACCTGAAATCTTAAATTAACTTCAGTGCACGGTTGATGACACAAGAAGACGACAAGCTGATCTGATGTGAGTGCCCTGACCATGAACTCTAGTGAGTGACACTAGAGCCAGTGAATTAATTAGTTCAGTTCATTGCAGTTCAAGTAAGGTCTGCATTTTTTTTCTTGAGTTGGCAACCAGGGCATTTTTGTGTGTGTATGCTCTGTTAGTAGCTAGTGTAAACTATAAAACCTAATGGTAATTAAAACTTGTAGATCTAACAACAAATAATTTTAGCAGGCACCCATGACTGGACCAGTATACATCCTGATGCAGAGTTATAATTCAGGCTTTAACTGCAGTGCTGGTTGAGCAGTGACAACTGAGGACATTGACTGAGACAGACAGAGAGAGATGAGAGTTCTAAGAGAAAAGTGAAAAGCAGGATCATAATAAATAAATGCTAAAAGACAGCGGTTGAGAAGACAGAGTGGAGACAGATGTGGAGAAAAGGTTAGATGGGAAAGACAAAAGCGGTGAAGAAAGGACACCAAACACAGGCTGCAAGTGATGTAATAAGACCTGAAAACCTTTTGAATCAATACATTTCATGCAGTGGTTGAAAAATGAATGTGCAGTTATCTCTTGCACAATTATTTTATTCCTATCTCAGTGCCTCGCAGTATATCACTTCTGTGATGATAAGCAGCCATTGCTTTGGTGTTCCTTTACTTCACTTTCCACAGATAACTTAGCAGTCAAGTCACACCATGGTAAGTACAAGCATTTTGATGATAAAGTTTGAGTTTCTTTGACTCCTCCTACAAGATAGCTGCTCTCACCAGCATTGTCTCATTTTACTGCACATAAAATCTTAGGCCATCTCACTGTAGTTGTAGCATGTTAATATTTAATATATTCCTCATAGTCCTAAACACAAACTGCAGCTGAGGGTTAGTTTAAAACCTTAATTCAGGGTAGTTTTCACAGAGAGGCTACCAATGTTCCTGCAAGAAAGTACCTTTCTTGCAGGAACATTGATCTGACTGATCACAGTTACACACATTCATGCGTGGATGATGTCTAGTACAACCACAGTGTGACAGTCTAACACATTTAATCATACTGAGTGACAAGCTCACGTTTTCAACATATGCACAAGAGGAAAGATTAAGGGATCACACATTGATTACAAATCACCCTGAGGGGAACATTAATGTCTGAATCAAGTTTCACAGAAATCCATTCAATTACTGTTCGCTTGAAACCCCAAATATCAACGTCACCTCATCCAGTAGGTGTTTGTCTGAAAAAGCTGTGAGAGCCGCGTTAGTAAGATTCCTCCTGTGGGTATCATGAAGGTCTGTGCAAAAT
This sequence comes from Ctenopoma multispine, assembly GCA_034779795.1. Taxonomy (NCBI): domain Eukaryota; kingdom Metazoa; phylum Chordata; class Actinopteri; order Anabantiformes; family Anabantidae; genus Ctenopoma; species Ctenopoma multispine. Next base: position 4,517,233 of record JAUYWH010000001.1, read on the forward strand.
CCAATAGATGAAAAGTGGTGAACCAAATAACTGAAATCTGAAAGCGCTAAAAAGTGAACAAATAGCTGACTGTGTGATTGGGAAACCGATGAAGTGACTGGCATCAAATTGACTGGCCTCTCAGCTAACCGAGTGACTGACTGATGTACTGGCTGGCATCAGACTGAATGGCCAACTAATGCAGTGTGTGGGATGGCACTTGTCTATGCTTATGTGTGCATTTATATGCCTGCAACAAATGGCTCTTTATAAATAATGCAGTTTTTTTTATGTTAGTGTCACTCTCATGCTTTGCCCACGCACCAACTGAACATAACTAGCTATTGCACACACACAAAACTATATACGAAATACACTTGGTTGATTATGTCTTCACTGTGGTACAGTATATTCCCTCTCAGACAAACATAAACACATAGTGTACACAAAACCACTTATCCCTGCTACAGTCTGAACGTATAATGGACAAAGTGATAATGGCAAATTTAAAACTATGAAATAATATAATAAAAAAACTAATATTAATGCAACAAAAACAATACACACAATAAAAAAACGTTATGTAAACAGTGGTTTCTAATTAGCTTAGCCCAAACAAGGTCATAATTCCGAATTAAAGTTGTGGGAGATTTAATGTCATTATTGAAGAGACATGTAGATACCTTTATGAAACATGAATCAACGTTTTCTTGGCATTTTGTATCTCATACAACAATACAGTCACTTGATGATGCATGAGCTATTACTGTGCATGAATCAATCAGTCATATACAGCCACAGAAACAACAGTTGAACTGTAAAACTTCCACAAAGCAGTGACTGAATGGAAAAGACTATCACAGGTCATGTAAAAACAGTCCAGTCAGTACGTTTCCACTTGATTTCGCCAAAATCACTGAGCCGAACTGAAAGTGCACACCTGCAGGAAAGGCCTGTTATCTTTAAATTTGGTAGAACTGTGCAATCTAATGCAACACAAGTTCAAATCTCTTGGAAAAACTATAGTTTTCTTCTGGTTTCCAATCAGTTTCTATTTGGGCCCTTGGGAAGGATCGGAAATGGACAGTCCAGTGTGCACAATTTGTAAGTGTTCACCAGACAACCCAAAAGGGTTGTGTAAGGATATGTGAATACACAATATAGCACCACTTACAGACTCCGCACACTCATATGGGTGCTTGCTATAAGATCTGCAGTCAGGTGGAGGGGACAGGGAGGTTCACCATGTCACCAAAAACTCTGTGCACTAATAAAAATTATAAAGATGAAAGTCGTCCTATTCATTTAGTGACAACAAAACTAAAATGACAATGAGGGAAATGTCAGTCAAGTGCAGTTTTCACTCCTGAGTGGAGTCCTATTCACACAGGTACTTAAACAAGCACGTATTACTTGTAGTGATCTGAAGAAAATCTATTAAAGAACGTTTCCATTAACTACACTAATGTAAAAAAACTTGATTTCTTTAAATTTAACAAACGTGTTTAAATGAAATATGAATGAATTCATCTGGTCTATCCAATCAGAACAAGCCAGAAATATAGATTCGGCAAAGCCTGAAAGCCATTTTTCAGTTAAATGAAGTGGCAACACCGAGAATGTTTTTCATCTCTGTGGAAATGCACTCCATTTAAACTTTGAATCGTGGCTGCAGAGTCAGAACCACAGTGTGAAACAGTCATAATTTTAATAAACAAACTCATAACAAGCCACGCCGTATGTTGAAAACTGCTCAACTGAATTATTAAGCAATATCACATTGGTTGCTGAATTGATGAATTGTTTGAAGCTGAAATCTGCTCTCAGTAGTTTGATACTGACAAATGTTTATCAGACTGACTGTCACACCTGTTGTGGTTTACTTTAATGTCACTGGCATTAAAGTGCCAGCGACTTTAATGCCACAGGTATTAAAGTAAATAGCACACGAATTCGAAGCTGAACTAGTCAATATTTTATAGCAATGGATCAAATGACTGTGTGATGTTAGCAGCTTAAATCTACTAAGCATTGTCACCATATTCTTCAGTTTCCCTCAGCTGCAGCTTTGATTTTTTGAGTTTTGATTTTCTTGCCCACAACCTGACTGTTTTTGTTCACTTTCGTACTGTGACTCTCATCAATCTGGTTTCCAGCCACAGCAGGCAGCTGTCAGCAAAAAAGGCTCCTATAAATCGATCGTATATTATCTGCTCAGCAACAAATGTCAGACAAAGTTTGCAGCCATCCAGTGAACAACTGAACAGCTAAAGAGTCAGATCCAGATTTTAAACTTAATTTGGCGGCAAGGGGCAATGACGACGTAACAAACATGACACAAGACGCTGCATCACCGCCACGTTTGCGGCTGCCTCAAGGCAACAATACGTTTGCATAAGCATATACACATCTGAAACACAATCTACACAGTATGTGATTACCTTTAGTGTGTGTGTGTGTGCGTGTGTGTGTTTGTGTGTGTGTGCGTGTGTGCGTGTGTGCGTGTGTGTGTGTGTGTGTGTGTGTGTGTGTTCGTGTGTGTGTGTGAGAAAGACACAGGCTGAAATGGAGATAGGAAGGAGTGTATGCTGAATGATGAAAGACATTGTAACACAGTACAGAGCTGACAGAAAGCTCTATCTATCTATCTATCTATCTATCTATCTATCTATCTATCTATCTATCTATCTATCTATCTATCTATCTATC
>JAUYWH010000001.1:4532486-4585692 GCA_034779795.1 Ctenopoma multispine
CGGCCCCCCCCCCCCCCCCCCCCCCAGGATCTTCAAGACTTTAAAGAGGTCACTATGTGTGTCTTCCCAAGGTAATAACACTCTCTTGCTAAGTTTACTTTTCTTTACAACCAACATATGATGCATTTTTGTTACCATTTTGTTTTTGTTCCCTTTAAGGCTTCTGGACACAAAGTTAATGGCGTCCACACAGCCTTTTAAGGTAAACGGACTACTGCAGTGCATCACAATACCAGGCTCGCCACGCGTGTTGGACTCTTAATTTATATTTGTGTAGCTGTACGTCTGTCATCCTGCACTGTATAATCATGTCAACAACTACTGAAACTACAAGAAACTATATAACCCAACACTAAGCAGTGTCAGTTATGTAGTTTCTTGTGTCAACATACTTAACCAGTAAATTGGATTATGATTTGAAGTGGGGCTTATTAAAAGCTGTTATTTAATTAGTTATGATTATGGCCTGACATTGCAACTCAATCAAATAAGTACCTGGAGGGCTTCTATCACCCCCCAGATTTAGTTTATTATTTTATGTATTTTATTATATATATAGATAGAGAGAGATGGATAGAGAGAGAGAGAGAGAGAGAGAGATATCTTTGATAATAATCCTCATCCTATTTGTTCTAGGAGTTAATCACCTACACCTCTCTGGCAGAGCTAGAGAAACAGCTGAAGGAGAGCCCTTTTAAGCCGCCACAAGTTGGTGAGTACTTAAACTAGAGTTTGGCTGAAATACTCATTCTGTACAAACCTAACCTTTTTTGTTTTTTTTTTTCTTTTTTCTTTTCCAGAAACAGCAGAAGGATTCCCCAGTTACAACACAGCCCAGGAGCAGCTCCACGAGGCAGGGTATGATGCCTACATCACTGGCCTGTGTTTCATCTCCATGGCAAACTATCTGGGTAACGCGCAATCACACTGGTTAATTTTGCAAATACAGAAATCTAATATGAATGCATATTGTCTCACTTGGTATGAACAACACTTTCTCTTTACAGGTTCTTTCTTGACTCCACCCAAAGCTTACATCTCAGCTCGCTCTAAACTCATTGAGCCTTTCTTCAACAAGTAAGTGACGCTGTTGATTAATTTGCAGCTTTGTTTTCAGAATAAGTGCTTATTACACATGTGTTTTTTTGTTCTCCAGGCTTTTCCTGATGAGGATAATAGATATTCCCTACCTCAACCTCACAGGACCTGATTGTGAGTAAACTAATTTAGCACAGCATGAATATAGGTCAGCAAAGTTGACTGCTGCTTGAATATTCTGTTAATTTTTAAGCTAGTTTGAGTTTTTCTTTTTGTTTTAAACCAGTGTTAAAGTAATTCAAAATAAACTTTTTAAGCTTTTTTTTTTCTTCAGTTTTTGCTGCTAACCTCTTTTGTTCCCACAGTGCAACCCAAAAGAGACCATGTCCTGTATGTCACCTTCCCAAAAGAATGGAAGACCAGTGACCTCTACCAGCTCTTTAGTGCCTTTGGTAAGACATGATATTATATGTTAAACATTCCAGCAAACGGGCACAAAACACTCACTTTCTACTTCTGCTATCTGTTCAGGGAACATCCAGGTTTCATGGATAGATGACACATCAGCATTTGTGTCTCTAAGTCAAACAGACCAGGTACAAATAGGTGAGTCAGACCTTTCAACACTCCAGACAGAACTTATTTTCTGCACATTAAATGTTGAAGCAATCTGTTAACACTCCTCCCTCCCCATCATGCAGCCATGAACACCAGCCGCTATGCAGAGAGCTACAGAATCCAGACATATGCAGAATACATCCAGGGCAAGCAACAGGACAAGGAGAAACTTGGCCAGACGGCCAAAACCTGGGGAGAGGACAGCTGGGCAAAGCATCACTACATCTCCTCCACTACTAGTGGTTTTGGATATCCCAGGTACACCTGTGCTGCTGTTTGTTTTTAACATGATCTGTATATTAACCTCTTGATAGGTGTTTCTGTAGAGTACACACAGTTTTTGTTTATATGTACAGTATGTGTGTGACCTGTTTCTCTTTTTTTGTTTCAGAGGTTTGAGGAAACGCAGCATCAGTCCCGTTCAGGGAGAGCCAGGGAGCGGAGAGGCTCTGATTACAGACGGCTGGAGCCACTATTCATACCCGGATAGCACAGGCAACAAAAAGATGAAAACAGATGGTGCGTGAATGCATATGTACCTACTTTCTATCTGCTCTGTGGTAACATACATCAGGTTTCCCCTAGGAAAGTACTTCAGTAGAGGCACACTGTACCCTGACAAGACTGAGAACTTGGTTTAAAACCAGATTTTTTATTTTTTATTAATAATAACCTGATCCAGAATATATGGGTGAGCTTCACTCTTTTTCATATTTATCTTGTCCTCGCACTCTTTCTCGGTGTTTTAGCATTCACTTATTTTATTTAAAGAAACAAATGATATGCTATGACTGGTACGTTTTGTAACACTATCAAAAGGAATAATTTATAGCTCCAAGCTTTACTGATGATCTTTAAAGGTTTTTCTTATACTGTATTTTCTGCTCGTGTTTTTTGAGACCTGTGCATTACTGGTTAAAATCTACACACTCTGTACAGAGGTCTAATGTAGGCCCTCATGCACCAGTTGTCATTGTGTTTTCTAGATGCATGTGGACAGTCAAATGCTGAAGCTGTTGAGAGCAAGACATCAGAGGGATGGCTAAAGACGGCGTAAGTTTACTGCACTCTCTTATGCTGTCGCTATAATCTTGTTTGTTGTCATTTTAAGTCTTGATGGTGGATGTGCTCTGCAGAGACTCCTCTGATTCAGCGGGGTTAAGTCCAGTCCCCGATGAGGAGGAAAATCCCGGGGGCACAGAACCAGGCAATGATGCAGATGGGACAGTCACCTGGCAACAAACCTCAACAGTGCAGGGGAGGAAAGGTCGAAAGAAGAAAAAGAAATCTGAAGGTTTGTCGGGGGTTTTTAACCCTGTGAATTGACGGTCTGCTTTGAGAGGTGGAAAATTTTTTAAAATTATAGAAAGTACTTACACTGTGATGGATTGACAGGCAGACGCTGTCATCCATGGAGCTGGTATCCTGGAGGATTAAATGTCCATATTAAAAACATGATTTTTGTGTAATTGCTTGCTTTTCTTCACTTGTCTCCCTCTCGTACAGCAACTGAATCTACAGCATCGCTGTTTGAGGTCCCAGAAGTCTGGTAGCGAGCGGTGAGGAGTGGAGACACCGCTGCTCCACACTGGGCTCATGCTCAGACACCTCCTAAGCACTTGGGACTCTCTTGTAAGATGGTGCATACCCTAAATTTATCCATTCACTGAACAGCTGTGGACACAATGTCTACAGCTACCAGCCAAGCTACCTGACTGGACTATCAAAACAGAACGCAAGCCATAACCACATCTGCCATATTCAGACCTGATACCAGAGGAGCAGGCAACTCTACTGGGTAAACGCGCACACACCACTATCTTGAAAATCTACTACAGAAATGTTGATTTATTCTGTGTTCAGACTGGAATCTGCCACCACAGCCATGCTGTCCCTTTGGAAACATTCATCATTTTTATTAATGTCACCTCTAATCAGTCTTATATTTTGTGAACGTGAGTTGTGTGCGAGTTTGTGCATGTAAGGGAGATGTAGTTTTTCTCTTGTCTTTGTATCTCTGTGAATCCATTTCATTAATTGTGGAAGAAAAAAAAAAAGAAAACACTTGACGGGTCCTGAACTTGATAATGTCAGGGTAATTAAGTATTTTAATGCAGTAAAATATTTTTTCCCATTTTAAGACTTAAGTTCTGTCAGTTCAATCAATTTTATCAGGCATAAGCTTATCAATGATAGATTTATTATTGATGGCATTTTGACCCTTCATGAGAGGTGCTTGTGTTTTGTTTTTTTTGTACAGTGTTTCTTTTTTGTGTTGAATGTTTTTGTTACTGTGCCAACCTGCAACAATGTCAAAGTATGTCCCAATGCAAAAAGTGTAAACGTTAAGAAGATATATACATTTTTGTAAAAGCAAGTTTAAAAATCCTTAACTATTTCCTTGGAAAGGGGGGAAAAAATTAAAGAATGTTTCTTAGTATCTTTGTTTCAGTCTCTTTTATTATAAAACTGACAGGTGTTGATGTGTAGGAGCAGCTGGGACGTCATGGGATTGCAGCTGTCATGTTTAGTACAGTAATACATAGACTCAGACAAATGCTGGTTGCATAGATAAATCTGTGATGTTTCCTGAGATGCCAGGGTGTTTGGGGTTTTACAGAATCAGACCCCTTCCTTCGGGTGACTCGGCCGGGGGTTGATCAGTCCCCAAAATGTGCCTTAGCAGCGTTTGCCCACCTTTTGGACCTTAGTACAGCTGCAGGTTGGGTTGCTACCCCTTCCTGCCCCAGGCACTGGCTCTCTAGTTAACACCCAGCCTGATTCTGGGAGTCACTGGGGAAGCCAGTCGAACAGTGCATAGAAGTTTAAGTCATTGCATTGCTGCTATTGTCTTTATTACAGTAGTGCATAGACTGGAAATAACTCCAGAAAAAAAAAATCACAACTTAATGTAGTTATCCATAACTTTTAATTTCTATCCTAAATGTTGCTCACTGATCTGACAAATGTTAATTGGCTGCTCTAAAGTATTTGTTTTTATAAATATTATTTGTATAAAATAACAGTACTTATTGATGATTTTTTTTTTCCCACCCTGTGGGCAACAAATTTCAAGGTTCAGCTGAAATGTGGCGCTGTATTATACAACCTTCTGGTTCATAATAAGACACTGAGCCTTTTTTTCCCTCAGTCGACAACGTGAATAGAATGATTTTAATGATCCGACTCTTGGAAACAAACCAAAAGCAAACAAGTTCCCAACAACATTGATGCAGAGAGAGAATGTCCCAAAGTGTATCATGCAGCCACCCAGCTGTCAATGCTTTCAGTAAAAATGGTCTGTAGTAAAGAAAGTCTTATTAAAACAGTCTGACGGTTTATTTAAAAAACATTTTTTGTCTTCACTGATGTTATTTCTGATTATAGGCAGTTGTTCATAGAGCTGCATCACTGATCTGGATCACTTCACCTCCATGAAGCACAAACCGTGAAGGTGGCTACAAGCGCTGGGGAAGAGAAGAGATCATTTAGAACGTTTGAACTTACAAACAGGTTTTTCAACATTGTCAGAGTCCTCACCTGTTGTGTCCGAGCAGCAAAACCACAGACAAGGTGCAGTCTGGGAGAGATCTGAAGAGCTTCCCTAGGCGGTGGTCCAGCTTCTTCATCATAAGCGCCATTTCCTGGTCCTTCAGATTAGATGCAGACTCTCTTCATTACATGTGCGTTAAACATCGTAACCATTCAGAAAAATCCCATCACAAAAGATGCTTGTAGCTCTGTCTCATGTGTAGTGTTATTACACATAAAAAACTAAGAGAAGATGATTCTTCAGTTTATCCAACAGTTGGACAAACAAACTGTAATGTGGGGTTTGTTCAGCTTTGATCATCTATGCCGTACTTTTGTCAGGCTCAGCAGTTTGAGCTAAAAGCTAACACAACAAGCCTAAATCCTAATCCCTGGAGAAGCATAAACAGACAGCACAATTAAAAACATGCGACGTCAGGAGAAAATGCATCATGCTATCATTTCGTCGACACGCTGGATTTAAGAAAGCATCACCGCCACACCACCAGCAGGAGTCAATACACCTATTTTTTTACCTGAGGACTGCTGTGCATGCCTGCCTTCTCCCTTTCTTCCCCCCCAGCATTTATTGGAGTCGCTGGTGTTGTCATGGAAACCCATGAAGACAAATGGGGCGGAGTCAGGGACGGACACGTGAGGTAGTTCTCCTTCCAGAGATCCTCAGAAGAAGTGAGAGCTGTGTGTTTGCCCTCAGAGCTCTCGAACTCTGTCGACCAGACACAAACAAGATGAAGACTTTCACAGCAAACAAACACAACAAGAGACAACGATAGCATCATTCTTTTACTCACTTATGAATGCATGTCTTGCGTGTTTTCCACGTGTGGCAGGCAGGACGATTCCTTTAACTGCACCAAAGTGTCCAAAGGTTTCTCTGACTTTCTCCTCAGACAGTTTAGATTTTGTGGCTTTGAGCTGCAACCATTTACCGTTTACTTCAGCAGGGGGCAGCCCGTTTACTGTGGCAGCAGAAGTCGCACCTTGACATTTTGCATCTAACATGTGTCCATTGACCTTTGCAGAAATCTTTATGCACTCAGCTATACTTGGGTTTAAATGAACAGTGTAGAGGTGACTGTTGTTGAGGACGTCATCCATCAAAGCTTCAAGGGTCAAATCCAGGTCCAGCATTGACTCATGAACAGGCCTCTGGACCTAGAAAATGCACACACAAGGAGACACACTGGATAATAGCAGCCCTGCAAAAGTTTGGTCGTTTAACTCCAATTGTGAAGAGTTAAAAAGACAAGAGAGTTACCTTGATCGACTGTCCCTGCACATTAAGACCATTCAGAGTCTTTAAAGCCAGCAGAGCTCCTTCCAGCAGCTCAAACTCTATCTCTGCATGCACCTAGAGAGAAAATATTATCAGGAATAACAAATAGAGAGGACAAAATGTTCCGTCAGAACATGGTCTCTGCGGGTCAAAGAGATATTTTCCACAGAACACAGCAGCAAAAAGAAGGAAAGAAATATCATTATTACAACTAATAATGTCCATGTAAATACACCTCATTACCTTTTCTTTTTATATAAGTAAACAGTACTAGTAATTATCACCATATCTTAAAATGCCAACAGATCTTTATTAAATGCTACATAAATTAAATGTCATAATACAAGTGAGACATACTCTGACAGTGTTCAGCATTTTAATTTTCTGAACTGGTCCACAGCAACTAAACAGCTTCCTCACATCTCTCTCAGAGAAACCTGGAGGAAACGGCCCGGTGAACACCACACACATATCTCGAAGATTTGCACAAACCTGCAGGATAAATTCACACACAGCAAACAGTATATTAAACCAGCAATCAGACCTTTTAAATGAATGATGCCATGAAAGAATGACTCACCCTCTGGTCCTGCTGCTCCCGATGAAGAATACACCTCTTCAGCCGGTCTGGGAAGGATGGGAAATGGAGCACTGAGAGAGAAGGACACTTGGTCTGTCTAATGAAAGAGGCCAACACCTGAGGGAAGACGACACTGTTTCAGAATAGAGGAGAATAAGTAAAGAGTTTGGCAGAGGATCAACTAAAGTAACGGATAAGAAATTGAATGAGTGGAAGAAAACAAGGAGCCTATAGAAGACATTAAAGAAAATCTGATGCACTTCCCAAGTTTGTGGCACTTTTTTTCCTCTTACGACTTGATCAAACTAGATCAAGAACTAAACAAATTTTAGGTTCCAGAAGATGAGGAAGTAGACATGCACATAACATATCACCTCTTTGTCAGAGTTGTGCCATTGCTGATTGGACAGATCCAGACTGATGTCAGCACGTTTTCCTAAATAGGCAACAGACCGGCCAAGTATCTGCAGGATATCAGCAAACCTGCAGAAAAATTTGAAGAATCTGTCAAACATCACTGTAGCAAAATGTGTGATGGTGGGTTTTAATGCTTTCATTAATGACAGAAGATCATTACAACCTTCTGGTTATGGTTGAAATGATTCAGTGGGACGACAAAACTGTGGTGCTATTTCAAATGTGAGGAATGTGTTCTTATAGGGGTGGATCCATGTAGTGTTTATGAGGGCACTGTACCTGTGACTTGGTGTGGGGGCAGATGCACAGTCAGTGGACTTCTCTACTATTGTGTATCCCCACAGCTCCTCCAGATGACGCTCTACAACCTAACAGTGAACGTGCACAGGACAGGTTGTGTGAATATTGTGTGTGGAATTGTGTGGGGACATAAATCTATTTACACAGATGCACTGTGGGGACTTGTCTTCCTTTTAGAAACAAAAAGCAAGTTCCCATAACATAAATCACTACAATTTACACGGACGACGTGATTTAAAGTTATACAAGTAGTTATTATGATGGATGGATTAAGTCTCTAGGAAATTAGTGTAGTGACTGTGTGTGTTAGACAGCAATGGGATACCTGACGAGGTCCTCTTTTAATGAAGTACTGGGCCAGCTCCAGGGCTGCCACGGCATCTTCAATGGGATTATGTCCCTTCTTCTCTCCAGTTTGAATTTGCCTCCTGGGACACAAGTGTAAAATTAAATGATCAGTCACGGTGGGTGAGAGAGACACACAGGCAGGAGGAGAAACAGGAAACTTACTTCAGCACCGTCTCGGCCAAGACCTTGAGCTTAAACCTCTGTCCACAGTGTCTCATGTAGAGCAGTGAGGTGTCAATTATATGCTGGTGGATGAGCTGCAGGGAGGACACAACACAATACAGGTCAACATTTCCTTTTTGTTAGAAAAAAACATGTATGTGCTTGCTGTGTCCCTCCTTACGACGAAAGAACAGTTTGGACAAGAGAGATGTCCATACTTCAGTGAGGTTCGGTTCAGTTCACCTCAGAATCTAACATACGCGTGGCATTTAGAAAGACCAGAAGACAGAAAAACAGTGTTGACATTTTCTCACTAAATACATGCTTCTTTCTAATTTCTCCGCAGTTACGTGTGCAAAGCTTCACCTGCCTCGTCTTCATGAAAGATTCAAACACAAGGGGAGGGAGGCACACTCAAAACTCACACATGTTGCTGCAAGCTGAAATCAAAATGTCAGTAATCACTCACTTTCAGAGCGACGAGGTCGTTTTCAAGCGAATGGCCGACCAGCACGGCGTCCCATGGCAACAACACCCTGAGCTTTGCCTGAACGTCCTGCAGGGTGGTCGTGATTGGCCGCAGCATTGCTGCAGTGATACCAGAGAACCTATCAGAGAACACCCAGCAACCCAGGCAACATAAATGTATTTTTAAAATTTTATCACATTATGTGTTGTTGGTTAATAATGAAACAGTTCTATGTATGCACGTGTTTGTACTCTGTGAGGTAGGTGAGGATTCGATTCTGAGGTTTCACCAGTTCGTCCAACACACAGTTCCCATCACTGTCAACCACAGAAACACGAGTCAGCTCCTTCCCCTTTTCTGTCAGACACTAAAACACAACCAAACAAAGATGAACTGTTTGAGAATCATGAAATAGCTCATGACGCAGCGCTGTGTAGAAAGCATCTCACCATTTCACAGTCAAGTCCATACAGAGGGCTACGGTCAGTCACACAGTCAACACTTTCTGTGCACACAAATCCCTCAAAACCTGGCATTCCTGCGTCATATGAAACAAACAAGAAGTGAGAAGGTAGAGCTGAAGACAGACACAGCAGCATGGACGGTATGACCTTTACCCTACGCTAATTTAGCTCAATGTGAAAAATCCATCTCTTCTTCTCAGTTGAGGCCTTCTGCTGGCACTCTGCACTACTGTTTCTACACTCAAAACTGAGATTTGAGAAAAAGGTCTGCAGAGTGGAGACATCTTAAAATGTCAGGGCGTTGCATTTCAGTGAGGATGGGGAAATCAGAACCTCTGAAAAACAAAAACACAAACGTACAGTTTGCCTGCTAATTGGTTCAGTAAACAACTCGCCTTTGACCGGGTAGTGTCTCTTGATCATCTCTTCCTGGGTGAGAACATAAGCTGTCAGTCCTCTCCTCTGTATCCCAAACTTCCTGATCACTGGGTGACTCCTCAGTGCTGCAGCAGCGCACAGCAACACACACAGTTACGATAATAACACAAACATTACCAAGAGAACACACAAACACACAAGTAAAAGTACAGAAGAATCAGCAAAATATCCTGAATGTATCAAAGTAAATGTACCAACAGTGCAAATAAAATATACACATAAATACATCTGTAACAGTGAATCATTATTTAAGTTCAGCGTGAAATGATTAACTTTTATATTTAAAATCAGAAACTTGTACTGTAAATTAAATGCAGTGAAGAGAAAAGAACTATAGTGGATACTTATATATATACTAAGTAAATGTACAGTAATCCTACCACTGCTTTTATAAAATTTGGAAAATCAGGAAAAGTACAAGAAAAGACATGATACCTAAGCTTATTCACACGAGAACATATGTGCACACATGCTTCTCACCTCTGTCCAATTCACTGTTTCTCTTGTGTATGTCAGAAAGTGTTGAGTCGTCTGAATTAGCAACTTCACTGCTGAAGATTTCCGACGCCACGTCATCAGATGATGGAGTGAAGGTGACTCTCTGTAACAGCCAGATAACAGCAGATGTTTATCAAAATCCAACACACATACACACACACACACACACTGTGGATTCAACTCCTCCCGTTCCAGTATTTGTGTCAGGTTACATTTACCTCCCCTCTGGTTACTTACAGTGGAGTAGTTGGTCCTGAGGTGTCGCATGGTGAGATAGTGTTTGTAAAAGTGACTCTGGGTCAGGCCCTCGACAATCACCACGCTCACACCTTTAACCTTCCTCTGATGGTGAAGATGACACCAGCTGACGGAGCGACGGAGGATGAGGAAAAAATAAATCCAAATCCAAAGACTTCAACTAGTTATTTTAGGTTATTGATGGAGTCGCAGGGAGGAAGTTATTTAATGAGAACTGACTGAATAGATAACATTTGACTACATGTCATTACCTGGGCTGTTTGACGCCACCTGTTTTCCCCAGCGCAGCATAATGCAGCAGCTCTGTCAGCTCCTTCAGTGTAACTGGTTGTTGGAGGCGGTCGAGCGGCACAGAGACCCGCGATGAGCGTGGTGGACGTGTACACTCCACCACCTCCTCCTCACCTTCCGGCTCGGTCTTTAATCTCTTGGCCTTTTCGTTTGTTGTGGGAGCGGTGTGCTTTCTTTTCTTTTTGATGTACGTTGCTGCTGCTGAGGAAGCCTCCATGTTCAAGCTGATGTCAGAAATATTTTATATTAGCTCCTGCTGTCAGATACAAACAGCTTATACACAGATTTATGTACATCCACGTTTTACACACGCTCTCATTTAAAGGTGCACTCTTTTCATGGCAATACAAAAGTAATAAATGTAATACTTTCCACTGGGCAACTCTCCACCTTGTAGTACTGTTCACTGGAGAGAAATCCCTGTTTACCACATGTTATAAACCCAAAGGTATTTAAAAAAGAAGTTTTTTGTTTATTTGTAGGGTATTTTTAAAAATCCCACATACAATGCAATATAACATCCTGTCCTGTTGTATGGCTCAGAGAATAATGGAAAATCAGTGAGAACAATATGACCTACACATGACACACAACCTGACTGCTTAACCCATAAAGCAACACGGTGACTCAGAGGACAGGTAGACTGGCTTAACCTAAACTACATAGATTTCTTTATCCCCTCCTGACACGTGTATTAGAAGCATATGCACTTTAGTTACTGTAAGATATTCTGTTTGCTGTGTTTGTGTTACAGCTTCCATTGTATATAAAGTCTACGTTTTATTGGTAGATGCAGATGAATTGATTTGACCATCGCAGCTTTAGCTGTAAGCAAGTTTCATCACTAGTTTCATCTGTAGATGCAGTAGATCCTGATTAAAGCGGGGAATATGAACTTTTACAGGCGCTCACAGACACACAGAACGTTTAAATAAAGTGGTAATTAATTAGTTCGGGGGTCTCTCATTAGAATAGCACACAGGAAAAGCTAATTGGCATTTATAACACTTATATATTTACAATTTCGGAGTATTTCTAAGTTCAGTATAGAGGTAACAATAGAGAGGAGGGCCATACTGTGTAAATACCAGATGTTGTTGGTCTTGTAGGCTCCTAATTCGTGATATATCCCCCGAGCACCACATGCTAAAAACACATGGCTAGATGCTGCTGCAAGTTCCTATGATGCATTACAGAAAGTTTAAAACACTAACTCTACTTCCGGTATGAAACCTTAAAAATAAAGTCAGGCACTCTTTCGGTTAGTACATGCAATAAGAACCGCACGGACTCCATTGTGTTTGATCTGAAAAAACAACACATTTGCAGCTACATATTGGTATTTAAACGTTTTAAACACGCTATTCTACCTGAGCTGAGCGTGAAGGTTAGCACGGAATGTTTTATTTTGATGTAAAATGATAAAAACCGGAAGTGCATTTTGTTCAATGGTATAAACTCCGCAGACTTTACTATGCTCGATTGTTTCTGCGGTCGATTTTTGCTGCCTCGTAGGGTCTAACTAATCGAGCTCAGAGTGATGGCATTTAAAAAAACAGCGCGATCGGTTCTTCATGTGAAATGTAACGTCAGCTACTGGAGTGATCTTATGTTGTACAGCTTACTCCTTTGAACAAATCATTAACAAAAACCGTACTGGAACTTCGAGTTTAAGTCTCGGAGATGTCTACAAAGAAACTAGCGAAGTAAGTAGCTAATGGATAAATCATCAGCAACTAGTCTGTTAGCTAATAGCTAACGCTAACTCACAGAACACACACATGGACATTGAATAATACCCTTGAATGTTTGAATATCCAGTTTAAATTAAATATTTGTGTTAGGTCGAGTGTTTAAATACTTTATTGTTTGTGCCGTTTGTAGCACGACTTACGAACTGTGTACTCGATTAGTATTTTGTTCAGTACCTTGTAGTAAATGAGTATGCTAACTTGTTACGTCAGGTTATGTTAAGCAAGAAAAATCTGGCAAAAATGCATTAATTTAAAATAATTTTCACGCTGGGGTTAATGTAGATTTTTATTTTCTTATTTGTCTTTTCACAGAGAATTAGGATTGTTGAGACAGCGAAGTCAGTCCTCCAGTGGGTCAAAGAAATCTGGGGTTTCAAGTAAGTATGGCTGAATCGATGTTATGTGTATATGTCGAGTACATTTTTAAATGTGATGGAATAGTCTGTACATTTTCACCCAGTGTTACTTGTTGCACATGTATGAAACAATCTTTTGTTTCAGATCAAATATTTTCATACCTTATTGTGATTGACTTTGAGTCCACTTGCTGGAGAGAGAAAAACAACTACAGCCAGGAAATTAGTAAGCAGCCCTGATTTATTTATTTTTCATGTCTGGACTGTTCATCTTTTTCTTACTTTTTGCAAATAACTATTGTCCCTGTTTCTTTGCTCACTGTACAGTAGAGTTTCCTGCTGTCCTACTGAACATATCCACCGGGGAGATTGAATCTGAGTTCCACACATATGTTCAACCCCAAGAACACCCCATTCTGTCAAAGTTCTGCACTGAGCTCACAGGGATTACACAGGTGTCATGTGCACTACAAAGACCACTGCACTGTCCAGCTGGTTTGCTTGTCTATAGCTTTATGTAATATCTAACGGCTTTGTTTTCTCTCTCTGTGTCATAGATGCAGGTTGAGGCAGGGATCCCCCTCCAGATCTGTCTTTCTCAGTTCAGCCGCTGGCTACAAAACGTGCAACTTGAGATGGGTGTGGTCTTTCCCAACAAACGACAGAGATGTTCTGAACCTTCACCTTCTCAAAAGCTGTGTACCTTCCTCACATGGTCAGGTAAAAGTCGTTGGTGTTAGACGAAAATTGGTCATTGTTTCATACAGTATGTACCATAACCCCTCTAAGCCTTCTTGGCCTCAAGAAAGCTTACACAAAATACCAGTTTTATATAAACTTGTGGACTTATTTGGATTTGCAGATTCAAATAGAATACTCGCCTCATAACTAATGCAACACACCATTATCAAAATAGCATGAGTTTTATTTCCACCTTATTTTAATTATTGAAATTACTGCCATATTACATGAAAAATCTATTTACACTTTCAATTTCAACGTACCTCCATCTGCATCGCGTATCAGACTGGGATCTTGGAGTTTGTTTGCAGTACGAATGTAAACGCAAGCAGCTCCACAAACCTGATGTTCTCAACACTTGGATAGACCTGAGAAGCACATACAGGGTAAGTAGAAGCTTGTTTGGTTTCTCTTGTCATGTCTATTCTCTTTAATGCTGTCATGCTAATCATGATTACATAACTCACAAATGACCATTCAAACAAATCAGTCATTCTCTTAATTGTTTGGCCATATTAAAAATATATTAAGCACATTTTTATTCACTCATGTTATAATTGATTAATTAGTTTTGTTTTGTTTTTCCATACAGATGTTTTACAACAGAAAACCCAAAGGCCTCAATGGGGCTCTGCAAGATCTCGGAATACAGTTTTCAGGGAGAGAACATTCTGGTACAAGATAAACTGTAAACTCCTTTGGTCAAAAAAAAAAGTTCAATAAAACAGACAATCTTAAATTTGTGTTTCTTGCTGTGCCTCTTTTCTCAGGTTTGGATGACTCTCGAAATACAGCTAAGCTGGCAGCGAGAATGATGAGGGATGGATGTGTAATGAAGATCACTAGAAGCCTGGACAGGGTGAGTGGCTGTTCAGCGAGTCTCAACTCCTAAATCCCAGACCTGTAAGTGTTTATGGATAAGGTTTTTGTAGATGAAGCTTATTTACTGTCCAGAGATTTTATAAGTAGAATTTTTACATGGGCCATGAAGCTTTACATAAACTAATAGAAAAGTGGACTGCCTCAACTCATAAACAGTGATCTTCATGCATATTAACTGGTCTAATTGTTTAGTCTTTTCTGCTTAATGCTTAGATAAGTTTAAAATGCATAATTGACTGCAAGAGAAGGAAGAGCACAATACCTACATGCACAGCTCAAAGGGACTGTAGGGTATAACACAAATATTTACAAACTAAATGCTATTTAATTGTGCAGGGAAAATCAGTGTTACTGATTATAACTTTCCATCTCATCTTCTTCTCATAGACCCCATCAATAGTCAAACCCATGGTTGGAAACACAAACACAGACAAGAAAGAAAAACCCAACATCAATAAAAAGGAACATAACCTCATAAACAAAGCCTCATCATCAAGGCTTCCTCTTACATCATGTCAAGTAAATTCATGTTCACAGAACAACAGTAGGAATCTAGAAACAAAGGAAAACTCAAGTTCAGTTCAGGAATCTCTTCAAATCTGTCAAAGCCTGGTCTCACCAAAGACTCTGCTGAATGGAATAACTACACCACTATGGGGACAGAACAGTAGTAAGTCAGTTAAAAAGGAGCCTGTGGCAAATCTTTCCTCTTCGGTTATGATAAACTGTACTTCATCACACAGGAACAGTAGCAACAGCCTTGCTTTCTGTTCTACTACTGTGGGCTGCCTTTCAAATGTGCCTCAACCAAAGCAGCTCTCAGAAACGGGAGCAACAGTGGGACAGGTGGAGGAATGGGAGGGTGGAGAACTTTTAGTGGAAACAGAGGAGAGGTGTGGTTCTTATGATGATGTTGTATTAGAGAGTGATGATGTTACTGATGGTGAGTACATATCAGCGTTTGACAGTGGATGTTATATGTGGGAGGAGCCTCATAATTCACATTCTACAAGGGATCTGTTCACATTAAGGGACAGCATGAGTGCTGACAACATCTCTAAAACTGAAGTCACGACCAGTGAGTTATCTACAAAGATGACGACATCTAATGTTAGTATCTCAAACCAGTCAGCTAAGATGAGGCAGCATTCACTGGTCTCAGAGCCAGAAGCATATTTTGCTGTAAAAAAGACAACAAATCAGCAAAAAACAGGGTTGCAATTTCACAAGACATCTAACGGGCCCCCAAAAAACGTAAAACCAAACTCACCCTCTTCATTCAGGCCAAAGTCTTTTGTCCCGGAAAAGACCTCCACCCCTAACACCTCATTTGCCAGGCCCAAACCAGTTACCTCACACCACATAACGCACAAACAGGCTCGAAAATCTTCCTTTACCATCTACACTGACCCAGCAAAAAAGGCTGCAACACCCTTCTTCCCTGCTTCATGTATCTCTCTGAACACCCCCAAGAATGCCCTCTCCACTTTATCAACCAACACACCCTCCACATCCAGTCGTTCCTCCCTTCCTGTAAGACTGAAGGAAGGAGGGAAGGTCACCTCTCCGCTGTGTGCATGTGGCCGCCGTGCAAAGCGACAGGTCGTATCCAACGGGGGTCCCAACCATGGCCGAGGTTTTTATTGCTGTCCAGTTCGGCGGTCCGGCAGCGGAGGCAGGATACCGAAGGGGTGTGAGTTTTTTAAGTGGGAGTCATCTCTGATGAGGAGCAGTACAGTTGTCTCTCCACCAGTTAGTTCATCTGTTTCACTCTGTCAGATCAATTCGACTCGCAACTGTTGTCCACAGCAGAGCTCGACAATAAGAAAAAGCTATTAATGTGTTGAAGAAACTCCACTATGTGTTAGTCACACTGACATTGTGACATCCACACAGAGATTATTCCTGGAGTTTTATATGTTGTTTGTTAATCTGTGTCTCCTGTTTACTGTCTAGTATGTTTCTTAAGGAATAACCAAGAAAAGACATTTATTTATTATACTACTACCAATATTGGGGATTTTTATGAAGTATATAAATGAGCTAAATAAAAAGCCTTCATTTACTGTACAAGGTTGGATTCCAGTTTTGATAACCGTCAGGTGCTGAACTTAATCACTGCTAAAAGTTTGTTTTTATCTGTTTTTACATCATTGTAAATTGGTAAATCTAAATAAAACCTGAATTTGTATTCAATAGTCATGTAATCAGTAGTAAACAATGACAATTGTGATCATGTAAAAAGAATTCAAATTTTCTGCGTTTTCTCCGTGTAACATTTGACTGCAACGATAATGTTTTCTGCACGTTTTACAGTAAATATGCTATTTATTTTAAATGTACTCTGGAGAAGAAAATTAAATGTTTAACAACCCTAAATCCAGTTGTATGAGTGATTATTGTGAATTTGGTTCCTTGCTTTGAGTTTTGCCTTTGTGGACATAAGAAGCACCCGAGGAGCTGTGCTTCGCGACAACGTGGAAGACGTTTGTCCCTCCTCACACGCCGTACAGGTCAACTGAAAAACGTGCTAGCGTTATGTTATGTTGCGGTGAGACGCCACAGTCTCAACTTGAACGCGTGTTGAGACTGGAAACCACTTCGTAAACCACGCACGACGTCTGAATTATACTCGCTGTAGCTTTAAATTCCCGCACCACTTCTTGTTATCCTCGACTGCTAAGCTAGCGGATAATAGAGTCGAGGCGGGGGAGTTACCAAAACAAGAAGGTAGCCCGCTGCTCCTGAGCTCATACACTTGGGTTTTTAGCTGAAATACTACGAAATTCTTTCTGGTAACATGTCAGCTGTGCAAAACGAGTCGAGGAAACGGAGCAAGAAACGGTACGCGGCCGGACACCACCACAGCAAGCGGTGGAAGGGCTCCCGGGAGCTGGAGGTGGGCATGCAGGGGATCCTCATCACATGCAACATGAACGAGAGGAAGTGCACCGCGGAGGCCTTCAACCTGCTCAATGAATACGCCGACAAGCTCTACGGGCTGGAGAAGGTTAGTAGGAAACACTGTAGTATTCCCTATGACGAGATCACAGGACATGCTGCATTTTCTCTGTTTGTACTAAAGGATATTTTGATGTATCTGTGCAGCTTGAACAAGTGGATTGCTGACTTTTAGTGGGAAATATAGAAGCAATAGATAGATCTCGTGATTCATTGTACTTGAAAGTTTTAATTACTTTTTGTTCTTAAGAGTAACCTAACGTACCTGATGCCAAGCATGAAAAAGAACCCTGAAAAATAAATCTAATCTGGTTTTAATATAACGTCACTTTGGTGATCACAGCTGAAGGATAACAATGGGAGCAGCAGTGAAGATGAAGAAAGTGAAGAAGAAGATGTTGACGTTGCGCTGAAGAAGGAAGTGGCACAGCTGCAGGCATCTGGAGCTAAACAAGAGAGGCGCCTCCAGGCTTTGGACAGTGGAGCAAACAATGTTATCTTCATCAAAACTAATAATCTGGGTAAGTATTCAATTCAAGTAAGACTTGGTGTGATTTGTATTTTGGCTTTGTGTAATTTGGCTATAAATGACTTTCTTGTTCTCCCCTAGAACCTGACAAACTAGTTCATCACATCCTGTCTGATCTCCACACCACCAAGAAGAAAAAGTCCCGCGTGATCCTCCGCATGCTGCCAGTGAGAAATTAAATGAAATTATAAAATATATATGGTAAATGTAGTTTAACCCATGGGCTAGAGAAACATGTTAATGGGTTTGGGAGTTGAGGTATTCGTTTTATTATCTGCATTGTTTGATTCTTATTTGGATGTATTGCAGGTAACTGGAACATGCAAGGCCTTCCAGGATGACATGGTGAAGTACCTGACGACTTTTCTGGAACCTTGGTTCAAAACACCGAATTGCGCTACCTATCAGATTGCCTTCAAGGCCCGCAACAGCAGCCACAACAAGAGAGACGAAATCATCAAGTCAATTGCAGGTACTCTGCAGTTTATGCAACCCAGCTAATATTTGTCTGTGTGATTAAAAAATAAATAAATGAAAGTGACTTTTACACAATGTTTGTTTCCTTTTAACCACTAAAGGCCTTGTGGGGAAGCTGAACCCTAAAAACAAAGTGGATTTGACTAACCCAGAGCTCACCATAATTGTGGAGGTCATCAAGGCTGTGTGCTGTGTCAGCGTGGTTAAAGACTATACACTCTATAGGAAGTACAACGTTCAAGAAGTAGTAAAAGAGGACACCCCAAAACCCGATCTGACCAAAGCAAAAACTGACACGAACGCCACAGAGCAGAAGGAGAAACCGGACGAGACCGTCCAAGAAGAGAACGAGGAAAATGACAGAAACGTGCAGCAGGACAATGCAGAGGGTGAAAAAGGTGATGGTGAGGGGGAATAAGAGCTTACATGTAAAGACACAGATTTTCTTGGTGAGTTACATGTCTGAAATATGTAGTTGTGTTATAATGTAGTGCTTATGTTTTAAACACAAGGTTCAAAGCAGATATAAGTTGTATTTTTCATGACTGGTATCACTAATTGAGATAATGAAATTTCTTTGTGTGACATGTAGGTATCAGCTTCATACAGGTGTCCGTTTCTAATATCAGTGACTTTGACTTTGCAGTACATATTTGTGTTCTACAGTAACTATACCAACAACTCACTTTTTAAAAAAATGCTCAATTAGGTTTTTAATTTAACTGTCATTTTACTTTTGATGTTTTAAATTAAAGAACATTATAAACAAACAGTAAAACAGTTTGGTTCAGGTCAGCTTGTGTGTCACGTGTAGTCATTTTTGTAAGAACTGTTATTTCTTAAAGCAGTACCGAAATTAAAACTATCGTTGCTTTTGACTGTTTTTGCCTCATTTGATTCTGACAGTGGGAAAAAGTCCTGTTTCATACATTATTCTAATCACTTTCCCCGTCCCCAAACTGTTAGTTCTTCTCTGCACCACAAGATGGAGTTAACACCTCATTTTGTAAAGTGCACAGATGTTTATTTCTCATGACTTCATTAATCACCACAGGATGTTTGATGTTGGTAAGAGCGACATCACATGATGTTTTGCAGGCAATGTTCATTAGTTCAGCATGTTAGAATGCACTGAACATGAAGTGGAATTGAATCCAATTTGAATATTATTAGTCATGACAAATATTGGAGAAATATAAAATTATTATTTTTACATTACAACACATGGTGAAGGCGACATTATCTAAGGACACATCTAAGGTATTTCTTCTGTCTTGATTTAATTAACTAATAGACTAGAGTGATTAAAATAGCGAAATGTCAGAGGTTGTTTCTGTTTTGGTGACTCTTGAGTTTTATATCTGTTCACTAACGGTTAAATCAGAATGTGCTCTTATTTTTCTAGAATTACACTGGGTTTCTACTTACATCCACCAAGCCAGTGTGGAAGGGTCATGTTTTAACAGTATTCTTTGGAACATACTACCATGAGAACTATACATATGTGGACTTATTTATTTTTGAATGTTTTTCTCTAAAACTGTAATGGTATAGTATCATAGTGTCTCAGACACAGCGATGCCATTAGTCTCTCAGGGAGAAGTACTAGTATAAACAGTTTATATCTTTGTCACAAACAACAGCAAGCACAACAACATACTTGTGCATTAACTGAATTGTGAATAATTTTTCTGCTCATTACGTTCTGACTGAGCTCTAGCTGTGACCTGCCAGTCGTTATCTGCGTGGTATTCGGATAACACTCACAAATTGCATTACCGCTGAATCTCAGGTGCCCCAATCAGTGTGACCTGCTGACAAGCTTATGGCTCCAATACAAGGGGAGAGGATTAGGTGTTTTCAGCCTGCCTGTGAGTTATTAATACAATACCAATTAGGCTGTGTGACTAGCCTACATAATGGTTTACACACAGCGATACTATTAATGATATCTCTGCTGTCAGGTGAAAGTCCGATGTTTATAGCAGATATAATGACGTAATGAATGATGGTATGAAGGTTACTGAACTATTCAGCTCATTAAACATATTATATTGAAGTTTAAAATGTTTAGCCAGGAAGAACATCATCAAAATCAAGAGAATATCTGCAGTAGTAAGTATCTGGTGTTGTCCAAATGAGAAATGAAACACTGATGTTTTAATTGCCCCCAAGGCCATGACTAATTAAACCTCCGTGGGCACCAAAGCCCACTTTCCGGCCAAATAGTCATACAAGCACGTAGACGTGGTTCTGCCACCCAGGACTGTACGCTCAATCAGGTTTAAATGTCACAGGCCTGTGAAACAATTGCATCCACAGGCGCATGTGCACACAGTCCCCAGGGTCAGGATTAGCATCCATTGGTGTGGCTCCATATCTGACCTTTATGAGTGGCTAAGTAGTGCTCTCCAGGGTCTCATTTGTCTCACTTTACCCAAACAATGGCCTCAACCCTCTTACAATTGCAGCCTTCTCTCTCGCTCAGTGCAGAAAGAAGATGCTGAGGCTCATGTTACTTTTGCATTAATATGGTTAAAATTAGAGCTCCTAAAGATTTGGTTTTTAAAACATAAGCGTTAGCTTATAACCTCATGTATTTAAGAATGTATGACCGACAATCAAAATAGAACTTTGGAAAAGCTAAATATTATTTTGAGTTGAACAATCAGAAACTCAGCAACCTTGTAGGCAAGTGTGGTTTTGTTGCATTTCATTGCCCTGACAACAAATCAAACATCCCCATAACTTTTGATTCACTTACTGTATGTGCTGAACAACTATTTTAATTTAAACATTAGGGAAATATCACCATGTTTTTCAACACCCCTCAAATCTTTGCAATACAGTGAAAAAGAAAAAACAGCCATGTGAAGTAGCCACTATTCCAACTATGGCAGAAAATGATGTGTCCATGGAGGATCCCATTGCTTATAAATAATAATAATGACATACTTCATTGATCCCCTTGGGAAATTTGTTTTTTTGGACAGCTGTAGTAGATGACAGTACTACTGTGGTGTTTCAGCGTCTTGTCCAGGGACATCTTGACAAGTAGCCTGGAGGGACTGGAAATTGAACCACTCACCTTGGGGTTCGTAGACGACTGCTCTACCCACTGAGCTACTTGCTTCCAAATGTACTGACTGAAGAAGCTGGTTGAGACAATAAGTTTTAGACCATTAATTGCCTGTTGGATAAGCAGCTTGTCTCTTTGCACCCAAGTATGTTACCTTGTATTGCAACATATTTAGGGTGTTGTATAATGTACCAGCTATAAAAATGGTGGTTTTCGTTCTGTCAGGTGGTAACAAACTATGGTGTTTAGAGACAACAGATGTCACTATGTTGTGGCACATACTGTACAAACACTAGGAGTAAAAACTGTGCATGCTGTGTGGGAATGAGAGCGATCAATCATACAGTAGATGCAAAAATATATGAAATCCAAACTCTCAATAATTCTGCATTGTGACTACGCCAATTATATGTCTTTTTTTTAAATACAGAATTTGTGCAGAAAGGAATAAAGAATAGAAAAAATTATTTTCTGTGTAGCACCAGATACACATTATGTATTTAATTTATTCTATATATTTAGCTTGTGACCCCGTAGTTTTTTGTGTGTGATTTTTTGGCTTTTATAAATAAAAAGTAATTGATTTGATCAATATTTGCACAAGCATAAAATTTTACTATAAAGTTCCAAATCACGTTAACACTATAACAGACATTTTTAAGAACGGTATTTTGACATCTCACAGTACGAGAAGCAGGAATGTAAGAAATAAAATGAGTGATGGCTGAATTTCATTAAGTTGTGTCACAGTGGCTCACTGACAGACTGTCACGGCTCAGTGGGACACATGAGTAAAGCAGAGCCAATGTAGATATTTTAGTTTGTAAGTCAAAATATATTTAGCCTGCACGGTTTTCTGGTATATCATCCACAAGCTCTGCAAATTTAAGCAATATCAAGGATAAAATCTCAAAAATCCCCAAAACATGGACAGCTGCATTCACTTGTGGCAATATTACCACTGAATTGAACCCACTCATCTGACAGCTACAACAAAAATGAGCTTATGAGCTTTGCCAAACTGGTATTTTCCTGCAGAGCTATTGTATATAATGTTTTGTTTGTTATTTTGCCCGTTCCCTCTAGGTAGGTGTCAGTATGTAGCTTTCCAGATGCTTTCCCTTGTGTCACACACATACATAGTCAATGGATGGACACACACAAGTGATTTATTTCTTTTTTTATTTATATCTATTGTTATGGTGATGGGAATATGTTTTGGAGGACATCTATTTCTCTGCGAGATTGTGTGTGTATATGTTTGTTATATATGTGTGTGTGGCAGCCTGCTGTGTGAATAGGGTTTAGTAATGAGAAATGCTTATCAACCCTCTACAGCCTGTCAGCTTGCCACTGTTAGCTGTTACCGCAACGATCCTACAGGTAGGCCAAGAGTGCTCGAATTGATTCCAAACATTCCTATTTGTCCCTGTAGAATGGGAACAATCGGCAGACGGATTTAGTTGATTAGGATTATGGAAAGTAATTTGTGGTGGAAATAAGTGCACATTTTTAAGGGGTCTATTAATGTGGCGAAATTAGTTTTCCTAATACCTGGGATAAAGTTGCTGTTTGAATGGTAATGACTGTTTATGTAAGTGGAACGTGGACCCGAGAAACATGGCTCGGTTTAAGGAAAGTTAAGACAGTTTGTTGAGTTGAAGAGAGGGAACTACAAGATGGAAAAAGGAGAAAACATGAGTGAACAATAAATGTAGGAGCAGTGTCTCCCTCCCACACACGCATTTATTCATTCAGTCTCATCAGTGGTATAATCCTTGCCGAGGGTACTTTCCATATCACTGGATTGGCTTTTGCTGCAGAGAGACGCATTTTAGCATAATACTAACAAGAACCTTGACAATTAGTTAGACAGGAGAGGGGACTTGAGGGCAGAGAGGCAGGAGGGCAGCGCGCAGAGTAGAGATGTGAATAGAAACCTGGAAAAAAAGAAGGACATGAGGCAGAATTGGGCCATCAGCTGTGTGACTCTAAAAAAGCTTTAATTATTTTTTTCTTTTGCTCCAATGATCTGTGCTTAAGAGAAAGTGGATCAAGGCGCCATTTCATTAATGAGACGTGATCTTAGTCAAACACAGACTCAATACACACTTCAGCATATAAATGAATGGCACCAAAGCTTTTAGGGTGTAGTCTGAGTTCAGATAATGGTTAAGAAATCACATCCTTACCCCCTCTCAGGCAGACACAGTAGGCTCCTTTGCTAGTATCATTTCATAGGATTTACATTAGAAACAGTTTTTGAAAACATAGCCACAGGCTGTTTCACGTGACATTATTGAGTTTCAGAATTAATGTTTTAAATATAGTTTGTAACAAAGGGAGACTATGTTCATAAAAAGGCAAAGAGAGGGCATGTGTTTGATTAAACACTTTTTCAGACATTTGCCTTGATCTAAATTTCAGATTTAACTTTAACAAGTCAAAACACAGTACATACAGTATTCGGCCAAAATAGAGGTAAGACAAAACGTTTTCCCATATGCTTTACCATATAAACATTATTATGCTCAAGAAATATTAAATGAGTAGTAAGTTAGCTACATGAAGTGAAAGCTAGATCACGGGTGTAGTCATTACTAGCGTTATTAAAAATGTTCCATGTACCCTTTAATTGAAAAACATCAAATTTGATCATCTGACATCAAATTGAATTTTGACTTGGCGTACCAAGATGTGGTCGATGTAGCAGCAGCTGAATCTAGTCATGGTAAAGAATAAACTGTAATCAATTCGGCTAAAAGATAACGAGACAAAGTAGCAGACATCTCAGCTTTTGGCTTTAGTGAAATTCATGTGATTTGGTGCAAATGAACCTCATAAATAACACGAAGGCGTTACAACCTGTGTCTGTCAGTTTTAACCTCTGTTTGTTGCAGTTTTTTGTGACAGCCTGTTTTTCTGTTTCCGTATTGCTCTCTAGCTTTGTAGGTCATATACTTGAATGCAGTTTGTTAGCTGTTGTTTAAATTAAATATATGTCAAAGATATGTGAAGAGTGGTAAAGAGTTCATTCCTTAATTTGGTTTGCTGGTACACGAACGATGGTCAAAAGCTACTCGTTCTGTTAATTATGCGTGTTTTCTGAGGGAAGATCTCATTGGATTGGATAACAGCTGCCGCTGACAACTGTGAGTGTGACAGTGAAACATGTATATGTGATTTTGAGGCAGATGACAGACAGACAGAAGAGGTCCTTAAGAGGACATACAACTTTAACAGGATTGGAAATGGTACCGACCAGCTGTAAGAGGTAAGAGAGAAAGAGCAGGGGATGAGAGTCAAAGTGGGAGGAAGGAGGGGTGGCGAATCAAGGAGTGTTGCTGCATCAGTTTGAGGAGGAATTAACTGTCATTTAGCACAAAGTTGACCAAGAAGCCAACAGCGTGGAGAGATGGATAAGGAGGATGGAGTGAATGGGAAAAAGGACCAAGCCTTGGGATGAATGAAGCCGTTAAACACATCATCAAACGCTGCAGACACAGCAGGGGGCCTCGGGATACACCCGTCTGAGAGATGGGTGGTGTGAGTGTGTGCATGTGTGTGTATAGTTTTGTATTGGTCTAATAAACCATCCATCTGCAGGGAGACGAAAACAGTGGATGTAGGGAGTAAGGGGGGGTTACAGTAGACTTAATGCTCCATATTTACACCCCCTTTCAAATGCACAGACCGACAGATACACAGTCCAGCCCAGAGGTTCTTTGATGCTTGTCGATACCGCTGCGTGATGATGTCATACGGCAGAGAGCAAGGGAGGGAGGCATGATCAAAGGAAAGAGGGAGGGATGAAGACGCAGCAGAGGATATCCAAGACAACAACGGGACAAAGATGGCGACTGCTCCTGCTATGGGACGTCCACTGGTGTCCAGACCTCGGCGTCACCAGGAGGAACCCAGGCCGCGTAGCAAGTGTATTCACGTCTCTTATTCTAAAAGGATGACCACCAGCATGACATACTGGAACCAACAAGCCAACCTGAGCCACCACTACCGCCGAGCTAGCACGGTAAGCTCTCCGTCTACCTCACCCTTTCCTCCGCTGCCATTTAACCATCAAACCCTCAACGCCCCGATGTCTGGTTACCGTCTGGTTACCATCATTCGATCCCAAGTATTTATCATGAGTTGCCATTCTTTTTAATAACACATTTTCTACCCATTTTTTTCTTTTTCTCAGCGCTTTCATCATGCTCTTTTGGCTGTTAATATAGGCCTCTCTTTGCCATCAAAGGCAGCACATCAATTGCCTTGACTCCCAAGTGTATGTGTGAGGGTGAAAGAGAGAAAGGGAGAGAGGAGAAAAAAGAAGAACCATGTATCAAAGATCAAGGCATGCCTTCATGCCTGATTTTGGCCTTGGTTGGATTTTGCTTTGCATCATTTTTCCATCGTCTTTTTCAAACCCGTTTTAGGGCTGTAGACGCTCGGCGAACCCTTCGACGTTTTCTCCCAACCCTCAGCAATCCAAATTCCACATTCGCTGAAAAATGAAATCGGACGCTTTAGTGAACCAGTGGAAGAAAGACATTTTTTTTTTGGTTTTCTTTGAGAATATTCTGTAGCTTGAAGGCTACAGGGCCAGAGCTCTGCCCCAATGATGACAATACGTGAAACAATATTTGAATAAGCAGCAGGAGGGCAGCCAGCTAATCCACTGTGGCTAATCCCGTATTGGTGCAGGCCATATTGGTAGCTGTAGTATTCAACCTCATCACAATACACATCAGCAGGACGCCATGGCAGATCTACTGACACTCTTACTACAGGCATGGCTGGGAAAGGCCAGCAGATGGATGGATAGGTGGATGAACGGCTGGGTGGATAAATGACATAGAGATGGATGGATGGATATTTTCATGGAGGGATGGACAACCTTGATATTGTTTTGTCCTGTCGTGTAACTTGAGTAACTAAAGAAAAACGAGGGAGAAAATTTTAGGATTAAGACAAAAATAGAGATGATAGACTTAAACAGTAGCTGTCAATGTTTTTGTAGCTGTGTGACAATGTTAATGTCTAAATTTCTACCACAGAAAGGCAAACTGTCTTAAAATATGAATATTACCAGGCCCACTATAAATGCTGATGATAGTAAAAGGATCCACTGTACAAGATCCTCCTTATCCTTTGTTTTCGAGCTTTAATCGCAGCCAAACAAACTACTTGTTTCAAGTTAATTTTCTTAAAGAGTAGAGGTCTGTTTCTCTTTCAAGAGGTATATAATGAAGATTTCACTCTCTGTGAGTATCTAAATGGGTCTTTGTGCTGTGAGGCCCCCAAGAGATAAGCCTGTTTTTGACAGGCCTCCGTACAGACGCCCAAATCTGCTGTGGCAGCTGGAACAAAGGGACCTGAGAGCTGAACCAGCTCACAGACAAAAAGCTCCATCTCAGTAGTCTACGGAGACTACTTCAATTTAAGAATTATTAATCTGCATTTTCTCCAAATGAATTGTTTTAATCACATACTTAACAGTTGACAAAAAGAAATAGATAGGGCTCTTTGTTTTCTTACTGAGACAGTGGAAGTACTGTATCTTAGGCCATCAGGTGATCATGTATCAGTGAGATCAGCCGGAGATCAGTGACATTGTAATTAACCAGGGGCAGTTGCATTGTAGCTGTACTGCTCCACAACCTACAATTGTAATTCGACTCAGGCACACAAAGAAAATTCTCTATCACATTTTATATTGCAATATTTAACTTTTTGTTGTAATAAATTACATTTTCTAGATATTCATTGAGGAAAATGGTAAAGGGTAAAAAAGTACCCCAAGTTACCCCAATTAATTAAATATTTATATAATAACTGTATTAATCCAATGGATGCGAAACAGAGGCATAAAGCAGTCAGGTTCCTTTATCTGTAGCATTAAGGATTTTCACAAAAGACATCGACACAGAGGGTAGACAAAAAACATGGATAAGTTGCTAGGACAGGAATAATTCATTATTATTATTATCAAAAGCACAGGTGGAAATAAATCACATTAATAAGGTTTTAGTTCCATTGAGCTGCAGTTTCAGGTTCGTGGTTTTATTGATTTTGGCTCACTGTCAGACTTTCGTGACTTACTGGGACAGAGCCATTGTTAATGTTAATGCATAACTTCTATATATCATAACCCTATTATGACATCTCAATATATCTGCTGCGAAAAAGAGCTGCTAATACAACAATACATTAGCACGTTAGCATTGTCATTATGAGCATTTAGCTCAAAGCACCACAGTGTCTGAGGAACACCACTGCAGGCAGGCATGGGACTGTTTCCCACTCAGGCTTTCAGAATTCAGCTTTAACTCAAAAGGACCAAAACTGCACTTTGAACTCTAAAACATATCTTCTCCATTCAGAGGTTTTGCCACATGACGTGTCACGCGTCTTGATCCCCAAATGGAAAATGAAAACGTAATGTATCAGAAGGTAAAGCAGTGTCTGGGATTCAGCATATAAAGTTTGGTGATTGTGAATAGAAGCACACATACAGAATGACTTTGGTGCAGTTATGAATGTCAGTTTTAAAATTGCAGCTTATTACTTGACATACATTTATCATGTTGTGATAAACTGATGCAGCACACGTGAAATAATGGTTCGTTATTTAGTCGTACTGATTTGAACATATCCATCCATAGATACATACATAGATAGACTGAAGAGCACAAAGTGTATTTAGTGCCCCCCCGTGTGATGACCTTTTTTCAGCTAAGAGCTCAGACCTCTACAATGCTTACACGCTCTCACACAGACACACACACACACACACACACATATACTGAGATTCATTACAGATTCATAAGTAGCAACATGCCCCCAACCCTTCCTCACCAAGACATTGTAAAGGTCAAGTTCATCTTCCTCAGTATTCTGCCTTTGTCTCTCTCCCCTCATTGTCTCTGGGGGAACTGCAGCAGCCGTAACAACGCCAGCCTGTTGCAGCAGGAGCCTGTTTATGTGTATTCGTGTATGTATGTGTGTTGACTATTGAGGATATAAGCCAAAGTGATATGAATACATTTCCATGATGAAGCATGTTTAGTTTGGCTTGGCAAAACCTGCCAATCAAATGCCCTGCCAAACATGTCATCATCATCTTCTCAAGCCACTGCTGCACACAACACTACTGTCTGTCTTCATTACTGCCCTCTGAAAAGCTTCACTGAACAAGTAAGTATGTTTGGTGGGATTTAACTGTACGCAGAGGCAGACAGTACCACAAAATACTAAAGAAACATCAGGGGATGACTACAGCAATATTCAGTTAACATCTATGCAAAAGAAAATAATGAAGAAAATCATTTATTTTGTGGATTTCAGCAAACAAACAAACATTTGTGCCCTCAGGTCAGGTTAGTCCTGGAATTTTAATCCTAAAATGAGCCTTTACGGCCATAGTAACATATATTTGAAAAAATAACAGTGTTTGATATAATAATATAAATAGTAAAACACAGAGACGTGAGAATGAAAAGATGTTTATTGCCCAGTTTTCTCTTCTTCTTCTTCTTTATTTCCTGGTTCAGATTGTCATGGAGAAGCAGTCCATCGAGAAGAGGACAGATGCCTGGACCCCACGTGAGCCACCTGACCCTGCTCTCTCCACATGCAGTAGGGGCATGGTAAACCATTCTATATCATGTATTTATCCAACCTTTATGCCATATACACCAAACATTAATCAATATCTTTATTATCCATTTTATAGGGATTATGTGATCTAGAGTTATCTAGTAGTTAACGCTCAGACACTGAATTCGACACGCTGATTTTATTGCAGTGTTTCCACATGTTCTAATTTACACTGAAATCAAAAACGTTTGGATGTAACATTAATAGTCAGCAGATTCAGTCGCTAATTAACTGTCAGTGTACAAACGCCATAATTATGTCCTTCATTTACGCCTGGTGCTTTGACTGCCAGCGTGTTGAGAGTGTTGCCTCCATTTGTATATTTGTTCAACAGTCCAGAGCACTTGAAACGTAATTAGACTTGATTATTCAGTCTTAAGAAAAATAATCTGCAACTTTTTGATCACTGATTCATCAGTTGTGTGATTGTGTCAAGTGTGAGGATTAGCCACTTTTCCAGTGTTGTTACGGTAAAATGATTTGGTTACACCCAAAAAGCTTTTTGACCATGGACTCTGGTAAACAGCTGAGCTTATTTTCACTACTTTATGATGTTTTACAGGCCAAGCAACAAATTGATTCAGTGAAAAATAATCAGATTAATTCATGGTGAAAATAAACAATAGTTCCCTGCTGAATGGACTTTTATGGCAGCATGGCCAACTGCTGCTCCAGGATCACAAATAAACAGAGAACTTCAGCTTGTAAGCTGAAATGGACCAGAAACACACAAATTGCTTACAAAAAACTAAATTGTTATTATTCCATGACAACCAGACAAAAGCCGCCTGATGTGCTTAAAAGCTCCAGATCAACATCTAAATCAATGTTTCAGTGACATATTTCCTCAGTAATTCTTACTATCTTAGTATCCCTGTGCTCCATGCATGTCTGCTTTTCCTGGGGGAGTTTACAGAACATTATATCTCATGTTGACCCTGTTTTACATGATTATCTAATGTGGGAGAGACCACTTTTCATACATCTATCATGTAAAATACTACAGAGCATATACATCAGTTTGATGTGTTAATCTTTCATATTCGTTCTGCTTATGTGGTTTTCAGACACTGAACTAATGTATTTTTTTTTCATTAGGTATCTCTTGGTAATATTGAGAGGAAGTAAATCGTCTAATAATTTATGTCCCTCCCTCTATCTCCCTCTCTTTCTATCTGTCTCTCTCTCCCTCTCTCAATCAAACACACACACACACACACACACACACACACACACACACACTCGGGTAGCTCGGTGCTCCTGACTGACTGACAGCCCGGCAGAGCGAAGTGACAGGCGGGATGCTCAGGTGACTGCAGCGGCGTGTCCTCTCGATCATGTCAGGCACTCCGCCAGTGGTGATGCGCCCCGTGATGTGAACACCTGTTCAGAGGTAAGACATCCGAGGCGAGTCGACGCGTTGTTTTACTGTGGTGTTTCTCACGAGAACATGTGGGTTGCCTCAGATTTATCTGGCATTCAGAGCGGCTGGTTGCCTGGAGCAAAGTAAGCTGCACCTGGTCATGTTGCCCCCTGTATCTGGCTCCTGTGTTATTTTTGTTTGTTTGCGCATCCTGTCCTTTTCTTTACCTGTTTAGGAATGTAAGGTAGGAGCAGTTTCTCAGAAATCATGTAATAACTACTAATTAGGGGTCATTAATGCAGGGCTTTGTATTGCAGTTCATTTTATTTTGTTAAATTGTGTAATGACGTGTTCTTGTCCGCGGCGGCGCTGTTGGACGTATTTCCACGGACCCCGCCGGACATAGAACTGCTACAGTTAGAACCGATGATGAGGTGAAAAATATGATATCGGCCTAATTAATGTCATATCTCATTAATTAACGTAAACTTAATATATCTCCAGAGGAAGTAAAGTAACTAAGTGCACTTACTTAAGTACTGTACTTAAAAAAATCAAGTCAGTACTTGTACTGTGTGTAGGTGCAATTTGTGTAATTTCAGATGCATTTATTATACTTTTAATTCCAGTGTAATTATCTGACGGCTGAAGTGCATTTAACAGTATAACTCTGACATGAGCCAGATTAATTTCACTCAGTGGATCATTTAACTGATAATGCTTCTGTGATTAAGTCAACAATTGAATGCAGGATGAAATATTGTTATATTATGGTATTGCTAATTTATATGACCAATATATTTATTATATCACTGTGCATCTCATGGTTAGGTGTGGGTGTCAGAATGGTGGTATGTGTTTAAAGGAGAAAATGCTGGCAGTGTTCAAGATAATTCATTGAATATTGCACCTTTGGATGTACTATTAATGCTACGCCAGGGCTCATGCAAGTGACGTCTTTCTAATTATTTCTGATCACTCACCATGTTACCTAAGCCCAGTAAGCTGCAGTACATAAAGTACTTATGTCTATTTACTTAATTACTGTCTGTGATTCTGAGCTACTTGTACTTTACTGCTTCTAACCCATCACATCTTGTTGAGAATATTCAAATTTTTACACGTTTATTTAATAGCTATACTAATTAAATGCCAATTTAGGATTTTAAAAACCTACATTGAGCAGATCCTATACGTAAAAGTAGCTTCAGTCTTCAAATGTCCCCCATACACCAAAATACTCTTTTTATAAATATATATGACAAAGGAAAGCAAGCTTTTTTTGCTAGTATTTGGCAAGTCTTCACTAGTTTTGCTTGACTGAAATTAACTATTAGTTGATTATCACAATAGCTGCTGATTATATTCCCATTCGTTGACCAATCACTTAACCGAGTAACTGTTTTGGCTCTAAATGTGTAATGTTATAATGCATATTTTACTGCTTTATTTTCATAAACTATGGTTCATCATTATCAT
Source organism: Ctenopoma multispine (assembly GCA_034779795.1). Classification (NCBI taxonomy): domain Eukaryota; kingdom Metazoa; phylum Chordata; class Actinopteri; order Anabantiformes; family Anabantidae; genus Ctenopoma; species Ctenopoma multispine. The sequence goes on from JAUYWH010000001.1 coordinate 4,564,476, forward strand.
AACACTGCACTTTTATTGAAACTAATCAAAACTTAATTACAGAACTTTTACTGGCGCATTGGAACTTTGCTGTACTGCTAATGTTAGTCCACTGAAATACTTTAAGTGCTTTTAAGTGAGGTTCCAGTGACGCCCTGTGTGTCGCTTCTATTCGCTGCAGATCTATAAACGTGCTACACACCGCACGGCGTCGGCGTGCACGCACGTATTCTCTCGCTCTGTATTATTGCTGAGAAACCAGCCACCATGGGGAGTTAAGGGCAAGACGACGGGTTATTTTCGTGAATATTTAATATCAGAAAGCTATCCATATGCTGCGGTCTGGAGCACACACTTCGCGCCGGTATCCCCAATGCTGCGGATTAAGGGGAGCTGGCTTTCAGAGACGGTAGGTCAGACAGTTTTGTGGACAAAACGGGACGTTAACGCACCTAGCTAAGCTAGCCTGCTAGCAGGCTAACCAAAACTAGCTAGCTGACATACCAGACTAGCTAAGCTGCAGCCAGCAGAGTAGGAAACGTGCCTCTCGCTTTCTTGTTTTGTTTGATGTTAGATCGGCCGACTTGTTGGCGTTAATCAGCAGAAAAGTTTGCGCTGCTTCTGTACGAGTTTGCTTCACGCAGATCAGTTTATAAAGTACGCGTGTGTTGGAAGTGTTTTTGCATGCAGGCCCGTCTTGTGTGGTTGTAGAGTTTGTTTCTGTACCCATCCCCCACCTTCTTTGCAGGCCAAGATGAATGAGATTCTCACTTCAAAGCACTGGCACTGGTGGTGGCATAGCTACGAGGCTAGCTCTCTGTCTTAGCTTGTTAACATTTGTTGGCTGTTTAGCAAGAGATGCCTAACTTCACGAAGTGTGAGCTTTTGTTTTGTTGTGTTTATGTGAGCCGTTAGCTGATGACAGACACTTAATGGTGAACTTGGGAGTTTTCAGCTTGGACATTAACGTGCGTTGTTTTTGGCCAGGTTGGAGGCTTAGCCTCTGATTGCATTTAACTGACGATGTTAACAAGAACCTACATCTGAAGGTGTATTTCTTATCAAACTCACATGTCAATTTAGCATTCAGTATTATTAGTTATTTGTGAGAAAACTTTAAATTGTCAATCACACTTGTGTATTGTATCTGTTTTATTGCATCATTTATATATATATGTGTGTGTACAGTATATATGGTCACAAAAAGTTTGCAATTTCCTGTTTTTCTGCATAAATTGCTCACGAAAAGTGATTGTGGTGAGAACATTATGATTTGAGGCTCCTTTTGCTGCCTCCAGACCAACTAGACACCATGCCATTGTGGATGGGGGAAAATGAATTCCCAAGTTTATCGAGCTATCCGGTAGGGTAATATCTAGGTGGCTGTCTACAAGCTGAAGCTCAGTCCCTAAATGTCAAAGTAAATCTACTACAGAAATGCTTCAGAGACCCAAAATCTGCTTTCTGTAGTGGCCCAGTAAGAGACCAGACCTCAACCCATTCAGATGTCCCAAGAATATGGCTGTGCTGAAGCAGTTAGGAAGTTTAATGTGAGGAAGTTCCTCTTGGATGTCGAGCAGGTCTAATCCACAGCTACAGGAAGCACTTGCTCAGGGTCATTGCTGCCAAAGGTGGTTTAACCACCTATAGATATATTGTTGAAATTACTTTTCCTCACATCGCTCTAATCAGTGTGTTGCGAGTGTCTTTGTTTATTAGCTTAGAAATGTGTTTCTCGATCTTCTTGGTGAAAAGATGATCACATTTTGTGACCAGTGTATGGGGAAAAAAAACAGGAATTGCAAACAGTGCCATTACTTTTACTTTTTCTTTCCTATGTATGTATATGTACGTACGTATGGTCTGGCCCACAGCACTCCATCAAGTGTCATTGTTATTTTAATAACAATGTTGATTTCCTTTGTGCTAATTCTCTAACTGCTTTTCTTGTTTCTATCATAGGGTGAATTGTTTGCCAGCAAAGTCTTTGCTGCACGGGGAGATCTGACCTCTGCCTTGTGCAATCAGAGACATGAGTGTTGTCAGAGAATTACATGGGATTGGGTACAGGGGCGGTGGTGGGGTTGTGGCCTCTCTGAGCGGCCCTACCCACTTTACCGAGGATGCTCCACGACCCCCAGTTCCTGGTGAGGAGGGATCTGATGTGGACCCCCCAGTCCAGTCAGCCAACACCCGTCCAAACACCCTTTCTCAAACCCTCTGCTATCCCCCATTATCTTCATCATCTAAAATGGGCGATCCATCAAATTACACACCCTCCTCATCGTCTGCGACTCCTCGTCGCCCTGATCTGGACTTGGGGTATGAACCCGAGGGCTCAGCTTCACCAACTCCACCGTACCTGAAGTGGGCTGAGTCACTTCACTCTCTCCTAGATGACCAGGAAGGCATCCAGCTATTCAGAAACTTCCTGTGTCAGGAAGGATGTGCAGACCTTCTCGATTTCTGGTTTGCCTGCTCGGGGTTCAGGAAGACCAGCCAAGAGAAGAGGGCCAAGCTGGCCAAGGCCATCTACAGGAAGTACATCGTAGACGGAAGTGGGATTGTCTCCAGACAGATCAAAGCAGCCACCAAGAGCTTCATCAGAGACTGTGTGGGAAGACCACATCCAGACCCTGCCATGTTTGAACAGGTAAAGCACAGCTTTTTTGTTTGTAAAGGTTCCTTATAAGAGCAGTGTATGTTGGGTTACAGAGGTCATTGGAAGATTGTACTTTTTCCATGTCAGTTTTTTGACATTCAGACACACCAGTCGATGCAAGACAGCATTACTTTGCAGCAACTTGGGGAAAATAAATAGATTCCCTTTTTTGTTCTTGTTTTGTTTATTTATAGCAGTGCTTCAATCTAGTTTGTGAACTAGAATGCTATACCTTCTGCTTATTGTCATTTTATTTTTTGTTTTGTTTTTACTGCCTGGGAACAGGCTTTTACAGTTTTCTGATTATTTAGCATTAAGAAAATAAAGTGAACTGAAATTGAGGCTTTGTTATTTAAAAAATTGCATTATTGTATCGATACAATATCATTTTGAAATTGGTTATTTGTTCAGCCCCAATAGCGACCGAAAGAGAAAAGATAAAGTATGACATCTAAACAGTACCTGCAGTTATGTCTGCTGCCATCTCTACTGGTGTGAAGTCTAAAAACTGTAGCGAGTATATTCGAAGAACAATGTGACAGATTGAAATCAACTGTAGGGAAGATCAGTCGGATTACTAAGAAGGTCTTATGTGGTCCTTAAAGACCTGCTGCACAACAGGTGTTCCAGTCTTAGACCGGTGATTCAGCACTCAACGTTGAGGGTTTTTCCGGTGAAAATACTTTTAAGAAGGCAAGAAGACTATAGGGTCTGCAAACGTAAACTGGTCCTATGTTCCTGCAGTCAAACAATCAGTATAGTACCTGAGTATTTCAAGAGTATTCTTCAAAGTGCTGTTGTGATTTTGTCTTACTCGCCCACCTGTACCCTCGTTCACTCTTGATCTCTTTTAATTCTTTTTCTGCGTTTCTTTTTTTGATTCAGTGTGGGTCCACATCACATGTATTCAGACCACATGCTTGCATCACTGCTATCACAGGTCTTGTTAGCAGAGACTCAAGTCTCTTGCTGTACTTACACACCACAGCTAAACGACAAAATTACACAGGATGAAATTATGTAATTATCATAATCAACAAAATGAAGCTGGTTTCAGCTTTAGTTTTCAATCCAGCCAGCTGTTCCCTGTATTCTCTCTTGTATTCCGTTCTTTTGCCATTTTTAGATTCTGGCAGTTAAATGTTGCTTAAATGTCAGTACATTAAATGTCCACCCCTAGGTATAACACTAATTCACCAAAGCCAAGCGCTGTTTAGCTTGCCTTCCAACCAGAAACCACACTGATGCTTTCAGATTGGAAATTGTTTGTAATGCATCTATACGCTTATATGTAAAAACAAAGCAGTTTTTGAACTGTGCTCAGACCAAGTTAAGAGTCAGGAGCTAACCCTAACCTTGTTATTCTCTGCTTCACCCTGAAGCTAGAATTTTGAGATGGGGTCCTGGTTTAACGATTTGACACTATGGGAGATGGTGGTATCATCAAACTTAAAGTTACAAATACCTGACCTCTGTGGATGTGTATGTGTGCGCTCTAGGCCCAGACAGAGATTCAGTCGATGATGGAGGAGAACACCTACCCTTTGTTCCTTAAGTCCGATCTGTACCTGGAGTACACACGGACAGGAGGCGAGAGCCCCAAGCCTAACCCCAGTGATCAGAGCCCTTCATCGGGGCCCGCTAAGCCTGTGCCGGGGTACCTACCTACACTCGCTGAGGATGAGGAGTGGAGGTGAAGTGATGCACGATTAATATCACTTAGTACACAGGAACCATGCCTGTCATATTTCTCACTTAACAAAGCTCGAAGCTGAAGCTGATTGGCGAAATAATTAAAATAGCGCTTGTGATGATCATAGGTGTGGAGGAGGAGTGAGAGAGGTTGCGGAAGAGAAGGAGGAGGAAAGTGGAGACACACCAGCTGGAAGGCTGACTCACAGCCTATTGATGCAGACGGCACCTCTGAGAGCCTCGACCAGCAGGAAGAGGCAGGACAGCAGGGAGTACAGGTGTGTGTGGACATTGATGAAGAATGCCGTAATGTCTAAGAGTTTAATTTCCATTGCAGTGTATGATATTGAAATATTTTTTATATGAGTAATGAATTATTTCTATGGTCATTTTTATCCAGCCAGTATTTTTCTTTTGAATTTTAATACTAACATGTCCAGTCTACACCAGTGGAGTGTACTCATTTTAATGTGATGGTTCAAGCACAACACAGATCCATTTGAAAATCAAATAATTTCTATTGCTTTTGAATCAGTTTGACCTTTTACTGTATGTTTTCTGAGTAAAATTAAATGTTTGCCTGTTTTTTTTTATTTTTTGTGCTATAAAATGTGTCTAAGGCATAGAAATTGGATTTGATGTCAGGGAAATTCATAAGACACAACTGGATTTATGCCAAACTTTGTCTGGTTGTGTGTATATATATATATATATGTGTGTGTGTTAACAATTTAATGTGTGTTCACAACATTATAATCTCTGTATTCCTCCTCAGACCATGGAGGGAGCCAGTAAACCCATACTACGCAAATATGGGCTACGCTCGTGCTCCAGCAACCAGTGCTAATGACAGTGAGCAGCAGAGCATGTCGAGTGATGCAGATACACTGTCACTGACCGACAGCAGTGTGTAAGTACACAGACATATAGTCACTGTTTTTATTCATTTAGATACTCTCTTAAGAAACAACTACTGCACCTCACTATTGGTCAATAAGTTGTTAACACTTGATTGTGCGATTGCTGTTGTTTGTTGTGTGTGCAGAGATGGTATTCCTCCATACAGATATCGGAAGCAGCATCGCAAAGAGATGCATGAAAGTGCCAAAGCCAATGGACGTGTGCCCCTACCTCATATACCTGTGAGTTAAACGGAGGTCATTTAGCTGATATTAGCCTTCATTGTCTTATTCACGCAGCACTAACATGAACCCTGGTGACCTAATTGAAGTATCACCTCAGTAGGAATCAGCTAATTAATATACGGTTGTAGTTATTATTTTTATTATTGCTGTAGCCGACAAACACAGATAGTTACTATACTTTATACTTTTATTTATTTTTATTGTCATAGGTACGTCTGTTTTCTGTGCTTTTGCCACCTAAATTTTAGCAGCCGAAGTGTGTAGGAATTCAAGGCCTGTAATTTTGTGCGTATGTCTATATACAGCGCACGTACCGCATGCCAAAGGACATCCACGTAGAGCCTGAGAGGTTTGCGGCGGAGCTCATCAGCAGGCTGGAGACGGTTCTCAGAGAGAGAGAGGCTCAGGAAAGACTAGAAGAAAGGCTGAAGAGAGTACGACTGGTGAGTGTGTGTCTGCGTGCTGCGTGAGAGGGTTTTTTGACAGTGACCTAACATGTGATTCAGTTCATTTTGTAAACTGTAAATACATTTTACTGTCCCCAATAGTCAAACACAGTGTTTTAATACTGTTTACAGGTACAAGTTTTTCCCTTCAGTTTTATTTGATTAAACTCTTCTGAGCAACTACACAATAACTGATTAATCATAGACATCCCTGGTACACACTCTTTTCTTCTTTTAATTGTTAGATAGATGTGCCAAATTTAGTCATGCAGTCTCTGAGTCACATATGTTACAGCCAAGAAGAATACAGTCCAAAGCCCAAAAATGCTTATTTTACAGTGAGATTCAACTTATCACATTTGAGAGACTTTAATCAGCAAAAGCTTTGAAAAATCACTACTATAGTTTATCAGTTATCAAAATGGTTCTAGTCAATTGATTAATGAATTGTCTACTTATTGTTAATGGTACATAATCTGTGGATTAGAGCATCATTTAGCTTTTAAACAAGTTTAAGTAGCAAGATCAACCAGATATGACACAAACAGTCCTTCTTATGTGCTGTTAACAAATGTCCAGTTATATTACTTAATTTTTCTGTATCTTATGGTTTCAAATTATGCAGAAAAATTAGGGTATTGACTCATGCTTTATACTTGGTCATTTTGCATAAAGGCTGACAAGTCCGTGTTAAGTTACCAATAAAAGATTTGTCTCCTATTTCCAACAGGAAGAAGAGGGAGACGATGCTGACATCTCCGTGACAACCTCCATGTCTTCTCACAGCATACCACTCTCCCTCCCCTCATCGTTTCCACCTCTCTACGGAGCCCGTTATTCAGAGACCACTGCTAACACGGCAACAGTTGCCACTTATGGCGGCCTGGTTGCCATGGAAGATTCCCAGGACGACGACCCAGAGTCTATTTTGGATGAGCATGTGTCACGTGTGATGAAAACGCCGGGCTGCCAGTCGCCAGGGGCAACCAACAGCACCTTAGGAGGAGGGGGTCGACACACGCCGCCCAAATCGTCGCGCTCACCTGACGGGGGAATCGGACCACCTCACTACCCCCCACACCGAGGGGGAGGTCACAGTCTACCTGCTGCTGGGGTCAAAGGTAAGTTTCTGTGGAGTGAAAGAGTGGAAGTGGTGAATGAGTGAGACTCCCAGTATGTATGATGTTGTTAACTTGTGTTTAGTGTTATAAAGCAACAGTGTGTTTTAGTCTGTAACTAACATCACCCCCTCTGTCTCAGGTATACATCACCACAAGCAGCTGTATCACCACAGAGGAAGAGAAGGGCAGGAGGAGGCGGGCTCAAGGTGTCAGCCCAACTTCCTGTGGAACGGAGACCCTGCTATGCCTTACCCAGGAAGAAGTCGAAACTACGCTGACGGAGCTGGAGCTAGCACACTTGAGGGCATGGGTTACAGGTAAGCTAGTGCGATGTATTTGATAAAAAAGTAGATCTACATCAAACCGTGTTAGCTGTATTTTTATTCAGATGTCCTAAACTCATTTGTGTGCATGTTACCTGTTGATTCTGCAGTAGCAAAGGCAGCACGCTATCACGGCGAGGTTGTAAGAAACCTTCAGAGACATCGGGCAAAGGTGATGAGAGCGGACGAGGCCTGGAATCCCAGGTGCCACTGGAAGATCTGGAGAGAAACCAGAAGATCCTGCAGTGGATGATGGAAGGAGACAGACAAAGAAAGAGCTCACATGGGTGAGTCACTGTTACTTATATCAAGATTTACATAAACACGGAACATATTTAAACTTGTTGTTTATTAATTTTTTTAATATAATTTTGTTGATGTTTGATTATATCACCAGTTTAAAGATTAGCCAGGATTAATGTCTTGAATGCTTACAATCTACAATACCTATGTTGCTTGTGGGCAGCTGTAATAAGCACTAACATCCCATTTTGTTATTAGAGAAACATTTTTTACCAGTTGTCTTTTTACACATCAGGGAGACAGGTTGGGTGCATTATCATTCATACAGTTTTTTGTTCATGTAATTATTTGATCTGTTTATTTTATTTTATTTATTTCTATAGACCCTTTAACAAAAAATGTTTTATCAAGCATGTCTCTGCTACTGTACCCAACACTTCTCATTAAGCGAGTGCTCACACTTCCCACACTTCTATACGTGTGCCTGCCAGAGTACATTTTTGGAAAATACTGTCGATTTAATTCATTTTAATCTGTCTGCATAACAAATAAATGTTGTATTTGTATTTAAATGTTTATATTTTAAGTTAGGTCCTCTGATACTCATCGTGTTTCCCTCCATGTTGTTTTTTTCCAGCGGCAGCACCAGTAGCTCCAGGAGGACAGGGGCTAGTAGCGAGTCACCACGTCCAACATCAGTGGAGCGACCTGGAGCTGTTCACCCCTGGGTTTCTGCTCAGCTACGTAACAACCCATCTTCGGTGTCGTCCGCCATCCCCGGCTCATCGCCTGCCCAGGTTCAACCCTCACATCCTTTTATCCAGGACCCAGCTATGCCCCCGAACCCAGCTCCCAACCCCCTCACCCAGCTGGAGGAGGCTAGGAGGAGGTTGGAGGAAGAGAGGAGGAGGAACGCACTACAGCAGGCCAAGCAGAGGTAGGTGTAAAGTACAAAATCACATTTGCTTTAATTTGTACTTTATAATAATAAAAAATATAATGTGCCTCTTGTTCTTTTTAAGGCATAAGTCTGGTAAACGCCAGGTGTGTGAGAACATGACGGTCGCTTACTACTTCTGTGGAGAGCCAATCCCATATCGAACATCAGTGAAAGGCCGCGTGGTAACTTTGGGCCAGTTCAAGGAGCTGCTTACCAAAAAGGGCCACTACAGGTGAGAACATCTGATTTTAAGGACATTAATAAAACATGATTGCATTTACTCCAACTAAACATTAATAATACATAATATATAAAGTAAGAATTACACAAAATTGCATTGGGAACTAATGGCCACAATCATTGTGTGTGCAGATTCTACTTTAAGAAAGTGAGCGACGAGTTTGACTGCGGTGTCGTGTTCGAGGAAGTTCGTGACGACGATGCTGTCTTGCCCATCTTCGAGGAGAAGATCATCGGGAAGGTGGAGAAGGTGGACTGAAATTCGGGAACAGGAAGATGAAACGGTTGCAAAAAGATCATTTGAAAAAAGGAGACTGAAAGGACGGTCGCGTTAGATGGAAATTCAGCTGTGAAAAAAAATGAATGAAAGAAGGTAGAATGATGGAAGGAGTAACGTGTGACAGGAGGGAGGTTGAGCTGCATGGTAAAAGCTTGAGTATAAAGGAGGTGGTTATTTTTATGGAATATCTGGATATCTGCATCAGCGCCTGGATCAAACCCACATAAAGCGAAGAAGCTTGGCCAGACTTGGAAGAAATGGCTGAATAATTTCACCTGTCTTGTCTCTACTGTGGATATTCAGGGAAGGCTGTTAAAATCGGATGTCTGACCAGTCTTCCACTGCAATGGATGGAAAAGGGTGAGGGGACTGCTGGAGAGAGAGAGAAAGTAGTCTTCCACTTCTGCTTTGGAGGAGTCTGTCCTCCGCAGACCATAACGATGCTGCTACATTACCACGGAAACTCTTCAATCGGTGCTCTGGACAGTAAAGAAAGCGGTTTTATTCCATTCGGGAGTCTAGCTGCCTTTTGCTGTTTCTGTTCCTCATCAGCTGGCGACAAGGAGAGAGGACGGAGGAGTGGAACTTCAACCTGCTTCTCCTCTCGCTGACTTCATAGCCTCAAAACGGAGAAACTTTCTCACCCTTGATTCCCAGATGTCATGTAGTGATCTCTCATAACGACATGTTCAGACAACAGTTCTCTACATAACTTGTTTACCAAAGCTACATATTTTTGATAAGACAAGTATCCTAGCTACTTGTTATCATTTTATTTGAATTATGTATGTACAAGGCAGGTACTATTACTTATTAATGCAGCCTAATTTTGTCATATCTCAACATAATGTTGTATTAATGTGTATGTTTTGAAGCTAGTTCATTAGTCATTTCAGGGCAGCCCGTATGTTTGTCTGTTTCGTCTAAAAACGCTTTGCACCTAAATTCTGTACTGTTGACCCGTGAGTTTGCCATTCTGTTCTGCACGATTTTAATATAGGATATGTTTTTTTTTTTTCTACCCTCAGAAACTTCACAAAAACGCAGAGCGCACTCATTGAGTGTGCCATCTTTGTTGTAATTTAACAGGTCACACTGGGCCCTCATGTACCTCGCAACCTTTCTGCTATAGCCAGAGCCTTTGTACAGAACTCCAAGCTCAGTCTAGGTGCCTGCTTACCTGTCTAGCCAGGGCCATTACTATCTAGAATGCTTTTTCTGAAGCGTGCAGGTGGGTGCAAAAGTCCATCAGTCGCGTATGCCTAAAACTAGCCAAAGAGTCCCATAGTTCCATATTTCTACATGCGTGTTTGTACAGTCCAAATTCATGAGAAATTCAAATACTTTTTATTCAATCATGAGCAGAAAGCACATTTTTTTTCCTCTTTTAGATTTCCAAACGTCACATACTGTAGCCTAAAAATCTAATCTTACCTTGAACAGCTAGTTTTCTTATTTGCTTTCTTACTGGAAATTGGGTTAAGTAAACTCTTCTTTTTTTCTGCATAAACAACAGTTGGTTAGTTTTGGATAGCATAAAGACCGTATTCACGCATAGCGATGCAAAATGCGGGTCCCAAAACAGCTGCCCTTCATTATCAGTTAGACCCGACTTTGCAGCCCTGTCACTCACTGCAGCGCTCGCCACATTCAGGAAGTGCAAATGATAGCCGGGAAAGAATGAGTCACGATCATTGTTATTCCAGTGGAAGCTGAAGCACCAGAGATGTTGAATATGCCACACAAATAACATTTGAAAAAAATGGAGATTAAGCTAATTGCTGTGGCTTCATTTTCCTGATTATTTGTGTTACTTTAACACCTTACATCATTTATTAGGACAGAGAAAAAATTATAACGTGTAAAGTACAAATTGCCACCATTGTTGGTGTGTTTGGTGGAGGATACATCAGAGCAGTGTATGTAAATTAGGTGCGTAACAAAACATCCTCAGAATAACACATTAGAGGCCAAATTACTGCACTGTGTGTGTGGGAATGCACCATACATGGGGATAATCTGCTACCCTGACTTTTATACGCTGTAAACAAATTCTGCATCTACTCATTATTTTTTGTCTATTAATTTATCTTTTTACTTTTAAAATGTTATCCCATCACACCTAAATCCCAAGGTGTCCTCTAAGAATCAAAAACATACAAAATTATTTTTAAATATTTGACACAAAAAAAAACATCATATTCTTGCAATTTACACCTGAATGCTAGATAATGTTTTATGATGATTTATTTTAGTTAGGTTATGCTAAGCTAAGTTAACCAGCTGAAGATTGTAGCTTCCTCTTAGACACAAAGAGGAGAAGAATAATCTTTGCATCTGTTCTCAAGAAAATAAAAACACTGATTTCCAAATCTACTGAACGTATCCTTGTAACATCAGTAGAGTTCTGGCCACATAGGCCAGATTATCCTAAAGCACAGTGACACACCAGCTATGTAAGCTGAATGTAATTTGATCTTTTTTCCAGCTTTCACCTGCTAAATCATGTCATCATGTCTGGTTCTCCCTTCAGTATTAATCTCTAACTCTTGGCCTAATTGTTTTGTGTTATCTATGCTGGTAGTTAATTGAATGTGTTTGTAAAACAAAGAGGTCCTACAGTAGATCTTGCAGGAATGTCAAATCCATTTTGTTCTGGGTTTCTGCCCAGTAAAGGAAATGGCATCGTAAAAATATATTTCTTCTTACTTCAATCCATTATGCCTTCAATATGAAATGAAAAAATTTAGATATGTATTTGTTTATAAAAATGTAATTTTAATAATCACCAAGCATGTTCTTTATAAGGAATGTTTTCCTGATGAGTTGAATTATCTATTTTGTTTTAATGTTTATGTGCAAACTGCTATGGCCCTCTGATATATTTTATCTGTTTTGTTAGAACACCCAGGGACAGTTAAATGACAACATTTATTAAGAGTTGTTTATTTGTGATTATGATTCGATGGGCAAAACAAAAACTGCATCTGTTGTGTTGTCAGTTTGTGTGAAACACAGTGCCTTTATCATGTTAGCTTTCGAAATATGTTTCTTGAACCAATCCATGCTTTTAATATAAGTTTTTATTTTCAGCCAGTCCTGTTGTAATTTTAGCTGCAGTCATGCTTGCTCACTTCTGTTCTGATACATTCTCTGCTGTAAATATGTACATTATCATTTCATACTTGTCTTCAGACCTGCACCACATGTCCATGGTGTTTCAGTTTTTCAAAGGTAAACGCCAAGATGTCACTGTGCTGGTTCCATTTGTACATTTCTTTTAAAAAGGTACTTCATAATAAAGATGTTGAATAAACACTTCTCTCCCTTTTTCTATAGTCGTTATTTTTGTGTTGATATAATTTGTTTATTCACATGGTGACACTAAAGCTTACACGTTGCATCAGCAATAGTAACCCATTAATGTAGTATATTTAAGAAACTGATCATTATGTCAGTCAGGACTTTTACATATGTTTTGTTAATAAAACCTATTATGCCCAGTTATTATGTTTATGTCATGGTACTACTATTTTAGCTTAAAAATATTTTTGGAAACGTTACGCATGTTCCCGTTTTGTTGTAGGTGTGAATCATTTTAAGTAAAATATTCCAATAAAGTATTCAATCTATTTATCTAAAAAAATAATGTAAATATTATCTGAAATATAATTTATTCTTCTTCAAAACAACACTGATCTTTTACGCTGAATTTAAATTTGAATTTAATTCAGAAACTGTACTTGACTGCCACCTCGTGGATTTTATTTTCAGACCATACGTACAAATTGAGGTGAAAGTTGAGTTATGACGCAAGAACGTACGTCTGCACGCACTAGTTAAAAAGCGTATTTCGAGGAAGCAAGTAAACACGCTTTTCTCATTTTATTTTATTTAACTTATCAACATAGTTACCTAACAAGAATTTTCGTTAATACGCGAATATTCTTAATTTATTATCTGGTGAATTTATAAGCTCAGAGCGAACATGCATGTTGCCAATTAGCTAGCTAGCCGTTGTTCACAATGTTAGCATGTTAGCGAGCAGACAGAATTAGCACAGTCAGCTATGGATCCGTTGAGCATTGTCGTGGATGAAGTGGCTTTGGAGGGTCTGGACGGGATAACTATCTTCTCTTTGTGGATACGACTAGATGACAGAAAGCCCAAGTTTCCCCTTAAACTTGACGAGTGGACCAAGGAATATATCTGGAAGTCACTTGTGACTAACACCGACTTGAAATTTTATGAGCTTCCACATGAGAGAGATGATGTTGTGCTGTTTGACAGGTGAGTTTATCATCTGCTGCTTATTCAACATAATCAGCAGACCACGCTATACACTTTTTGGTGGGACTAATACTGTATTAATCACCTTTGCTAAAACAAACTTGGCAAATACAAAACAAACTCTGCAATAAATCATACAGTGTTGTGCATTTAGTGAAGGTAGTAGTCTGTGATCTTGTTCATTTGTAAAGCGTTATATAATATGAGTTATATTATATAATTATTCACTTTCAATTTAATTAAATTATATATATATGCATGCAGAAAACCAGTAAATTGCATTGGATCACTTACTTTTTCTTGCAACTGTGTGGAAAAATATATGGTGTGGCGCAGCTGTTGTATGGTTCATGTTAAGAAACTGCAGGATTCTTCATTTTCTCTATAGGGTTTTTTCATTACACTTTCTCTAACTGGTTAATACCCATGTCTTCCAAACGTAATGACACAGTTTGTAAATCAGGATTTCTGTCAAAAATAGTCTAAAGTGTCAATGATGAGACTGACATAGGCTTCCTCAGAGGCTGCATAGTATTCCTCACAATGATTTTAAAGTATGAACTCTATGTAGTGTCTATTTAGTGCTGTAGTAAACAAAGGTATCTTAGACTTGGGGACAACAGTTTGGTTTCCACTTTTAACATGTCAGTGCCCAGTCCACAAAGCCAGCTCCATAAAGAAGTGTTTTTCCCAGTTTGTTTTGGAAGAACTTGATTGGTCTGAACTTAGCCCTGACTTCAACCTCATCCAACATTTTTTGGATGAACCCGACCACCTTCCGTGAGTGAGCGCTGTCAGACCTTATTAACCAAACCAGTGGTCAAAGCTGGTTAGTTGAAAAGAAGAAACCTCTGCAGTCAGGTTATAAAAGTTTAGTGGAGGCTTTTATAACAGAATACTTATTCTCATGGTTTCAGAATTAAGTGCTCAGTAATCATGTTGAGTTAATAAAATATATTAAATTGCCTAAATTGTATATTATTATTATTGGTTTCTTTACGCTATGATTTAGGCTTTGTGTTTGTTCATGTTTCCTGTTTCAGGTATAAAGACATTGACCCAGAAACTGGCATTGAAACGGCACAGACATTTTCAAATGCAAAGAAAGAAATCTACCCGGTCAATATTATTCTAGAAAACAAGGATGGCATACAGGGCTCGTGTGCACTCTTCAGTAAGAGGAAAGACATCACAAAGCATGTCCGCTCCAAGTCCCTCACCCCGTTGGTCAGCTTGGAGGGGGCATTGGAAAGGTAAAGACTGATGGGGTGGCTGTACTGCCTACAGTTAAAACTCTGAGCATTTATGACTCTTCCTCAAATATGCAAAAATTGACTAAATAATGCAGTGATTTAAGCATTGTGCATTTATATGAACCACAATAACAAGATTGTCTCCTGTAAGGTTCTGGTTATTGTGTGATTACATACTGTATATTTGAACTGTTGAATGTTAACTAGATTTTATCTAAGTATTGTGTATTATTTAATGATAGTATATGTCATTTGGTTAAAGCAGATATCTTTGCATTGTTGTGACTATGAATTGCACAGTGACAACCGAAATTGTCAAAATTTTTGATTACAATGTTTTCAGTTAAATGCAAGCACTATTAAACAAAGGAAATTATAGAATTGCTATTGAACATATTTAAATAGCTAGTAACTGTAAAATTCCCACACAATATCAACTAAGTTTATTTAGTTGTGACATTGTGTGGACCTCTATCAGCAAACAGTTCTTTTCAGTGCATGTTAAAAGATTATCAGAATATTATCAATCTCTTCACAACTTAACCCACAGTAACATCAGTCTATGTTTATGTTGGTCTCTCTTCATTTAAACTGCATTCTGTGTCACAGATGTAAAGTAATGTAGAGGATCACTACGTTTATTTCCTTAAACATTTTCCACGTTCTTTCTTATCTGTGCCTCCTCAGATACGGCCGAAAACTTGTTTTGGTGGCATCTCAGACTCTGCGGTTTAGAGCGCTGATTGGCAGCGAGAGTGATCCGGATTTAAAACTCAGTGACGACTCTTACTGTTTGTTGGAAAGAGTGGGCCGAGCACGCTGGCAGGGAGAACTGCAGAGTGATCTGCATGGATGTTCTTTCAAGTAGGAGACATGCACACACATTATATATCATATACATAGTATATGTTAATTCAGTGTGTAACAATTGATGTATTTCAATAGGACTGATGCTCGAAAGTTGCACTACATTAGGAAGTCTCTTGTGAAACATGGACTCATCAGCATGCAGTCCCATGTCACACGGCTGAAGTCAAGACAACAGCAGCAGCACTCCATACTTCTGCAGCTCAAACGCTTCCACATTTACAGGTCTGTGTACTTTCTTTAAATCTCACTCTCAACTGTCTTACTGAATGACAGAGTTATATTGTGTTAAGTGAAGTCTATAGTGGGGTGTCAGACCTGTATAATATTTAGGTACTGACTGAAACATGTTTTCAGAAATATAAAAAAGAATCACGAAGGGGGGAAATACTTTGTCGCAGCACTGTATAACTTATTTTTAAATTCATAGCACCTATGCATAAACATAGCACATTTTCAAATGGTATATTTGACGTGTTTTCTTGTACAGTGACTTTCACTGTGACACTTGGAATTGCTGCAGCTTATGTTTCGTGTAGCCTACCAGTTCATGAACTGACTGTCTCAGCTTTAGATTACACAGTTTCCAATTTAAAGATGCGCTTGTTTTAGACTACTTTGGTAAGTTGAGGTTCTGTTATGGTTGTGTGTATTTTGGCTATATGTAACTATTACGAACTCTGACATTATACAATTTATACTTTTAGTACTGATACAGAAAGTCAGCAAATTTATAAAAAATTATAATAGAGTTACAAAAAAATGTCAGCTTGTTAACATGCACACTGAGCATCTTGGCAGTGTCATCGCGAACATGATGACATTAGCATTTATTTAACAGCTTCACAGAGCTGATGACATGACTGTAGACTCTTAGCTTTGTTTGACATTGACTGAAATGTGTCCTTAGATTTTGGTACAAAATACTGGCATCAAATGTGTGATACTTATTTACTGATCACATTGTAAAACAAAACGTAATTTTGCCTCTTTTAAATGTATAAATAAGAAAATCACAGTCAGTCTTTCTCATTTTGCAGCAATCCAAATCACTATCTTTTCTCAGGCCATTGCACTCACCTCTTCTGTTCTTTCAGGAGGAGTAAGTATGACATACTGATGGAGAGTGTGTCCAACATTCTCCAGCAGTTACCTGGTCAGTTTGCCTCTTTGGTCTTACTCAAAGAACAACTTGTGAGTGCCTGTCTTTTTAGTGCAAATTGTGTGTGTGTGTTCAGCTTTCTGTTTGTGATAACAACTGTTTTTCTTACAGAATGTGAATGACTGCACGTTTAAGCGTCTGTTACATTACATGCGATCTGCCAAGTTGGTCCAGTTATGCCAGTATCCTCTGGAAGACTTGGATCCCGCTGCTGGGCCCTGCACCAACAAAAATGGTAGCACCAGTACATATAGACACACAGGAAAATCATCATTAGAGTATTTGATAGAACAATTATTTCAAGCTTTGTCTTTATCATCATTATGCAGTACAGGACTGGGCAGTGCTGTTGCAGCCATCCTGCACCCAAGGCTACACACACAGTTAATGTCTGAACAAATGTTCATACCTTAGTGTAGTATAATATTGTGTATTGGTTATATGCGACATTGTATTTGCCAGCAACATGACCTACCATGAGTGCTGTTTTTTGTTTTCAGGAAGTAAAGTGCGTGTGCGCTGTTTGAAACTGTTAAAGCAATATACAAGGAAAGGTGTGGCTGATGATGATGATGATGAGGAGGAGGACGAGGAAAGTGGCACACAAGGGAGAGGAGCTTTCCCTTCTGAGGGCCGAATCATGGAGAAGGATGTCCTATCACAGGCCTATGGCCTGGGTATGTTTTATCAGTCGCTTCTCTTCAGTCACACTGTATCCCTCAGAATCTGAGTCTGTTTTGCCCCCAACTTGCAGAAAGCACACAAACCCACAACAGCATGTTTAATTTGGCCCATCATAAATTGAAATAATTGAATTAAATTAAGGTTGCCAGAGCTGATCTGTTTGCATTAATATGAATATTTAGATGAGAGTAATTATAGATGGGGATAATGAGATGGGGTAATTATTGTTACTAAAGTTTATTATTTATATATAATTTGTCAGGGCAGATTTTAGTGGCTTAGGAGTTTGTTGTTATTAATTATATAACCCTTTTTAACCTCCAAATGTCTGTATCTTTTTTTTGTTTTGATACAGTTTTATCCTGTGGTACAAAGGGAATTCCCCGAACTGGTATTGGGTTTAGAATGAACATCGGTAAACTGGAATCTCGTATGATCTGTCGAACGCTGGAGAGAGAAGGTTTAATTAAGGCAAGCTCTGTTATTATAGAATTTCCGGTATAGAATATAATGTAATATTTAATCCAGGCCTTTATTATTACACAGCATATAGTGCATACATATCATCTTAAGTGTAATATCTTTCATCCTGCAGGGATTCATGGAGGATGAGGGTCGGCAGCGAACGACAAAATATATCAGCCATAAGTGTGTATCTGCATATTTTTTAACACCACATTATACTTATAGTACTGTTGTACCAAAGGTTGTTTTGCTTGTTTCTCTTGACAGGTCCGTGGGTGTGAGTGATCACCTACAGCTCTTTGCTAAGGAGCAGGAGCGCTACTCTACTGCGGCACAGACATCAGATGCTGCACCTGCCACCCCTAAAACAGCACCAACCTCAAAATCAGCAGCCAGAAGAAACGCCAGAAAGTCAGCAGCAAAGAAGAAGTCGGGAAGAAGGATGGAGAAAGATGCAGATGAGGTTCAGCAGATGTGTGATACAGGCAATGAAGGCTTGGATGGAAAAGGAGGTAAAACAACAGAGATGTGAATGAAAAATTTTTTTTTTAGTATGAAAGTATACTTTAAGATTTACCCTGTTAAAATAAGTAAATTTACCCAAGCTTTCTTTTAGATGTACTTCAGGTTTGGACAGATAGCTTTCAGCACGGCTAAACTATAATTCAATATTTCATTCAATCATCTTGCTGTCTAGTATTTTATATTTGTATTTTAATTTTTTAATCATATAACTTAAAAAAATAATCATATTAATTTAGTATATAAGGCACTAATATCCTGGTTGTCATAAGTAATAGTTCTAAGCTCTTTTTCTTTACAGGTATACATTAAATTATGTGTGTGTTTTCATTGAAACCGTCTCTTCTAGAACAAGCTCCAGTTGAGGAGAACGAACTATCTAACTCAGTTCCTGCTGACCCTTTACCTCAGAGTGAAGCATTGAATGCTGGTGACAACCCAGTAGACAACAACATTGCGGTTGTGAAGGATGTTGATCAGCTACAGGTTAGTCTGATGTTCTATCTGCAGATGGATCAGACTAGGTTGAAGGTTATCTGTTTTGAGGTAGTTTGATGAAAATAATGGCTCTATCCACCTCTTTCAGATTCCCAGTGTACAGATCTCCAAAAAGTCTTCGGAGAGGTCTCATGAGACGTACCGCCTGTTGAGGAGGAAGAATCTGATCGTCGAGGCTGTCCGCAACTTCAAGATCATAGAGGGTCTTTTCCAGTCAGTTTGTTTTAAATGTTCTATCAGTTTAATTTATCACATTACAAAAGAGAGGAAGCATAGTAACATGCTGTGTCTCTCCAGGTTACAAAAGATGATCAACGATGAAGAGAAGCAGGACGGCATCAGCTCTAAGTGTTGCCGGAAAACTATTTTACGTCTCGTCAACAGTTTGTCTAGACAAGGCTTGGTTAAGATTTACACAACTACTGTCATAGTGGACGGGATCACCAAGAAGGTACATGCACACACTGTGCCTTGATGGTGACATTTCATTTTCACTGCATCCACTTTCTGTGCTAAAATATAACTGCTGCCTGCACACAGTATCCAGTGTGCTTATTATACAATATTTGAGAAATATGCAAGTTTGCATTTTGCAAAGTCAGAAACCACTCTCATATCTGCAGTCAGCTTTCTGTTAGCTCGTGTTAGCATAAAGACAGGGCACAGGGAAAAAACACTCTCCTGGCCCTGTCAAAGCTGACACAATCTCCTACCAGCCTCTCTACAATTCAGTATTTAACACAATGCTTCTCATTCTGTATGCAATCTGCTGTTTGTGGTTTATTTACCGAGACAGTAGAAAAATAAAATTATAAAACGAAAGATTAATTTACTACTCGTAAACGTGTAGTACGTGTTTTTCTACCCACAGGTTGAGATGGTCGCACATCCTTCCGTTCAGCCAAACGATGATATCGTGAACAGAGTTATCGAGCAGGTCCGATTCAGAATCTCCAGCTCTTACTCAGCTGTACGGTGAGCACAAACAGATTGCTTTAAAATAAGGAAACATGTTGTATGTTGCACAGTTTCCTCTGATTTTCAGTGACTCTTAATTTTCAGTGTTTTCCCTTATTCTGTTCTACAGTCTGCAACAAGCTGAAGAGAAAGCCAGAGAACAGGCGAAAGAGTCTGAAGAGACGGACCCTGGCTGTTCTAAAGCCCAAAAGAGCAGAGCTGACAAAAGGAGAGCAAACCTCAAAGATGAGGAGGAGTTTAAGCCCACAACAGGTTCAGTTTGATTTCATACGGTTAAAAAACTATTCAGTGATTTTATTTTTAATTAGTATTTAGAGACAGACATTTGTATATAAAATACTGTAAATTCCCAAAAAGAGTTTCTTGTATTTATGTCCTCCCAGACTGACTCCATGATGTTGAGATCAGACATTATTTGTTGTAGTACTTTTCCTGTTGATTATAGTTTTGTTTATGTCTCTGGCTGTATGTTTTAGGCTCGTTGTCATGCTGCAGAATAAACTGGGGAACATACAGAGGCCTCATTGATGGATGATAATCTAAATTTCTGTCCTTTTTTATAGTTAGAGGATTGGGTAAGATGTTCGGCTTCCAGCCTAAGATGTATCGGCTGCGTGTTGTTCACACCTTCCTCTTTTACCTGATTTACAATCACCCTCTCAAAAACAACTCCGCTGGTTCTGACTCAACCAGTGAAACACCGGCAGATTTACACAGCTCTGATCCTGACGCCAATCACCCAGACACCCATGGAAAACAGGACCCGAACGACACACAGTTATTAGAAAATGCTGCCTCTGGCTCCGTGGAACAGCAGACAGGAAATTCTTCTCTGTCTAATCTGGACGTGGCATCAGGTGATGAAGGGGAGAAGCAGAAGGATAAATTAACACCTGGACACTCTCAGTCTGATATGAAAGGTGAGAGAGGTGAAAGCATTTTTTAATTAAACCTCCCATTTAGTTTCTTTTTAATGATGTTTGTGTCAAAAGCAGTGCATGATTTCTGCAGACCATGTTTCATTACTCCAAACTAAACACAGTAATTTTCCTGTCCCAGTTTATTCTGACGAAGAGTCATGGAAGAAATTCATCCCTCCCGTCCGCGAGCACAAGGAGTACGGCAGTGGCTGGGCAATGGTTGGAGATGTGCTCCTCTGTCTGCCTCTCTCCATCTTCGTTCAGTTTATGCAGATAAATTATAAGGTGAGCGTGAATGTTGTTTTATTTTTAATAAAAGGATCCTGTGCAGACCATCCTACCCACCTTTAGTGCACTGTGGGAACACAGCGGTTTCCTCTGATGGTGACATTATATCCATAACATCCAATAACATTCCGTGTTAGATCAATGGCTTGCGAAAGTATTCGGCCCCCTTGAACTTTTCCACATTTTGTCACATTACAGCCACAAACATGAATCAATTCT
>JAUYWH010000001.1:4604729-4615181 GCA_034779795.1 Ctenopoma multispine
TATATATAGCCTTTATGTTTCTGTGTTTGTCTCCACAGAGCTTCCAGACCATGTGTCCATCAACTTTGAAAACTCTGAGCCAGTGGTGGCGGGTTGGCAGTACACCCTGCAGTGTAAAGTGCATAACGTTGCTCCAGTTAGAAACCTCACTGTGACCTTCTACAAAGGAAAAACACCTCTGGGTTCACCACCGTCCAAAAATACGCAACAAAAGGAAGAAATGAATGAGACCTACAGCATTAACATCACCCCCAGTAAAGCAGATGATGGTGTCAAGTACTGGTGTGAAGCCAAACTAGAACTGGGACCTGGAGGACCACAGCCCCCCCCAGTGGTGAAATCACCCCACATCACAGCCAATGTGAATAGTGACGCTATCACACTGATTCCCAGTCTCAGTATCTGCTTCACACTTTCTTTACTTTCTCTATTTTGAGTCAGTGTTTCAAATGGAAAGGCAGCCTGTTCTGTAATAAGGGTGTATGCATGCAATACATATACAGTATTTTAAAATCTGCAAACAGATGTTCATCACATGTCATAATTCACAAGCAATAAAACGTTACTGCCATGAGTTTGTTACACTGCGTTTATGCTTGATTGATTTCTAGATATTTCATGTGATTCAAAGCCTCGGGGAAAGGAAAAGAAGAGACATCACTAGATGTTGGTAAGACAAGGTATTTCTTATTTAAAAGGTGGGTCAGCAAACCTCAGCAAGAGGGTGAGGGGGTGGCGAAAAGCTAAAGTCATGACAAGAACGTCTACGTCACTCTTACTCATACTTTTTTTTTTTCAGTTCTCAAGTGTCTTATCATTTGAAGACTCATTTTAGCGTCGATTTGCTACAAAAATTCGTACTTGCAACAGGGGTGGCTACTGTTGCACATGCAACTGATGGTCCTGCTCTCTGCTTTTGTCAAACCACAAACCACAACACTCTTCACAATTACAACAGGAAATCAAACTGTGATAGGCTGGTGACCCAAATAAAATTCTATTCAAACAAAAGTTTGAATAGCTCCTCGTGCCTACTTCTTCTTCTTCTTCTTCTTCTTGTCGTTTACTGGCAGTTGGCATCCAGCGAAAAGGAGCATTACCACATCCTACTGCTTTGGAGTGTGGATTCTCGATTCAATAGAGTTTAAAATCCTTCTCTTCTCTTATAAAGGTCTACTTGTGGTTCCTAGAGTCTCTAAATGTAGACTGGGAGGCAGACACCCTTAAGACTAAACTTAAAACTTTCCTTTTTGATAAAGCTTATAGTTAGAGATGGCTCAGGTGACTCTCCCATCTCTTAGTTATGCTGCTATAGATTTAATCTGCTGGGGGACCTCCCACATTACACTAAGCTCCTCTCCTCCTTTTCTCTCTCTGTTCACTCTTATGCCATCATTGGATGTTATTAATTTCTCTCTCTCGTAGTTGTGCTTCGTCCGCTCTCTCTCTCTCTCTGTGTCTTTCCTCAGGTATCCTCGACCCTGGAGCTGTAGTTGCTAGTCCTGCCAACCTGCCCAGTGCCTCGTCTGCTGCTCCTTGTTGTTGTTTCGATCTCTGTTGCCTGCTGTTCTTCTGTTGCCTGCAGATGGCCACTCACTCTGAGCCTGAGTCAGACTTGTCTCTGACTGGCACCCCTTTTTCCTGGTCAATCCCACTACAGTAGGACACAGAGTCGAGACACACGGTGGCGTGCTGTTCACAGTAAATCATAACTACCCTGAATGTCAGTAAACCACAGAGCAGAGGACTGAGGCCTTTTAGTGAGGTAAGGATAATGGAACAAAAACAAAAGTAAAACTAAATGCACATTAGTCTAAATTGCATTGTGTATTTTAACATTTACATATATTTATATGCTAATACAGGTTTATATTATAGACACTCTGGGGCAACAACTCTCGCCATCTTTATTTTTGATTCACACAGTGTCTGTGTTTCTGTTCCACAGAGCAGTGATTGATTCAGAAACTAATATTTTTATTTGAAAAAATATATATATGTATTTTTTTTTATTTAAATTTGTTGTCTTGAGTCAGTCCCATCACTGAGTGAGAGTCAGGGTGCACTCTTTGGTCAAAATCTAGAGGAAGATATAGATGAGGTTATTTAGATCCCTCTTTAATTCATTTTAACTAAATATAAGCTCTGCAGGAAAAAATAAACTAAACTTTTCTTTCTTGCAGAAGTTAATGTTGTAACTGTGGCATGTGTAAAACTTTGGGAATCTGTGTGATAGTTCAGTTTTTTTTGGGATTGGAGCCAGAGGAGCATGTTCCTGTTTCTTGTCCTGTCCACCTCCCTCACTTGTTTAAGGGGTCGGAGTTGTGGGAGTGCTAGAGCCTATCCCAGCTGTCACTGGCTGAGAGGCGGGGTAGATCTTCTATGGGTCGCCAGTTTATCACAGGGAAGACATATAGAGACAAACCACCATTCACACTCAGCCCTATGAGCAATTTAGATTCACCAGTTAAACTAACTGCATTTTTTAGACTGTGGGATGAAGCCAAAGTATCCGGAAAAACAGGGAGAACATACAAACTCCATGCAGAAAGGCACCCTGCTGACCAAAACTAATTAAAGAGTTTAGTCAAGGGACTAAAACTAAATCAAAATCAGGTGTTAAAATTTGCAGGATACAGGGTTCTGAGCTTAAAAAAATACCTGTCAAATGACTGTTCAAATAGGAGAATACTAAAGTAGCACTTGAATGTGATTTTGTCCAGTAACCAGGGAGGGGGCTACAGGAAACTGGAAAATAAAGATCCACAGGATCTTGATCACAGGAAGTTGATAAATGTTTGCTGACAGTTCTGCTTCAGATCTGTTTCCACACGATGCTCACAGAACTTCCTGCACATGAAATACCAGATGCGAACTTTTGTTACTTGTTTAGACTGAAGTGATGTGAGAATGTGTTCCAAGTTTCAAGTTTATTGTGTCTAGAGGTCAGAAGAGTCAGAAGAGTGAAATAATATTTTTAGTTTTCCAATTTAAAAGAAGTGTTTTCCTAGTGGTGATACTCAGTCATCCCAGTCATGGTTATTTTACTGGGCGATGGTCAATTCCTGTGATTTCCAAGCAAACAGAGAGATGGAGAGGTGGAGATTCTCCAGCTCAGGGTGGTGGAAAATGTCTGTCACTGCTTCACAGAGGTAGTGATCAGGTTTGCATGACCAAGTGACGTGGACGTAGTACAAGCTGCACTGATAAACCTGTGTTCACTCCAGGCCTATAATTACACCACATTCGGTTTAAAAAGATCAGCAGGAGAGCAATGATGGGAGACGTGTTCAGAGCTTTTATACTAATAATGCTAATAATGAGAAGCAGTTTTGTTGCTTCCTGCCCGTTGCTGTTTACAGTAAGTAAACTTCCTGTGGAACAAATTCCTCCTGTCCATTCCATCATTCATATTTCTTAATTTTACATCTTTAATTGTTCTTTCAAATGCTCAAAGCTGTTGTTTACAACATAAGGAAGGACATGTACACAGTGGGTAACCAACTGTCTGGAGCCGTTGCTTTGTCTTTAGCAGCAGACTTTAAGTTGCCAATCATCAACTGTGACATCCTTCGCGTCCAGTTAAGGGCCTTTGTTGGCATCTCTCACTCTCTCATTTAAATGGGGGACATTGTCATCGCTCTACTGTTGACATCTGATGACTTAAAATTAGCACATAATAAATTGTTAAATGACAAACCTCTTGTGTAGTGTGTAGAAAATAACGCACTTTGTATACAGACAGTCTAAGAAAGAGTAATACCCCTGTTTAACATTTATATGTTCTTTTACTTATGAACTTATGATTTTGTGTCTATTTTATTCTCGAGGCTGTTGTTAAACCATAGCTCCTGTCAGAGATTTGTTGTTTTACATATCTGTGATGGCTCAAACTGTTAAATAATAGTTATTTAGAAAATCAACATGTCATACATCCACTTGTAGCTACTGAGAGACTTAAAGAGACATAAAAATGCAGCTTGTAGTCGGGAACTGACAAGAATTTACTTTATCACCACAGCATAGATGAATCTGTTTTATCACTGAGGTCTTAAATACATTTATTTCTAGTAAGAGAGAAATAAAAGAAGCTCAGTCCTTGATTTTCTGTCCTCTAGAGTCACATGGATAACTGCCACCAGCTCCTCCTGTCTTCATCTTTAAGCCTCTTCCTCAGGAACGTCCTGTTTCCTTTAAACTTTTCTCCTGCTTCCTGTTCACTGTCTGACTGTTTGACTGCACCTGTGTCACTAACTAGATAAACTAGCCTCCTCTGGCTCTTGATTCTGGATTTCATGATCTTTTGGATTTCTGATTTCTGGCTCTGATGTTCATTGACTTCTGGTCTTGGACCCTGAACAAAGGGGCTCTATTGATCCACCTATTCGATCAATAGATCCAGCTTGTCCTTGTAACGGTCACAGGAGTGCTTGAGCCTACCCCTGCTGTCATCGGGTGAGAGGCGGAGTATAGACCCTGGACGGGTCATCCCCTATTGATTTGGTGGTGTTTTTAATTTTGGATTAAAAAACCTACAAGAACCTATTTCTTGTTTGTGGTCTGGCATCACACAGGACATACAAGCAGAACGTGTCTGTTTCTTTAAGTGACCCTCTGACCCTTAATGATTCAACACACACTTTCACTTTTACAAGTGAACAGCGTTGAACATGTGACTGCAGAAGTCAACATATAAAGGATGTGATGTGTAACAAGAGGCTGTTCTGACAGCATTGTTCAGATACGACAGAGCCTTAAAAACAGGGCGTAACCTCACAGTGAATGGACTTTCTAACCACTTTGGGGGTTTGTGTTTGACGGGTTTTTACAAGACATTAAGTTGTAATAATGTTTTCACATTTAATTCTTTTGGTTGTGCCTTTGATGAGTTTTCTGGATGAGTTCCATGTGTCCGGTTGTGGTAAGAGAGAAGTTTTCTGTCTTTTTGTTCACTTTAACACAGGCTTTATTGTCAGCAAGCTGATCTTTATTACTTAGACATAAGTAGTGGAAAAGGAATTAGTAATTAGTCTTTGATCAGTTGACAATTATCAGTATCTTGTTTTTTGAGTTAATGACTAATTGACTGAAGTAACTGATTAGAGATTAGAAGTAAATATAGAAATAAGAACACACACACCATAACTACGTTAAATTATATTAGACTGTAAAACGTTTGTGGGAATATTTAAGATACACATAAATGTGTAACTATGTACTAAATGCTAATGTTACAGTAGGTAAAAATATATTGAAGAAGGTAACTGCTTGATGTATTAGTTTATACTTATACAAACTTGTTGGCAACATACAATTTCAGCAGTTACAGAAGATTTGTCCATTATCTAGACAGAATTATATTTCAAATCAAAGATTTCTAAATAAAGCAAAGATCTGTGGCTGTGATTTTACATGCAGTCATTTAAAAGTTTTAAAATTCTTCATTGTCTTTCTTACAGTTGTAAACTGCACAGATAAACCTGTGTTCACTCCGTCCAGACTGGTTGTGAAACATGGTGACCCAACCTCTGCCACATGCTCTGTGTGTCAGTCTGACTGCAAAGGCACAACATTTGGTTTGGAACATTCAGTGGGAAAACGTGAAGAAAATGGAACCACGATTTCCTGGAAGACTGATAATATGACTGAATGGGGGACAGAGCCCATGTGCTATTATACTGATGATGTTACAGGTGTGCAGTGTTGTAGTAAACTGCCTGTTACTGTTTACAGTAAGTAAACTTTTTAGTTATGATCAAACTTTTCTAACTGAAATTAGTAAAACTGTGTCTCATGTATTGAGGTAGTTTAAGATCATGTTGTCATCTGTTGTTTACATAATTTATCTTATTGTGTTTTTATTTGTGTCTTTCTCTGTTTGTCTCCACAGAGCCTCCAGACAGTTTGTCCTTCAGTATTGTTGATCACACCGGGCTGATGTTTGAGGGTCGTCAGTACACTCTGCTGTGTACAGTACATAATGTTGCTCCTCTTAAAAACCTCACTGTGACTTTCTACAGAGAAGAAACACGACTGGACAAACAACAGTTAATCAATAACACACAAAATAAACCAGTGACTGAGATTTACAGACTGACCATCACCCCCAGTAAAGAAGATGATGGAGCCCAGTACTGGTGTGAAGCTGAGCTACAACTGGGACCTGAAGGACCACAGCCCCCTCCAGTGGTGAAATCACAGAACATCACCACCACTGTCTACTGTGAGTCTGACAACAGAGTCAACACTGATCCAAACACGGTTTGTGTTGTGTTTGCCGTAGTAAATTTTAAAAAAGACAATAAAAAATCAAAAACCAGTATGGACTGGTACAGTGTATACTACCTCGCTGATGACACAGTGTTACCTTCAACAAATTGTAAATAATGTTACTGTTAACACAGGCAAGAAAATATGTGAAACCAGGACATTACAAATGTTTCTGATTTTTGAGTGGTACTGATGTAGTTGATGACGTACATAAAGAAAATGTTAAAGTCTTAACCCTGTGTAACCCCGCAGAGTTTAACCTCAGGAGTCTGAGCAAAATCCCATTTACAACTAGTCCTTTAAGAACTGTTGGTTAGATTTCATTTAACTGAGCATCTGTTTACTTTCTGCATTAATGATGTGTGTTGTGCTTCTTTCTGTTCCCCTTCCTCCTCAATCTAAACACAGATAAACCTCATCTTGAGGGGGCATCACATTCACATCTTATCAACATAACAGTGGGAAAACGACTACAACTGAACTGCTCGGCTGTGGGAAACCCCAGCCCCTCTTACACCTGGACGCTCCCAGTGAACCGGTCATTTTGGAACAGCAGCATCTTCACTATCGACTCTGTAACGTCTGCAGACGAAGGGCAATACAACTGTTCTGTTAGCAACAGTGTGGGAGTTATAACTGTGACATTTCATGTGGGTGTCAGAGGTGAGATCAAACTGTAAACTGTTCTGTCTTTACCTAAAGTTGTCTTTGGTTTCTTCTTTATCCAGTCAAACACTAAGTTGAAGTTAAACACCAACCTGAAGCAGAAGGTCAAAGACAAGCATTGTTTCGAAAAGGTTCTGAAAAGAAACTTCACATCATACCAGTGAACAATCACACGTATTGTTCCACATCACACAGCGGAAGTTCTTGAAAAATACCAGATGTGCCAGATTAAGAACAGAAACAAACAGGTAGAAGGTTTAATCAGACAAAGCTGTTATTACTGCGCTGAGAGTAAGTGTCTCCAAACCACATGTATTTTTCAAGATTTATGTTCTATTTATTTTATCATCGAGAATAAATTAAAATAGTTCTACAGCAGCAAAGTCACAGAATAAAAATAATTAAATGTGCCTCTAACCTGCTTTATGCCGGTAATAATATGTCAACACTGCTGGCAACAGCAAACACAACTGCTGTGTGTGTGCGTGTTCAGACCTGTTAGATACAGAAAGGTTTACATAAATCTGATTTGCCAGTCTGAACATAGAAAACATGTCTCCAAAATTAGCATTTAGTTCAAAGCACCACTTTGTTAAACTGACATGTCCATGATTGTTATTGAAAACTGTCAGTGTTACAGTTGTCTTGCGTTGTCAGTACAGCTGCAGTATTCTTTCAGTACTGTTTACTCCCAATAGTTGCAAGTTGACTCTAGAAAGGATTTCACTGAAAATTATTTTGTATTTGGTCTTATTCTGATGTATAACACTTGTTTTTCCTTAACCCATACCCCCCCACCTAACTCTCTGCAGTCAACTACATCCCATACATCGTTGGAGCAGTATCAATTTTTTGTGTTCTGGTCTTCATCTGTGTGTTAGTGAGATGCATCCATAACTACAAACAACATCGAATGGGACAGTACAACCTGAAGGATGTTTTTCGTCTTCACAAACCACTCATTCCTATGTCCAGTCCATAGCCCACAGTCAATACAGTATATCATAGAAAAGAAAAACTTGTTAAAAGGTCAAATCCTTCTTTTGGCTAATCCCACGGGGATGACAAGTGAATAATGGTCGGCACATTTATTTGGCCTAGATTTTTATGCTGGATGCTCTTTCTGATGTGGATATTTTTATTAGCCTGGCACTCAGGTTATTTTTGGACTTGGGCGTTTCATGTCTTGTACAGGGTCACTTCAACATGTGGCCAGGAGGGGTCGACCACCAACCCCAGAGTGGATAGGCAACTACTCTTCTAACAGAGCCACTGCCGCTCTGAATAAGAGGCAGCAAGTTATGGTAAATAATATGGTAAATAATTCACTTATATTGTGAATAATATGTTACTTTGCTCCAGGATTCTCCTCACTTCTGTATCTCTGATCCTAACACTGTCAGTTTACCTGATGCTTGGCGATAAACCAACTGATGTATGTTACTGTCAATCAACATTTTACTTAACACAGCAGTCTAAATAATGCGTGAGCTTTAGTGTAACGTTGTACTGTGTACTCGTATGTAGTCAGACTGATTAGCAAACATGGTTTTAAACTTTTCTAGTTGATGAATTCTTGTCTGTTTTATTTATGAGGCTGTTGTTAACCCAGAGTTTCTGTCAGTAATTTGTTTTTACACTGTTTTACTGATGATTTGTCAGATTTATGCTGTACTATTCTAATAGATGCCATTTTCCATCACACACCTTTAATGCAACTGCTCACATAAATATTTCTTTATTTTTAAACAGCTTTGATTATTCTGAAAAACAAAATGTGCCATATATACGAAGATAATCAGAAACTTTGAGAATCTGACAAATGAAGGAAAATGCAGCTTTTGGCCGGGAACTGAGAGACATTTCATCACTTCCATGTGTCCAGTTGTGATCAGTTAAAGTTTATTTTTTTAATCTTTCAGGCTGTTTATTATTATTATTATATAGAAATTATTAGTGACAAACACAAGGTACCTACACTTTTGCATTAACCACAGTTACAATAAAACATTTGCATGAACATTTGAAGAATGATTTAGTTTAGTTTGGTTTCCTCTAACTTGTTAATTTTGTTTTTTGATTCGAAATTTTGCTGTTGTAGTTAATTCACTGTTTGCACCAGTGATACAAAAAAACCTACTGTGCACTACTGAACCTGCTCAGCAGCAAACAGCAGACACAGTTAGCGACTAGCTGCTGTACATAGTGAAACATAAATCTGAAGAATCAGATTTTTCCTCAGAAATATGTGTAGACTACAAATTAAGTTAGTGGGAAAGTAAAAATTGGATTTGATTTGTTAAAATGATCAACACGAGCTTTAAGTGTACACCATCAGCTTTAATTTAACCAAAACACACTTTCACTTTCACAAGTGACCAGCCTTGAACATTAACTGTGAAGTAAACATAGAAAGGATGTGCTCTGTCCTCCCAACATTGTTCAACAGGAAATCCAGACAAGGGTGTAACTTCACAGTGCTTCTGACCACTTCAGGGTTTTATGTTTGACGGCTTTGACAACAAAATAAGTCGCAATAATGTTTTTACTCATATTTATTTGGTTTGTTTTTGTGAGTTTTCTGGATGAGTTTCATGCGTCCGGCTGTGGTAAGAGAGAAGTTTTCTATCTTTCTCTTCACTTTAAAATCAGCTTTATTGTCAGCAGGCTGATCTTTATTACTTGGACATAAGTAATGGGAAAATAATTAGTAATTAGTGTCTGGTAAATACTGTTATGGAAAGAATTCAAACATAACTGACTGTGGTGAGATGAAAAAAAACCCACTGAGAGATTCATCTTTGATGATGAACCTAGAAAAGGCAAAGCATATTGATTCTAACTAAACTTGTAAGAAGGAAACATGTTGTTACATGTTTTAAAGTAGCAAGATTTCCAGAAAAAGAGGGACATTCATGCAAAACAACAAGCTACAAACACTTATAGTCTCTAAACTCTACATTTCCATCACAGTAGACAATTATCAGAATCGTGATTCTTGAATTAGTAACTAAAGCTAAAACAAAAAAATTGTTACCTAGGTGATCAGAGATGAGGAAATATCTGAGTTAAATAAGAACACACACAGTGTAACTATATTAAAGGATGTTAGAACCAGAAACAAATGTTACAGAATATTACATGCTACAGTAGGTATAAAGATAGTGAAGAAGTTACTGATATGCTGTTACATCATTTGAGCAGTTACACAGAGAATGTCTATTGTCTAAATAAAATAATATTAGAAATTAGGCAAACAAAAATAATTGTGGATTTACAGTTTTACATGAAGCCATTTAAAACAAGTCTTCATTGTCTTTCTTACAGTTCTAAACTGTACAGATAAACCTGTGTTCACTCCGTCCAGACTGGTTGTGAAACATGGTGACCCAACCTCTGCCACATGCTCTCTGTGTCCGTCTGCCTGCAAAGGCACAGAATTTGGTTTGGAACATTCAGTGGGAAAACGTGAAGAAAATGGAACCACGATTTCCTGGAAGACTGATAATATGACTG
>JAUYWH010000001.1:4615281-4630003 GCA_034779795.1 Ctenopoma multispine
TGCTCCTCTTAAAAACCTCACTGTGACTTTCTACAGAGGAAAAACACGACTGGACCAACAACAGTTAATCAATAACACACAAAATAAACCAGTGACTGAGATTTACAGTCTGACCATCACCCCCAGTAAAGAAGATGATGGAGCCCAGTACTGGTGTGAAGCTGTGCTAGAACTGGGACCTGAAGGACCACAGCCCCCTCCAGTGGTGAAATCACAGAACATCACCACCACTGTCTACTGTAAGTCTGACAACAGAGTCAACACTGATCCAAACACTTGCTCTCATGATAACCAAAACCCGGATCTGTGTTGTGTTTACTGCATTAATTTAAGAGTTGTATCATGAAAACCTGTATGAATGAGTAATGTCTGAGTTTGTTTTTTACTGGAACATTGTACTTGTACTATAATTAATTAAGTAATGTGTAAGTAAGGGGCAGAAACTGAAGAGCTTTGGTCATCTTGTTGTTCTCTTCTATACTATATATATATACTATATTTTTGCAATGTTGTAAACACAATTCGAGGCAGTGACAGAATTTGGGCAGGTTTTCCAAACATGTGTGGTGCATGTTTGATGTTTTTAAGCAGTTGCATCTTTTTCATTAGTCTTTTATTGAGAATAAACTTCACTGTACTGACTGACTGAACTTGCGTTTGCAACATTGCAACTTCCTGGATGATGCATTTCAGAAGACAAACTCAGAATTCAGGATTATGATTGTGATAAATACAGACAAAATACAGACTTTTTGGGTTTTAGGACTCACTACCACAACACTGAAACATCTCGATTAACTGTGCATCTGTTTACTTTCTGCATTAATGATGTGTGTTGTGCTTCTTTCTATTTTCCTTTCTCCTCATTTAAAACACAGATAAACCTCATCTTGAGGCAGCATCTCAACCACCTCCCATCAACATAACAGAGGGAAAACGACTACAACTGAACTGCTCGGCTGTGGGAAACCCCAGCCCCTCTTACACCTGGACGCTCCCAGTGAACCGGTCATTTTGGAACAGCAGCATCTTCACTATCGACTCTGTAACGTCTGCAGACGAAGGGCAATACAACTGTTCTGTTAGCAACAGTGTGGGAGTTATAACTGTGACATTTCATGTGGGTGTCAGAGGTGAGATCAAACTGTAAACTGTTCTGTCTTTACCTAAAGTTGTCTTTGGTTTCTTCTTTATCCAGTCAAACACTAAGTTGAAGTTAAAACCCAACCTGGTGTTAAACTATGTTAAACATAACAGTAGTTAGTGAGGTGACCATGTTTTATTGATTTTTTTTTTCATTTTGCTGTAATTGCATGTTGTAACTTTTGCTTTTCTCAACACACAGATAAATCTCAGAGGTATGTTTCATATAACATCACTGCCACAGAAAGAGAGACTCTGCACTTGAACTGCTCATCTGGAGGATACTCCCCCACCTCGTACACCTGGAAGCCCCCACTGACTAACAGCAGCGTTCTCACCTTTACATCTGCAGCTCTTGAACATGAAGGGACGTACACCTGTTTTGCCAGTAACATGGAGGAGGATTTCTATGTGTCTTTTCATGTGAAAGTCCGAGGTGAGTTTTATATTTTAACATGTCCATGATTGTCAGTGTTACACTCGTCTTGTGTTGTCAGTACAACTGTGACGTTTCATGTGGGTGTCAGAGGTGAGTTCAAACTGTAAACTTTTCTGTCTTTACCTAAAGTTGTCTTTGGTTTCTTCTTTATTCAGTCAAACACTAAGCTGAAGCAGAAGAGGTGCTGCTGGAGTTGACTGAAGTTCAGGCCTCTGTTTATACACTACCTTTGTCTTACAGAAGTGTTTTCTACTGAAGAACTGTTGTGCAGTGTTAAAGCTTCTCTCTCATTATCTAAAACTGTGGACTGATGGCACCACGTGTCAACTGTCTGTCTGTCCATAGGTTTGGAGTTAACCTCAACTACATCGCCACCATCAACCACGACAACCATGAAGACAACGACAACAACTGCACAGAGCAGAGGTACCAGCAGTTCAGTGATTTACTGCTTTACACTGTGTTTTATGCTTTTATTCTCGGTTCTGGTTTGAGTTCAGCTAGTGAAGAGTTAGGAGACTTGTGTTGATTGATCAAATGTGTTACACATTATGATCAAAGACATTAGCTAAAAATGTGGACTGATGGCACCATGTCTTAACTGTCTTTCTGTCCATAGGTTTGGAGTTAACCTCAACTACATCGCCACCGTCAACCACGACAACCATGAAGACAACGACAACAGCTGTGCCGAGCAGAAGTACCAGCAGTTCAGTGATTTACAGCTTTACACTGTGTTTTATGCTTTTATTCTCAGTTCTGGTTTGAGTTCATCATCAGAGAACTGAGGAAGTTTGTTTACAGGACAAAGACGTGTGTTGCATCTGATGTCAGCACCGTCAGTTCTGTTGTATTTACACTCAGCAGGCAGCTTAACATGTTTACTGTCTTAGTTTTGGGTTTCAGCACGCTTAATGTAAAAATACAGCTGAGCCTGATTCACTGGAGGAAAAGTGAGAGAACCGGGAATAATACTAGACAACAATTTGATTTATTCTCTCTTCTAGATATTATTATTATAGATATTTTTTTAAAAACAATAAAGATTTTACCTGCTTATGGTGATATATGAAGTTAGCAGATCAAACGTAATTAGGATTCATTCTCTTGACACATGAATGTTTATGCAAAATCATGTAAATGCATCTAATCTGTAAGTACTAGCAGGTGACTCATTTGCGGTGAGCGTGTGATTTCTGTGATGTGTATATCAGTAAACTTTAGTGATGATAACAAATATAAATACCAAGCTGTCTTTTCACTATCTACTCCATATTGTGTGCACAAGTGTTTTAAAAGAGAATATTTTTGGTGAAAACAGAGTCTGCTGCCAGTATTGTTCAGGTTCAGATAGAGGGCGTTTATTGGCTCTGACCACCTTTACGTCTAATTTTTCTTTTTTCTTTTTAGGATGTTTGTTTATAAAGACAATAACTCGATGTAGTGAATGAAAATGCTGTATTAAAAAAAGGTCTGCTGCAATGTTCAGTCACATTTTTTTAAGTCTTCAAATATTTACAGCTGCGAAAAAATCAGCCCCTAAAAGATTCACAGAATTCAGATAATTCCCAGATAATTATGATGATGAACAATGATTCTTCGTAGATCAGTGTGATGTTTCTAAACGTACACACTTTTTTTTTTTTTTGCAGCGATATACAGTAAATGTTTCAGTGCCTGGGAACTAGTTTACACAGTGACACATGGACGATTGATTTTATTCTGAGCTGAGGAAGAATCCGCTTTGTGATATTGTATTGAAATGTGAGGACAGACTATTGACTTTTACTGATTATTGATTGACCATGAAACCAATAACAATATATACTTACTATAACAAACTAATATGCTACTATCTAACTAGGGTTTTTGTTTTTCCCGACAGAATTCTGAGAATTACTGAAACTATAAAGTCAGAGGTTCCCTCAGCTCAATAAGCACCAACTCACTAAACCTGTTTTCTGAACTGACAGACGTTTGGACAGAAACGTGCAGCAGCAGCCTGCTGGAGGTCATTTTGTAGAACTCTTGCAGTGCTCCTGTTCCTTGTTTCACAAAGGAGAAGATGGCTGCAGAATAACTGGATTAGCTGATCGTAGTAGTCGTAGTAGATACAGTATCTGTATTTTGACTTTTGACTAGTCAAAATGACTTTGCATATATCTTAAATTACACTTGGGGCTAGTCACATTGTAATTTTGACTAGTCAAAACGCATTTCTAGATATCTAAAATGACATGGATATTCGAGTTAAATGTTAAAAGGACTTGCCATAAGGGCCCCTGATTCCACCATTGCTAATCATCAGTCTGTTTTTTGTCGTCAGATCGCTTATTTTAACTTTTCAGATAGTGTAAAAAGTTTTATTTGATACATCTTTCAATTCATTATATTTAGCTCTGCCTTTAACTGTCTTTTGCTAGGCTGAAGATTAAATGAGAGAGCCGTGGAGCTTTTCCAGTAATCAGAGGAGAGCTCTCAGGAAACTGAGTGACAAAGATCAAGAGGAAGCTGAGGAATGTTTTGCTTTTTTTTCCACAAGCTAAAAGCACAAACATCCTCTATTTGTCAAACTTTCAGTTTTGTTGCTCATGTATAGTCCGGCTATTTTACACGCTGGTCTGTGAATGTTATATCTGTAGCTGTGTGTAAATATGTGGCACTCTTATGATAAACGAGAGATAAGGAAAATTCTGAAGAAAAAAAAAAAGTCACCATGACGTCATCTCCATCCATTCTAGGGAACACAATACAACAGGAAGACTTCCAGGGAATTTCTCCAAATTTGGCCTCAAGACCAAATCTTTGCTCTCACCAAAGACTTTCTAAATTCATTTTTGTCTTCTTATCTATCTGACAAGAGTCACTAATAAATCTGTCACTCTTATATTATTATATTTATAACATTTGTACTCGTTCCCCCAGTTTTTTGTCAATGATCTCCTTGACTATTTTTCAGTTTTTCAAATAGCCAAGAAAAAAAGAGCAAGAGGTGAAATCTATTTACAGAAACTTCAAAAAGACATTTGAATATTTCTGGGGAAAGTGTTTTTAAAGAAACAAAGCCAGATCCAGGCTTGACATTGACAGTCTGTGACATTTCTGAATATATTGATCAATTATTTTGGATGAATTCAATTTAATTCACTTCACCTGTATAGCAAGTTTAAAGACAGTCAGAGTTGACCAAAGTGCTTTACACATTGAATACAAGCAGATTAAAAATATACAGTATGCAAACTAGCAAAGAAAAAGCTTTAAGATAAAATAGAAATAAAACAGGACAAAACAATTCAGTCCATCCAGTAGCACCAAATCACAAGGATTATTCTCAGGTTCATAAGTAATGGAACGAAAATCCTTTTTTTGGCAGTTGTCCTCACCATGATGATTTTGAAATGAAACACACTCAAGATTTGTCAAAAGTCAAAACTTCTAGCTTTAATTCAAGGTGTGTGACAGACGTGTGGCATTAACCATTCAGGAATTACAGTCCTTTTCGTCAATCACAGAAACATGAGTACATTTATCCAAACCGAGACGCCGGAGCACTAAGTAAGATATTTCTTTTTTTTTTTTGCTTCTGCAGTTGCTTCTCTAGTCAAAAGGTGTTGCATGTTTTCGCATATACTTTCCAACGCCTGCAAAGGCACCTTGTGTAAAAAAAGTTTTCTTAGACCATTTATTTAACACTCTTACTGGTACATGACCCCAGTGCATTGACACCTAACGTGGCTGTGACACATATTGTTTATGTGGCCTTTAGTCTGTCTGATGCTTATTATCTGTCGACTGACGTTAGTGCATTTCAAATTGAAATCTAGCAGCAATATGTCCAAAATCCATCTTAATCTCAAGGTGAACTTCTGCTTTTCTCAGTGAAGCTCAGACATCTGTCTTTGACTTTGTTTTATTTGCAGAACTGGAAACTTATGCAAAGTAACTGTTGATGCTATTGTTCTGTCTCTCTGCCTTCAGTCTGGTCTTCAGTAAGTTTAACACAGCTCAGGTGGCTTGAGGTCAGGTGACCCTCCTCATCAGTGATATTCCACCTCTGCACCATCATATGATCTTTGGTTGTTTTGGCTGTATGTTAAGGATTATTAAGTGGCTTAATTCAACATTGGTGCTGTTTTTCTTCTTCAGTTCCTCTTTCCTGTGGTGTCCCCCAAGGGTCGGTCCTCAGTCCACTCCTGTTCTCACTATTTAAGCTCCCATTATGATCTACCTTAAAGTGCTATATACTGTAAATACATTTTATTGAATGGTTGATTAATTTATCCCAACTGTGACAGATAATTTGTATATATTATATAATGTGTAAGGTCTTAAACCTTACACTGTAAAGTGCCCTGAGATGTCTTATGTTGTAAATTGGCGCTATATAAATAAAGTTGAATTGAATTGAATTGAATTGAATAAGGTGGTATCCTCTGATTTCTGATCTGTCCATAAAACTTTAGTCCAGAACTGTATGAGTTTCTTCTTGCATCTTTCTATCTTTGAGGTTAACCAGGGGTTTTGCATCTTGTGGTAATTTCACTTGAGGTTTGGGTCATGAAGTCTTCTCGTTATTGATGACAAGAAAATGAGTTCACCCACATATTCTACTCATGAACACTATGGTATTGTAGAGGAGGGTTTTTTTGTCTTTATGCAAATCATTTTTCTGATGAATCACAAGCCAGTCTGAGGTCCCAGTGGACAAGACACCAAAACCCCATAGAAGCACCTCCATCTATGTGCAGCTGTCCCACAATTTCCCCAGAGAGCAAAAATAAAAAAGGGCACACTGACAACCCGTGACGCCTCAAGTAGCTTTTATTTGTAGTTGGGGGGGTGGGGGTGGGGGTTGCTTAGCTACATGATCACCTCCTTACTTGTTATACTAACTGGAAACTCCACCCAATGGTTAACTGTTTTTTTTTTTTCAGACTGAAAGTGCTATTATTGTTTGATTTATTGAGTCATAACTCTTCACACATTTAAAACAAAGTACTTCAGTATGTTTATTCAGTGACTGTTTTTAGGTTGAAGTTTGAAGACACCTCTGCAAAGAAACAGCAACCTGATGCTGTATGATCTCTGATGTGAGAAGAGGTTCGTTGTTCCACTTCAGTGGATTCTCACAAACAGGAAGTGAACATGTCACTGTATTATTTCAGATCCAAATTCACTCTTTCACCACATTTGGGTTTTAGGTGGTTTGGTTTGCTTTAGAAGACTGAAATTGAAAATGTTTTTCTTTTTTGTTCTTTTGTCTTTTTCTTCAGGGTCCTTTCTGCCCAGCTTTGTTGTGACTGGCTGTGGTAAGTGAAAACCTTTAAAAAAATTAAAAAGCAGCAATCAAAGCATAACTTGTTATAAATAACTTGAGTTATTATTTATGATAAAAAAAATGTTATGATCAGAAAAATGTTATGATCTGAAAAATGTTAATTTTGTCAGTAGACCTAAGTACTAATATGAAGTTTATTCTGGGTGTTTGTGTTTCATTGTGTTGGTTTTAGATGGTTGTTTTGGTATTTGTACTGAAATTAAGGATCTGAGAGCTTCCTCCTATCTATGAAAGCATTTTGAGTTGTAGGTGGGGTTGATGGTGCTGTAACTGATAATATTTTTGTTTTTTATTTTAATTTTAGCACTTTGAAACAGTAGTACTGCTTTTGTGTATTCAAAAAACTATAAACCATCACCTAGGACCTACTTGTAATAAAGCAAGAAAAGCTCTAAAGCTCTTGTGGATTTAAGAACATTGAGTCATTAAGTCAAAATAACTTGGGATAGGCTCCAGCACTCCCGCGACCCTTAAGATAATGAATGGATGGATAGACTGATTCTGAAATAAATATAAAGCTGTGGGAGCAAACAGGCCAGCAACCAAGCACTTTCCGTCATTCTCTATGAAATATGTATAATTATATAAAATCGTAATATTTGAGACTAGATAAGAAATAACTATTATTTTCTGAACGAAAGGTCAAGCCCATGTCCTCTTTCTGATCAGATGGACACCCAAGAGCCTTTACAACTTCTGATAGACAGCACAGAGGTGCAGTCTTATCTTGAAAAAGAACAGGAAACACAAGCCACTGTGACCACACCCCAGCTGGTATCATTTTGAATCAAAATGTGATGACAGCTGTGAGAATGTTGACTTATTATTTCCAGACAATAGGTCGCATCTGATCCAACCACACACAGTTGTTGTTGTTTTTTAAATTATTTTTACTATTAATTACTTTGCAATAGATAATAATGTTATCAAGAATTTGAAAGCAGGTCTTAAATATTTTACACATCTTCATTGTCTTTCTTACAGTTGTATACTGCACAGATAAACCTGTGTTCACTCCGTCCAGACTGGTTGTGAAACATGGTGACCCAACCTCTGCCACATGCTCTGTGTGTCAGTCTGCCTGCAAAGGCTCAGCATTTGGTTTGGAACATTCAGCAGGAAAACATGAAGAAAATGGAACCACGATTTCCTGGAAGACTGATAATATGACTGAATGGGGAACACAGCTCATGTGCTATTATACTACAGATGTTACAGATGTGCAGTGCTGTAGTACACTGCATGTTACTGTTTACAGTAAGTAAACGTCCTTCTGAACAAAATGCTCTCATGATTTTATCATTTATAATGACCTATTTATAATAAAGTACTGTTTTTATTTGATATTTTTAATTGTTCTTACACATGTTCAAAGGGTTGCTGTCGGTTTTTGTTTAATTACTTCTGACCTGCTTTGTGTCTCCGTTTTTCTCTCATTTTCTCTCTTTGTCTTGTCTCCACAGAGCCTCCAGACAGTTTGTCCTTCAGTATTGATGATCACACTGGGCTGATGTTTGAGGGTCATCAGTACACTCTGCTGTGTACAGTACATAATGTTGCTCCTCTTAAAAACCTCATTGTGACTTTCTACAGAGGAAAAACACGACTGGACAAACAACAGTTAATCAATAACACACAAAATAAACCAGCCACTGAGATTTACAGTCTGACCATCACCCCCAGTAAAGAAGATGATGGAGCCCAGTACTGGTGTGAAGCTGAGCTAGAACTGGGACCTGAAGGACCACAGCCCCCTCCAGTGGTGAAATCACAGAACATCAACATCACTGTCCACTGTAAGTCTGACATTACTAACAACTTCCATTTAAATTATATTATTATATGGACACATTTATGAACAGTTTAACACTTCTTTTCTTCTTCTTTTCTTGTTTTACACAAACATAAGGTTTGTTTTTTACATAAGGTGGTTTTGCATAGTTACTTGTCATTGTGTATTTTAGCTGTAAAGAGACACTATTGGAAAAATACTGTTCAACCTTACGTTATGATGACAAGAATAAAAAATAATTCAGAGAATCATGACCACTTCTTTACATGTATTTGTCTTGTCTTTAATAAAAAGCATATTATTAACACACAGATAAACCTCAGCTGCATCATCCACTGAAAAAAGAGATCATCACCACAGCAGGACACTCTGTACACCTCAACTGCTCAGCTCAGGGAAACCCCAGACCCACATACAACTGGACTCTGCCGGCTCACCGTTCTCTCTTCAACGGCAGCGTTCTCACAATCAGCTCTGCAGATTGGAGCGATAAAGGGCAGTACAAGTGTTTTGTCAGAAACTATATGGGGTCTGCCGAAGTGTTGTTTAACCTGGAAGTTCGAGGTGAGTTCAAACTGTCAGCATACATTCAGGCTACTATAATTACTGCACAACAAAGAACTGAATAGGAGCACTGCTCCAGTTCTGTGTGTTTTTAACATACTCTGTTTTCCCTTTTTGTCCCTCATACCTCTCATCTGACTCTCTGCAGCCGACTACATGTTCCCAGTAATAGTTTTCACTGCAGGACTTTCGCTGGTTTTCGTCACCACCATTGTCCTCTACTGTATCTTCAAATGTACATGGGTGTTTTAAGACTATAGACTGCAGTTTCTCTCTGGACTGGTCACATTATTGGTCACATCGCAATATTCTACATATTAGATTTATATGAATATTTGTGTATTTTTATTCTTAGGATTTCAGGCTTGGATAGCCTGCAGGATTGGCACACTGTTTAATTAAAAATTTAACTTTTTGACTGAATATCATACTTTACATAAAATAAACATGCTTTAAACCTTTTGTGCAACTAAAACTGACTCAGACCTTTTTTAACTAAACTATTCCTGGACGTGTGGAGAGGGATTTGATGCACAACTTGATAAGAGATTTTTTTTAAATTATAATTGAAGGAATTAAATTAACAATGACAAATGTAAGTATTGGAAGGACCCCTTGACAAATGACCTCAGTATTTCTAAAATCTAGATGTGAACATGACTCCTTTCACTTCGAGCAGTTCAGCTTTTCAATGAGAGGAAATTCTGAAAAACTATTATATTATATATATATATAGATATCTAGATCTATAACTATCTATCTATAAGACCTCTTTAAACACACAGAACCAAAACAGTCAAAACAGAAAATGCGGTAGTTAGCACTTATAAACCAACAAATAGGGTTTTTTTTAGCCAGTTTACTCAAAGCAGAAAGTGATTACCACTTCTGATTAACAGAGCAACAGCAACTTTGGGTAACAAGCTGAGTTCAGTGTCAAGATCCTCACAGCAGACACAGTCGTGGAAAAGTGGTCGGTCTTTGCCTCCTTTAAAGAGGAGAAAGCTGCACATGGGACTCATGGACTCATTCAGGCTTTTGATGTACAGTAGATTGGTCTGTAAGGTGTCTTTATACACTGTTGTTACAGACATGTAAAAATAAGTATGTGATACACTGACAGCACATCTGTTGTGTATATGACCATATTTAGCTGTTGCTTCCCTGGAAAGTTATGCTGGTTCTCTGACAAGTGATCACATGGTGAAGCTTTGAAATATTTCCTGTGAAATTCCCTCTACGTGATAAAAATGTCATCCAAAGTCAAACTCCTCACTGTGAACCTTAACCTACAGTATCTGTATTTAGTTCAGTATTTCACTATTTCACTTCTGTTTAGGCCACTTTGCAGAACTGGAAAACTTAAGAGTGCACTTAACAGAGTAGAAGACGTTATTAATATGTAGTTAACACATGACTGGTTCATATTTCATGAATTCACATCGCATAAGTGTGTCTTACACCGACAATCTTGTTTATAGCATGTGTCAAACTGCTGTATTTTATTGTCTCCTGTTCATGTTACATTGCTGTAAAGAATGCAGAAAACTGGAACGCCTTCGCCCAAATAAGAAATTCTTAAAGGACATGTAGAGGAAAGCAGGTCAGTATATGTTCCAGGAAAGAACAGCAGCCAGAAAAGAAAATTAATAAGAACAGAGAAAATCTAAAGATGGAAAAAAGATGTCTCAACAAACACTGATGACGTAAGTAATGACGTAAATAATGATTAATGATTATTTGATTGTCTAAGCTGGTGTGAGGATATGAGGACACAATAGCAGTCGTAAGTTCCTGAAACCAGTTTCAGTAGCAGTCCACTTGGCTCTTACAGAGACGCCTAGAAAAGAGGATGTGGCGCTCGGTGCAGCACTTGATTGATCAGACTCTTTCCCCCTCACTCACTACACTCCGTGTAGTGAGTGAGGGGGATTGAGAGGAGTCAGCATCCTCCTCTCTGCCACATGTGAAACTCCTCACCCACTACATTTTGTGATATTTAGTATGTTGTTAACTTTTGTGTTTTAAACTGTAATAGATCTGTTCTTCTCTCTGTGTAGTCTATTTATTGCTGAGTTCTATGGATTTTAAAGGTTTGCACATCTTTGAATGTGCATTGCAAATAGACTTATACTTATCTGAATGTTGCATGAATGCATTATGTAAGTAAGAGGTAATGTAAACATATTTCACACCTTAATTTGCACTAATATAGATTTGTGTTCTCTGAACTGTGTGACATTTAAGTCCCCAGACCTTCATCTGAAATGTTCTATCATAGGAAACAATGCACAAAAGGCATTTTAAAGCCACCAGATGACTGATTGCATTATAATGAAAAACAAAATATTTTTTATTTTATTTCTGAAACGTGGGTTGTCTGGTGAAAGACACCAGACGTGTTTGCTTGTCCTCATTTCTACAGAATATTAAACAAATAACAAAATGCATTTACTACCTCTACCTATATGCTTGTCTTTAACTACATTTCAGAAGAAATGCTTGGGTTAGAAATCTAATTTTTTTCTAATTGTTTTTTTTTAACTCTGTCACACTTTGGAATTCCCCCCCTGTAAAAATAATGAATCAGTCCCAGTGAGCTCAGTATTGAAAAAATGACATCACACAAGTCTTTGAAGAATTTGCTGCAAAGTAGTTTCATGTTTTCTTAGATTTAATTATTTTTATAGTCGAATTGGGATCGGCAGGCTCAATATTTCAACCTTGTTTCATGTATGAATAACCAGATGAAAACCAGTGATGAAAAATATTACAATTTTACAATGTTCTAAATTCCATGTTGTAGGTGTGTGAGCAAAAGTACTG
Organism: Ctenopoma multispine; assembly: GCA_034779795.1. NCBI lineage: Eukaryota > Metazoa > Chordata > Actinopteri > Anabantiformes > Anabantidae > Ctenopoma > Ctenopoma multispine. The sequence goes on from JAUYWH010000001.1 coordinate 4,627,384, forward strand.
CCCACAAATTTTTTAATTATTTCTGAGCTCAGTGTAAACATAAAAGCAGCAATACTACCGTTTAAAAATACATATATATAAATGTCAAATATCAAATATAAAATAATGATACATCATGATTTATTAGCTGATTAAAAATGTCATTAACAATCTGCGTCTGAAAAGTAACTAAAACTGTCACATAAGTACTGAATTACAGCCACCACTGGTTCAGAAAAGCAGACATTTTAACTCAGCTTTAACTGGCCAACAAATCAAAAGCATCTTTAAACATAACAGCCTGTTAAATAATCATTAATAATAAAGTATGAATGATTAATAAACCCATTAGTTAGAACTTACTCACCCTTACTGATGTATTTACAGGAACAGAGTGGTTTGGAACACATGTTCAGGTTTGGATGTATTTAATGAGTGATGTCATTAAAACACCACAGCTCTCAGGGTGTGTTGATAGGTCGATGAAAGCCAGACTCCATGGACCTCCTCCTTTCTGTTTCAGTTGTGTTTTTCTTACACTGAGTGCCATTTAAATATCTGTGCTACTGATACAGAGTTCCCTGTGAAAATCCTCCCGGCTGGATACAAGCTGGAGCAGAAGTAAAACAAAGTAAAGGTTAGACAGGGGGAGCATGGGATTAAGGAAATATAGGAAATATAGGAAAATAATTATAGGAAATAATGAATGTGAAGTTCATTCATACTTTTTCAATTTCAGGATATGAAAGGTGATTTTTATAACTTCCCTGGTGTGAAAGGGAAAGGTCAGCACTGCTAGGAAACAGATAGACTAAGTCTTCTTCCTGACCACAGGAAACTGTGCACTTCATCTACCAAACATCCCCAGCTGAACTTCCTATACTGCGATTACATTCCAGTAATACAATCTCACATATTAAACATATTAAACTGTTGAGTTACTTGACTATTTATATTGTCTGCCTCTGTTTACAGATAAATGTTGTACTTTTTGTTATACTACATTTATTTTACAGCTACTTCTTACTCTGATATAGCATGTACTGACTGAGAAAGTATGAAGTATTAATACAGATTAAATTACCTGCATTTACACACAGATGTTTTCAGTTGTGACTGATGTGTGTGAAAACATACATAAGATAGCAAAATTATTCTGACAAATATTTTGCCACATATTTAAAGTTTCTGGCCAACATGCGCCTGGAGCTTGTCCAGAGTCTGGATAACAGGACATGACTATCAGACGCTGCCCCCACACCTGGACTAATTTTGGCACAGACACACATACATACAGATAATTTCACCATGTGTCAGCTTGTAGATAACAGATAGAGACATAATACATAGAAGTAACATTTGAAAAAGATAACGCTTACTTCGAGTTCCTATAGTTTAGTTATTAGCAGGCATACAAGCATTGAATAGATTATTTATAACAGACTATAATGTAGGTCTGAGTAAATATACGAGCATTTCAGTATCTACTGTATCTACTTCATCTCAACAATTAAACTTCTCTTATTACTTATACATAATGTGCATGTGATTATGTCCAAGTTGGGCTCAGGAGAAGTTAATAAATAGACTATTACTGCATTGTACTGTGTAATATTTACTGTATATGAAATTAGTGGGGGACTTCTGATAGTATTTTAACTTTTCACTCAGTAGAACAGGAGATCCCCTGACTTTTTCTTCGATTGTTGTTTGAGTGACTGAAGAGTGAGCTTTTTATACTTTCATACCCACTTTTACTTATAAGTACACTTTCTGAGTACTACAGCCACACATGTTGAGGTGACCCGGGGTCATGAGATCATATTATCATCACCGGACTTTCCCCCATAACAACAGTTTCAGTTTCTCTCTTCGTTTCTGTCACCACCACATAATAGGACCACGTGAGATAAGTGGACTCTCCTCTCTTCTCTTCTTCCCTCCCACTGAAAACACAACGGGAGCAGCGGGCGTCTGGGGCGGACGTGTTGATCAGCAGCTCCGACCAGCACCGACCACAACGCGCTTTCTCGACACTGTGCGGGAAATCATGTTTTACCGCTACACTTTTCTGACTTTTTCCTTGCTCTTTGTGTGCCACTTCCATCTGCCCAGTTACGCCTGCGGTAAGTTTTCTTTATTATATCTGAGATTTTAGACGACGCCACTAAAAGCGACGTCGCTACAGCTGCTTCAGACTAAAGTGAAAACACAAACCATCCAGTTTTCCACAGCTCAGAGTTTTATTCGGTTTGTGTTTATTGTAAAGTTTGTGTGTACAACATGTGGTAATGTGGAAAAACTTTGGCTTTTTTGTTCTGCCAGACTCAGAGTTGTAAAACTTTAACAACACAGTCTGGCAGGACTGTATCTAATTATATTAAAGCAAATTTGAATTAGAAAAATGTCTTCACCATTAAACGACAGTTGCTTTGTAAAAGTGAATGGTTTGAGCTGTTCAGGTTAGAATTAGGCAGATATGTAAGACTAGAACCACATTATTATTATATTATGTCAAATTTAAGTATATTCACTTAGAAATGTACAATTAAATAAAATCGCAATCTTCATTGTCTTTCTTACAGTTGTAAACTGCACAGATAAACCTGTGTTCACTCCGTCCAGACTGGTTGTGAAACAT
>JAUYWH010000001.1:4643151-4669580 GCA_034779795.1 Ctenopoma multispine
AATAGGAAACTAACTTAACTTAACTTAACACTGTCGAAATACAAAAGAAAACTAACTTAACAATGTAGAAATGAAATGTTAGAATGATTTTGAAAAAGCATTGAACAAGCAAAAGTCTGTTTAAAGTTCTTTCAGATATTCTCATTACTTCTCACTGTGAGGATTATACAGACTTGTTCCTTTGTTACTGGTCTAAATGTCTGGGTTTGAGATGATTGGTTGAACAAAACAAGCAAATTGAAGATGTCATCTCGGTCTCTGGGAACGTATGAGATTGTTTCACTATTTTCTACCAATAAGAGTGAATATCTTCACTCAGAAAGTAATCAGTTGATTATTTGTTAATCAATAGGTGTGGCCGTTTCACTTCAGTCTTCTGAGCTGAAATGTCAGTCGGCCAATTGACAAAACATACAATCATAAAACATAAAATTTAAATTCCACTGTGTGAATATTGACTCGTCTTCTCTTAATTTTCTGTGATAACAGGTTTGCACTGCTGAAGCCATTTAAATCAGGAAACCGATTAATATCTTTTACAACTTTATAATATTTTATAGAACAAATGAAAAATAAAATAGGAAAATCATGGCAGCTCAATCAATAATCAGTAACAAAAATCAGTAGTTGCTGCCTTAATGTTGTCAGTGGTGTAAAGATAAAAAGGTAAAAGATAAAAATGAGAAGTGTGATTTGTATTTTAGGAATTTAAATGGAAGAATGTGCTGCATGTCCTTGAATGGCTTTGCAAGCAGTCAGTAGGAATGGGAGAAAGAAATGACAGTGAGCACCAGAAGACATGAATCCTTATTATGATTTTTTTAATATGAGCAGTGTGTTCCCATAAAAATCCGCTCTGTGTGGGTGTGTACAATGGAAAGAAATGACGCCTGACTACTGAGGCAGAGAATCGGCTTGTGGCTGCTAATAAAAGAAAAAATAAAAGGCATTGCCAGGAAAAAAAACAGGCATGGGTACCGATGGAGAGAGGAGGAACGGAGGCTGTGGTATGGGATTAATGGACACACTGTGCGTCTGTACGGGAGGAGGGAGGGAAGGAGAGATGGGCTTCTCCACGGAGGCTGTGGTGGTGGTGGTGGTGGTGGGTGGCTGGGGGAGACCACTGTGGCAGGGGAGAAGGAGAGGAGAGACAGGGAGGGAGGGAAGCTGGTGAAACCGCGAATATTCATGAAGAAGCCCAGTGTTTTGTTGTTTTTTTTCCCTCTCTCTCTCTCTCTCGCCATGGTGACTCGTCTGCAGAGAGACACAGGGGAAGGAGACAAGTGAAAGCAAGATGAGGCCCAGCCCATCTTGCCATTGATCTTGAGGCGATCAAGGTGAGTGTGTTTTTATTCTTACATGCTGCAGCCTGACGGGGTACATGTGTCTGTCTGACACATCTCTTGCTGTGTGAGTGCACACAGGCACGATAGCAGGGCAGTCCTCGTTTATGCACGGTGTCTCTGTGTGTGTGTGTACATACTGTATATATGGATGTTTTGTAACAGAAGAGCGGGCTGCTAGTTGAGCTGCATATTGATGCATTGCTGTTTTAGTTTGTAATATGCTTTACCCCTGTAGTGGCTCAAATTTCTCATTGCGTGTGCATATATATGTCACTGTGTCACTATGGATTTGTTGATTCCTCCACACAGACCTGTTTTTACTCCGTCAATCTGTGCAGAGTGTGGTGAGAAAGACCTTTCATTGAGTGGGTGTGTTCCCGGTGACCCTGGTAAAAGTTGTCTTCACCACTATCCGTCTGTGTACCAGCTCAATCAGAAACACTCTGATATGCTGAATCTGTCCTATCCGATGGAATTGGGTCAGCTCGGACTGCTCAGAGTAATTATATAACACCAGAGAGCTTTGGTGTTGCAGTATCTGCTCAGAATTAGCCAAACTGTACGTACAGCTCCTGCATGACCACCACAGTCAAAATATTTTGCCGGGGCAGCCCTCTTTATTAGTCAACAGAAATTTAGTTTGGATATTTTTATTAGTATTTAATTGATTTTTAATGTTTGCACACGATTGATCTATATGTTGTGGAAAACAGTTGTGAATTGTTCCCGAGTCTGTCTCCAAGGTGTAACTGTATATGTGGGTAAAGGATTTTCTCACATTTGATGATGCATCAGATGAATTCATTAGATGAAAGCAGGACAGTAAGTTCTAGATGGAGGAGAGAAAAGATGAGTCAAAGAGAAAATATTAGCTCACAATTTTTGAATTCCTGGCCACACTAACTCTTATTGTTTCTGCCCAGGGGATTTACACAGAAGAGGACACACTGGGACAGATTCATGGATGGATCCCTGCAAATTAAAGCTGGAGTTTTGACATCTGGACTTTTCAGATGAGCCAGTTATATTTATTATTTCTCCCTATGCAGCATTTGGATTCAACCGACTGATGAGACGGTGAAAAGCTGACCAGAGACCAGAGATACGTGGTGCAAGGTGCAGGTTTACAGTTTGGAAACATGTGGACGATACTGCAAGTTGGATAAATACTTGGGAAAAGGGTCATGGACTCCGAGGGGAATATCCCATTGGTTCATCTGGCCCATGGCCAACAAGTTCTTGCTGAAATGAAGTGAGAATTTTTTCTTCCACCTTTGGCTTTTAAAAAATAAAACGGCTCAATCTGGACAGAATCTGGAGCCTCTGAGGGGCATATGAATGCTCCGTATTTTGCAGCAGGAGGACGCCCGGTTTCCACCATCTGAAGACTGAAGCGTGGACACAGTTCGAGTGAGGTGGTTGGCTGGAGGAGTCAGCTCCAATGGGGGCCGGTTGTGACCCGGTCTGACCCCGGTTTGACCTTGCAGTGACCTCTGACTTCTCCGGTCCTGGCTCTCCACCTGCTCTGCTGCCTGGGTTCGGGAACGCTCCGCCCTGGGGCCCAGAACGAGCCAATCAGAATGAAGAAGAGCCGCAGCGTGCTGTCGGTGACTGGAGAAGAGGTGAGGGTATAAACAAAGAGAGATAAATGCAGGAAAATCAGCCAACTTTGTCTCTTGTTTCTGTGCGAACACACACTAGGCAGAGCAGACTGTGTGTGTTTTCTTGAATGACATACAATGACATACAAACCCTGTTCTCATATATTCAGAATCTCTTTGTTCTTGTCATCACGAGCTACGGACACACTCAGGAGTCAGAGTGGACAGTTTGTCCCCAACCTCCCCTCACACTGTGTGAGACACTCAGTCAGTGGTCTATGTAAACGAGCCCCAGCTAAACGAAGCGCTATGTAAATGAGCTATTTCCTTTTAAAGGTGATGTCTTGGCTGAAGGACATAATACCATGCATTATTCAAACACTCTTTTGTTGATTGTGCTGAGCGGCTGCCCCTTCATTTGTGTGTGTGTAAGAGAACATCTTTCCACATCTGGGTCTGGACGACATCAAACGCAGCATGGAAGCAACACGGCCCTGTTGCCTAGCAACTGCTACCATTCCCCCAGTGTTTTGTTGCTACGGTACTGCAGTGCAGATCAGCCTCCAAGAGCTCGGTCTTTAGAGGCCTTATCCCAGACACACACACAGTCACACACGCATGTCGCCGAACGCACGCACAAAGACACGTATGTTGTTCATTTTCATAGGATTTTTGTTGTTAGATTTATTAGTGCTTTTGTATAAAACAGAAAATGGTGTTTCATCCTCTGACGATGTATGTCTCTCGCTTCGTTCCCCTGTTTCCCTCGCCCGCTCTCCCTGCTGTCTCACAGGGTAATGACACTGATATAACGGGTGCTGGGGAGAAGGCGGAGTCATCTCGCTACAGCAGATCTTATACGTCTGGGGCCACACTGGGGGCTGAGCTACGCCGAGGGAGGAGCAGAAGACTCTCATCTAGTCTCCAGGTACTGAAAGGAAGCACAGGTATGGAGGCTGTGGGACAAAAATGAGCCCTTGTTCACAGCTGTCCTTCCTGTTTGTACACTACACAGGATGTGCCGCATGAGTATGTACTAAAAGATTATACAGGCCTCAGCCAATATACCACAAACCACACGTATTTTATATTTCAGCTGTGTGATCCACTGACTTTGCTTCAGTTTTAGCATAAAAGGACTGAATTGAATTGTGTAATGTAACAAATGGCCAGTTCTCAGAAGTGTTAAAATGTGGGCCAAAATAAAGACAAAAAATGATGCAGGCTTGATGTTTGCTGTGATCAATTAAAGCTGCACAATTTTAGATCGTATAATGTGTAATGATAAAGGCACGCCACAGGGTCCTTTCACGTCATCACTTGAGACCGCTTTGAAACAAGTGGCAGACAAAGTCACATGTAGTAGCTAAAGAGATATTTACATCCAGTACAAACGGAAAAAAATGGATTTGCTGGATTCACTTTTGACACAAACATGACTTCAAATAAATGCTACTGTTGCTCTGTGTTGGTGTGTTAAAAGGCAGATGTTTGCTAGGTGATCATTAGCCCCTGTACCTCCTTTGTATTACATACATTAAAGCCACAGTGCAAACCTCATAAAGCAGGTATTTTACTAACTCTTACACAATCTGGTTTGGTCATGAACAAGCATAATTTTAGTTTGTTTCTCTGGGCGTGAAATTTTATCCTCGTCAAAGGAGGAAACATTTTTTTTACCATTTACATTTGTCTTTATGGTAACTTTATCAATATCATCACAATGTTCTTTTTTTTTCATTTACAAAGGTGATAAAATAATTGGAAATGCAACTGAGAAACTTTGTTTCCTCTTGCCATCTTTGTTCTTGTGAAGAAGAGTTTGTCATCCCTGAGAAACACACTAAGATCATAGTTTTTTTGTGGTTATCCTCCAGTCTTGAATGGAAGACATACGAGGCTGTCCTGGATATGCTCTGTGCTCTCATCCTTTCTTTCTAACTCTACAGGTGCCCTGCTGGCTTCGCCCTCGGGATCGCACTCGCTCACCAGAGGTCCTCAGCAATGTGTCACGTCCAACAACTCTTCCCCTCCGAATCCCACCACGCATCTCCATCACACAAGCAGATTCTGACAGGTTTAAACACATTTTATTAAGTTATTTAGTTAGTTGATAAAAAAAATGTTTCCTCGCTGTTCTCTCTAAAGATCAAACATTTGCTGTTCTTGCCCTCATGGTCCAGTTATGAAGCAGAAAATGGCGTGTCACCAGGTCACACCCCTTTGGGCTCACAGAGTCCCAGCCTCACCCTTCACACATCCTTCCCCCAGGGCCAGAGACGAGAGTCCTTCCTCTACCGCTCTGACTCGGACTACGACATGTCACCAAAGACGGTATCGCGTAACTCCTCCCTCGCCAGCGAAGGGTGAGACGCAGAAACATCTGAAGGAATGAGTGAGAGGGAAAGAGCACATATGTGTGTACCTAAATGTTGACATTTTCATAAAGAAATATTCCTATCACCTCTGCTTCCTCTCTTTTCTCTTCTTTCCAACTCTTCCAACTGTCCCTTCGCCTCTCAGACACACGGCAGAAGACTTTATTGTCACCCCTTTTGCTCAAGTGAGTTTTACTTTATAGATTATTCACTTATCTACATGAATGGTCATATACGTGATCTCCTTCTGCTTCCAGTACCTGTATATACAGTCCAGCTTTTTTGCACAATTTTAAGATTTTGGAGTAGAGTATTGTAGTGTATATTTCTCAGAGGTTCTGTATATAACCTGGTATCCTGTCACACTCTGCAATGATTTAGGTACTGGCCAGTCTGCGATCAGTACGGAGCAACTTCACCATCCTTGCCAACGTCTCCACACCAACAGTCAAGTCAGTAGTTCTGAAATATCCCATTAATGCACGTTATGGTCGTACGTTGTCCTGTTATCAGGAAAAGAGGCGCTTCAGTGTTTTAAGTAACTCAAATCAATCTGCAGCTCCTTGTTGTTCTAAAGACGCATGTCGTATGTTCTCAGGAGGTCTCCTCTGGGTGGAGTGTGCGTCAGTCCTAGGGCGACACTATCAGAACAACAGTACCAGCAGCTCGCCCTTGACACACTGGAGGAACTAGACTGGTGCTTGGACCAATTGGAGACCATTCAAACACATCGCTCTGTCAGTGAAATGGCCTCCAACAAGGTATGCAGTCATCACTTCACTTACTGTATGAGCAGGTTAACACTGCTTTATCACAGATATACTGCATCAACATCAGGTGTATATAGTTTGTTACTACAGTATGTGCATCTCGTACAGGCTGCATTTTTATGTTTTGATATGTATTTGGACACTCGCTGCAGATTTTTGTCACTAAATTAAAGGCATAATTTACAAAAATGGTTTAATATTATATATATAAATATATTTAAATATTGGCCATGCTTACAGCTACTGTAAAATGTAGCAGCTTTCTGCTAGAAAAATGGCCAATTAAGTTTTTTTTGCAACGTCACAACATCACTTTTAGTGCAACATTTAACTCTGAGATTTACTTAAAACCCCCATAAAACTACTGTGTATTATACATGAGCTCAAGGTTTCCCCCCACAACAAACAGTATTTATCCTAAACTGAGGGCAAACCAAATTTTCCCTCCGTTTCGTTCCCATTCTGCCACAGTTTAAGAGGATGCTGAACAGAGAGCTGTCCCACCTGTCAGAGATGAGCCGCTCTGGTAACCAGGTGTCTGAATACATCTCCAGCACCTTCCTTGGTGAGTGAGACCCAAATCTGATTTCTGTCTAAACTGCCTTTACAGCCTTTGCTTAACGAAAACAATAAATCCTTCTTTGTGTGTTTGTGTTTGTCCATCAATCTCTAGACAAGCAGAACGAGGTGGAAATCCCGTCTCCTACCCTGAAAGACAAATCTATGAGTCACATCAGTGGAGTGAGGAAACTGTCTCACAGCTCCAGCCTCTCCAGCACTTCAATGCCTCGCTTCGGTGTCAACACAGACCACGAAGATGAGCTTGCCAAGGTCTGTTTTCTCTGACTCACATAAAAAAGTCATACAAATCGATCCCTGTTCAGACTTGAACACTTGAGTGGTTGGATTTTTTTTTCTGGTAAATAGTTTTATTCAAAAGCTGAACGTCCTAGTACTTCCTAAAAACATAATTATCACAATTTACTACTATAGGCTGTTACATATTTTAATTTGAACTTAATATTTGTGTTTAAGACACTGCTCGAGGTGTTTGTTCTATAGATAACCCAAAACCCAAACCCACAAAATACTCATGTTTGAGGAGCTTGGCTTAGGTTATAATTCATAAGTGTTATAACATGTTTATAACATAGTGCTAAAGTTGCCTTTCATCTATTTTGTGTTTTTGCTGTTTAACCAGGAGTTGGAGGATATGGACAAGTGGAGTTTTAACATATTCAGAGTAGCAGAATTCTCAAACAACAGACCTCTGAGCTGCATCATGTACACCATCTTCCAGGTAAACAAACTTGGTGTGAATGTGCTGGGCTGTTTGTTTACTGCAGGAGCAGCTGACGTGTTTGTGTGTTTGCTCATGTACACGATGTACTCCTGATGGACTGTGAGTAAAGTTCTGGCTCCTCTTCCCCGTACTCCTCCTCCTTAGGAGCGAGAGCTGTTGAAGACGTTTCGTATCCCAGTCGACACCTTTGTCACTTACGTGATGACCCTGGAGGACCATTACCATGGAAACGTAGCGTACCACAACAGTCTCCATGCTGCAGACGTCACCCAGTCCACACATGTCCTCCTCTCCACACCTGCCCTCGATGTACGTCGAATTACACACACACACACACACACTCCCAATAGCGGAATGTAACTAAGTACCTTTGCTCAATTACTGTATTTAACTATCGACAGACAGTAAAAAAATATTATTATTCTGACAAGAAACATTTAATTGTACTAAATGAGAATTATTTGCATTTCCCCTAAAACGTTTGTGCAGGTTTTGTTTGTATTTAGTGCTTTTACTTTGAATACTTTAAGCACATTTTATATTTACATAGACTCACATAATACCAATTTCCATGCATGCATGGGCATATAAAATCACATTTTATTTCTAATGCCTATTAATTAAAAAAAAATTTCAAGCATGGATAATTTGTCTTTTTTGACAAAAGATTACAAAAAAAATTCATGTCAAAGTTAAAAGCTTCTGTTTGACTTAATAAACATTCTTCTTAGAGCACACATAAGTTGTAAGAATTTTGTACATTATTCTGGTAGGTATTTCTGTCCATTGTTTAATAGCTAAATGACACTGTCACTTAAACGCAAGCTCACAAGGACAAAATATCTGACTATAATAATGTGAGGTGTTTGCAGGTCAGCGAGTTGTTCCGTTTTGATTCTCTGTCTGTCTTTTCTGTTTTACTGCCCCTGCGTAACTCCCCTGCTCCTTTCTGTCACCTTCAGGCCGTCTTCACTGACCTGGAGATCCTCGCCGCTCTGTTTGCTGCAGCTATCCATGATGTAGACCACCCTGGAGTTTCCAATCAGTTTCTCATCAACACTAGTGAGTACAAATACACACAAACAGTAAAATCTGTCTCAGTATTAGCACAAACTGTGTTCACACCTCCTCCCCTGTCCCTCTCCACTGTGCTCAGACTCAGAGCTGGCGCTCATGTATAACGATGAGTCAGTTTTGGAGAACCATCATCTCGCTGTGGGCTTCAAGCTTCTGCATCAAGAAAACTGTGACATTTTCCAAAATCTCACCAAGAGACAGCGCCAGAGCCTGCGCAAGCTCGTCATCGATATGGTCAGGAACTCACCTACCATAATTTACACAAAGAATTTAACTGTTAAAAGATCAACTGTCCTTTGGCTGCTTTTGTTTGTTAGCTTTGGGTTACTCTTTTCTGGCTTTTGTTTATATTGGAATCTCCTTATTTATAATTTGATCATTTTGTCTCATTTACTTCTGATGAATTTGGATTGCTCCTAAATTGTCTTATGTATTTTATTATTTTTCTAGTGTTTAGAAGCATCTTCAAATTCAGTCATGTTTCTCAACTGTCTACAATAATATTTTGGGTTTCTTAAGGACAGCTTCATGGCCTAGGTTTCTCCCAAAACTGCTAAATACTTTTACAATATATCAGTCACTCACGTCTCTCCTCCCTGCTTTGTATTTTTGTATAATTGGTTTTAGTTTTTTTTTTTTATTGAAGACTGGAGAGTAGTTTGTTTTTTTGTCATATTTATTTTGCCTTTGTTTCTGTCTGCAGGTGTTGGCTACAGACATGTCCAAACACATGACCCTGCTGGCTGATCTGAAGACAATGGTGGAGACAAAAAAAGTAACAAGTTCTGGTGTGCTGCTCCTGGACCACTACACAGAGAGAATACAGGTGATTTATCATTTATACACAAGTAATTAATTAAGTCATTTTGGTAACACATTCCAGTTCAGCCATAAAACAAACAAACAAACACAAATCTTGTTAACAGTACCATATTTTGTGTGTATTATAAATGTTATACTGCACAATATTCTTCATTTAGGTGCTGAAAAACATGGTGCACTGTGCAGACCTGAGCAACCCCACCAAGCCTTTACCATTATACAGACAGTGGACGGAGAGGATCATGGAGGAATTCTTCCGACAGGGAGACAAAGAACGAGAGAGAGGGATGGAGATTAGTGCCATGTGTGACAAACACACCGCGTCTGTGGAGAAGAGTCAGGTAACACACTTTCTCTACCACCCACTTTATCTGTGCCATTGTTTAAGCCAAGATGGTGATGGAAAAAGAAAAAAAAACCCTGCATCAACACATCTGAGAGCTTCATGGTTTCTGCTGGTATTTAGCATGCACACAGGACAGGGGTATCCCAAAGCCCCATTCAGATGGAGTTAGCATTACAGGGGATGGTAGGCAAAAAACGATATGCTCCTTTTCACTAAGTGTGACATTTTAGCCATTGGGACGTTTCAGGACAGAATACAAAAGAAAAAGAGAAGTTATAGAGGAGTTAAAGCAGCAGCATGAGGTAGAAAGTTAGTGAAAGGTAAAACTTTGTGAAACTGTGTGCTAACATTTGACTAACAGGAAAAAGTATATTGATATTATTATTATTATTATAAGTTTTCTACAGTCTCACAATAATCCAGCAATAGTTGATACTACAAACAAGCGCTACTAGTCAGTTTTCACAAATAAAGCATCAAATGACAGTAACGGTACCTACCTGCAGCCAACATTACAGATGTAAAGGTTGTGAAGTCTTACTCTGATATGATACGATGTACTTAGTTTTCACCAAAAAAGTCAAATTTCACCCTGACTGAGAAAAATGTTATTCCCAGAGGGTCACCAACTCAAGCATCAGGTACAACCAAGGTGTTTAACTGATGATTATTTATCCTTCCAGGTGGGTTTCATTGATTATATCGTCCACCCACTGTGGGAGACGTGGGCTGACCTGGTGCACCCAGACGCCCAGGAGCTGCTGGACACGCTGGAGGAGAACAGAGAGTGGTACTTGAACACCATGCCCCAGTCTCCCTCACCTCCCCCAGACAGACATCTGCTGCATGATCGCTTCCAGTTTGAACTCACCTTGGAGGACCTGGAGCACAACAACCACAACCACATACACCTGAGGAACAGTGGTGGAGGGAGAAGTGGAAAGAGCGTCCGGAAAGCTGTCTGCGATGACAGCAATCCACACAGGACACAGCACGGCGAGGTGGAGCAGAACGGTGAAAAGCAGAACCATGTAGAAACTGAGAAAGAAGACGAGGAGAATCACAACAGCGAACACAATGGAGTCCAAGATGAAGAGGAAGAGGCTAGAGAAAAAGAGGGAGAAGAAGAGGAGGTGCAGCAGAATGCAGAGAAAGAAGAGGGACATGGAGATGAGCAAGTAGAAGAAAATGGACGAGGGCAGACAGATGAAACAGAAAAGGTAGAGGAAGACGACGAGGAGACAATAGGAGAGGAAGATGAAGAGGGGGAAAAGGATGAAGGTAAAGGTGAGGAAGGTGAAGAAAATGGGGAGGAAGGACAAAATGAGGAGGAAAAGGGGGAAGGAGAGGAAAATATAGAAATGGAAGAGGTAGAAGTGGAAAATGGCAGTGAGGGGGAAGAAGAAATTGAAACTGAAGAGGCAGAAGTAGAGGAAAATGAGGAAAAAGAGGAGAGTGAGATACAGGACAATGCAGAAGATGAGCCGGAGGAAGATGTAGAACTAGATGAGGACAAGACAGAGGAGAAAGAGGGAGAAGAGGAGGCAGAAAGTGAGGAGAAAGCTGAAGAGGGAGATACAGAGGAGAAAGAAGAGTTAGAAGAAGCAGAAGAGGAGGAGGAGGCACTAGCTGAGGAAGAGGAGGGCTAGTTGGACATAAAGTCTCAAATTGACAGCGTGATTGAGGAAAAGGTTAAAGAAATGTCGCCAGAGAGGCAACAAAAAGCAGCAGCGCGTCTGTGTTCTTTTCAGATAACGCGCTCCATTCACTTTATCACGTGACCCTCTCAGCTGAACGCTGATGTGTGCTCTGATGTCACAGCTCACTGATTGATATTTAAGACAGACTGTACAACTCCGGACAGGAAAGTAAAGAAGAGCTAGATTGTCGCAGCATCTTGATCAACTGGTAAGAACAGAAAGACTGAAGTCTCCATCACAGAGTATCTGTACATCCATCACTGCCGGAAAAACTGGGGATATTAAAAAGAGTTTTATCGACCTTTTGTAGCTCTTGACAATTTAAAGAAAAATAAAAAAATCTGAATACATGCAAATAAGTGCGTGCCTGTTCTCCCGATGTCATGAATTACTGCACATCGTCTCTCAGTCACCATCTCTGTAACATCCCACAGTGACCGTCAACTCCAGAAACACTGTTTAAAGAATGTCAACCTTCTCTGTCAGAAAAGTGAGAGAAAAAAAAAAAAGCAAAAATGTCTGGAAAGTGTAGTCTGTCGTCTTATATTTAGTACAAAAACTTTCCACTTGTGAGCAGGATGCAGAATACACAACTGGGCTCTGATCTAGAAACAGTTGAACCTCTTCCCATACTAACGTTAAAACAACACGTCTGGATTTCTAAAGAATACCTGGACCATTTCTTCAAAGTGGAAATCTTTGCAGTTCAAGCTCAAAATGCTGACGTATTGTACATGTCGATGTTGGTTCGTGTTCAAAGAAAAGAGAAAAAAAAAGAAAAAACACCCAGTATTCATTCCATCTAAAGGGTTACACATCCTCTTCCAGACTGTGACTTTGACTCCCAGGTGAATCGTGCCAAACTGTCCCACGACCAGCACTGAGCAATTCAGCCTTCCTCCAAAATGAAGCAATGAACTGTGGGTCCAGGCTAACGGGTGTGATGGTCTTCCAGAAACCCCTTTTCTTTTTTGTTTTTGTAAAAATGGTATTTGGCACTTTATCTAACACCCCTGTTACATATATGTACATAATAAACATGTATTTTAATCTGCTGATGTCATAATAAATATGATCAATGAAGTTGCTCTTATACTTTTCACTTCTATAGCATTTAACAAGAATTTACCACATTAAGTTGCTGAGAAGTTTTGGAAACACTTTAAACTATGCTCATATATAACAGCTTGATACGGTCTTATTTACCTGCGGTGTGAACGTGGTAATGTTCATTTCTTATGTTAAAACTGTTTTAGACAGTTGTTTTAGTGGATGATGTGCCACACTGTGTTATCAGGGAAGGTGTTTCTATTATTCTGTCCATCTAATTTACATCAGTGAGGGTGGGTTAAGTAATACAAACATCTGAACAAAATGATTATCATCTTCTAGAAAATTTTATTTATTGCAGGACTCCTGTGTTAGACAGTTTTAGTTTTACCTTGGTGCACCTGATAAACTGTATTTTATGGGTTTCTAGGTAGTTGAACAACAGAAAATTAATCTGCAATATTCGCCAATTAATACTACTTTAATGTAAAACACAGTATGTTTACAGTCAAGCAGCACACAGTTCAGCATGTATAAAAACCCCTCACTAAAGCATATACTGTAAAACAGAACATTTTACTGCTTTGAATATTACAGTAGTGCTTCACTCCTGTGTTGCGTTGCATTCCTGCGTTTGCCACAGCCAGGGAGTAGATGACTAACTACAGGGAGTAGATGACTAACTACTCATCTACTCTTTAAATAGAAATCTGTGGGCCTCCGATACACACAGTAATTAGCTGGAGCTTGTTTTACTTCTGTAGGACCTCCTTTACTTACACCGAATCAGCTGAAATACAGAAACGGAAAATATCGGGAAGATTGTTGCAGCACTACTTTACTTCATGGAGGTTTGACAAAATTGTACTGGATAGTTGTCGATGATGATGATGATGGAAGTTTTATTGAGCAAAAGAATAATCAGCACTGACAAACAATCTCAAGCAGGGTCACTGATTCAATGGTCATTTAAGGATGATAGTTCATGGTGATGATGTTTCCATTAAAGCTAATACAAAAATATAATTTCTCAATGACACAAAGCAACAAACTGTCAGACTAATGGGAGGCAGACAAGCGTTCCAGGAAAACATAGAGCCTTTAAATCAGCCAGAATGCTCTAACAAAACCCTGAATGCGGAGTAACTAGGCCACGTTGCACAGATTTCCTTGTTCCTGAGTTTTAAAAAAAGCATCATAAAGCTTCACAGTATAAGACTCGTGGTCTGGAAACACTGATCTGGTTTATATGAAATCAGCAGACTTCATGTGAGTCAACAATGGTCTCAAATCTACTGCAAACAGAAGAGCTCAATCAGCTGCAACTTACAGAGACTAGAGTAAATTGAGAAATAATCTCCACAAAAACCTCAAGCAAATAAAGAAAAAACAAAACACATTCACCAGTGTGATATCACACATGATTTAAAAAACAGCGCTTAGAGGAAAACAAAGCAGGAAATGAAACAGGAAACAATTTTTGAGAACACTAAAGACTGATAAACATGTCTCGTAAAAGGCAGCAAACTGATGAAGACAGCATCTCCAGTAACATCAGAAACACACAATCACAAATTTAAAACTAAAATATAAACTTCTCCCGCAGATATTTTCGTGACAGTTGTTTTGAGGTTTTAATCGTTCTGTATTTTTTAGCATATTTTTTTATAACACGTACATGTTTCAAATAGCAGCGTGCGTTTCTTCATTTGCTTGTGTTTTATCTATTTTCAGTTTCTTTTTCTAAATAGGATGGATGAAAGATGAAGATCTTTCTTTCATCAAACCCAAAAAAAAAAAAATCATGTCACTTTTTATGAAAACAGGCTAATTTGAAATACCCACTTGTTTACAATGTGACATCTATCCAACCGTACCGTTACATATTTACACACCTACACACCATGTCACACCTATTGACTGCCTGTAGGCACAAAAGTTCAGCTTGCATTCAAAGAAACTACAAATATTTCTATAGCTACAGCACAGTTTTCACACATTTGCAGCCCAGTGCGATGCTGCCAAACAAAAACACACAAGGCACTTTGGGAATTTACATAAAAGCAAAATCAAATAAATACTAAGTTTTATAGTAGATAAACAGCTACATTTCAGCACACACACACGATTATTCTGTATAAAACTGGGTTTATGCATAAAATTTGGCAACAGGCAGCAACTGCATAAACGACAAAGTCTGACAGCGGTGATAAACACCTAAACCAGGTAATATCGGGGATCCAGCAAAGCCACCTCAACTGCTACCATCTGCACATTTATATATGTGAAATAGAGTTTAGGCACCTTTTAGAGTAATGGATCCTTTTCAAGTTACTTTTTTGTATGATAGTACTAATGCAGAAAAGTGTTCAAGGGCAAACATGTATATTCCTGGGAACACAGACTTGTTTGTTGTCATGGCCATTTACCTCATGGTGTTCATGTTTCAAAATCTAGATTTTAGGTCCTGTACATGGACTGATGTCTTATGTTTTCAGTGGCCAATTAAATTAGTCCAGTCTGGGAAGTTGTCGATCTCTCTGGTCTTGTTCAGCTGTTGGTCTCCATGAGTCAGTGTCAGTCTGTAGCGTAGACGCACCTTACGCTAAACAACAGAAATTTTAGGGCTTTAATTTTTGTACCACAGACACATACAAATATTTTAAGGAAAACTGAGATGAATTGAAAAGTTAAATATTTATTTTAATAATTTTATTATTAAATTTTTTCAATTAAGTTTACAGACTTTTACTAGTGGTTTCCTGACTCCCACTAATTATACAGAATTATGTAAAATCTCCTGCATATCAGATATTTGTATTTATTTTTATATCGAAATACTTTAAATAATTCATAATTCACGGAATACTCATTTAAGTTCAGGACAACTGTGTCTCATTCGTGAGTTAGCATTGTTCTAATAGATAAGTTGTGTTATTTATCTAGTTTGATGAGTCACTAACGTGAAGGTATACAAACTCACCTTCTCAGGATTAGCCAATAGGAGGACCTGGGAGATGGCAGGTGGAGGCAGGAGAGGGTTGTAAGGAGGTAGTCGTGTCCCTGAGGCAGGCTGAAGTTTCACTAACATGGTCTGCAGGACAAAGAACCGTCAAATTATTAAATAAATAATTTTTCCACAGCACAGTGGACTAGTCTAGAACAGGCAGATTTTTTTCCATTCATTAAATCAGTTTATCTATAAAACCCCTACGTAAGTATGTAAGACGTTACATTCAAGAACATTTTAAGAGGAGGCAGCAGTGTTGGAAATGCCGGTTTTTAGCGCCTAATGGACAATTTGGAGCCTCTGCATGGATCGTCAACCTGGCACAGCTACTCCAGAAAAATACAAGCAGCTGCATAAGGCTTTGTGGGTTTCACAGGCACAACGAGCTGTAGTAAATAGAAAAACAATAAGAACTAAATAAGGCACCGTAGTATCTATAACAGTAGACTGTATAACAGTGCTTGTGTCTTCTCCTCGTAAGTTGCTTTGGATAAAAGCGTCTGCCAAGTAAAGTAAAGTAAGGTAAAGTAAAGTAAAGTAAAGTAAAGTAAAGTAAAGTAAAGTAGAGACATTAGATTGAAGCTCACTAAGCCTCAAGTTTACCCTCCACACTCTCTGTAGTCTTCTCCGATAAGGCTAAAAACATAAAACATCACCAGAATGCAAAGACAGCAAGTGGGCCACACTGGACTTTTGTCATAGCTTTCAGCTATTTTTCCATTTCCCATTCATGCTAGCTGTGCCACTGTGGTAGGACAGCTTTGAATTAAGTTTGAATTAGAAGATGTTTCTCACCGTTGGAACGGCAGCTTGAAACACAAAGTCTTTCACATCAAGGGCAGACGTGTTCACGGTGGAAATGACAACCACAGCAACACCTGGATGACCTGGTGGAGAGTCTTTGGCAAAATGGAGTGACACATGGACACCGCCATGATTGTATACAGTGATGGGCTCCAAGTGACCTACAACAAACAAGCAAGCAGCAGACATTTAGACAGGATAGTTAAAACACCTATTTCTATTTATTAACTTTAGGCTTTAGCGCGTACTGGATTTGATGGTCTCCAATGAAACGAATATGTTTTTCAGTAACTGAGGGGGACACAAGCTCTCTCCAGACATGTCATTGGGTTGTTTCTGTGCCAAGGACACTGATCCTTGATTCTGAGGTTCAGACCTGAAAAATAGGAGCAATAAGATGGGTTTATAACAAGTTAGAAGACAAATCAGTAGTTAGATTTTGCTTTAAAGTTTGAGCAAAATGCTTCAGTGTGTTATTAGTCTCAATTATCTGCATTTGTTGTTGTTTATTTAAATTTATCTTACTTAAATGTTATCTATATTTTGTTTTAGTTTTTTTTCTTAAAAAAAAAAACCCAAAACATTATTCATCTGAAGAACAGCACAGACACAACATGTGGCCACAGGTACATCTCTATCCAAACAACAAGTAATCCCATCCCCATTGTTCCTTTCAGGTATTTAGTCTCTCCTTTACAATCATTACTTACCAAATATCCATCCCATTTGAGGTGGTACTGTTTCCCCCACACCCGCGTGCTCTAAGCAAAGGGCCTCTCCCTCCATCCTGAACACTGTTCATCTGAATGTCTTCATTAAGCTAAAAGATAATATGCAATATTTAGTCTTCCAAATCAAAGTCTTTAAATCAGTTTTTTTCACCACAGATTCAAACCTCACCTGCATTAGTTCTTCATAGTACGATGTTTTGGTCTCCGGAGTCTGTTTAGAGACCAGATTATTTAACTCTGTAATAAAAAAAATCACCACAACATCACATAATGAAGCATATTTATCACTGCTGCAGACAATTAAACTGTACAAACAGAGGTCTAGCCAGCTGACCTGCTACTGAGTGGAAAGTGCTTTCCAGATAAGAAGAAAAGAAAGGCGAAGAGGATTCAAAGAACAGTGGTGAATCAGTTTTTCTGTGAGTCTCTGGAGAGTCCAGTGCTGACAGGTCGATGAGGTGGTAACTTTTAATCTCTCTGGGACTCGTAGGAGCTGGAGGAACAAAAAGAAAAAGGGTCTACTTCAAGCAGAACAGAGCAGTGCCAAACACACAGGTCAAGGTTTTGTTTCACAGGGATATAAAAGTAAGAAAAGTCTACAAATAAAACCCACCATTATTTTTTCGCATGCCTTCTTGCTCACTTTTGCTTCTCTCTCTTCCACCGTTAGAGTCACTCCACCTCACCCGGTCTTTGTAGGCATTTACTACAAGTGTTAGCTCGTCGTTAGCCGCCAGGATCTGTGACAGAGCAGTGTCGTCGTCCACCGTGTCACTGGCCAGGCGGAACAGACTGGGCCTCAGCCGGTCACAGCGTTCATACGAGGCCTGCAGCAGTTAAGAGGGGGAAGAAGGCGGGAAGCTGCATTTACAGTATATCACACTTAAACATGAATACACTCTCTTCTACTGTGAGGAGACATCTGAAGGTTAGTTCGATTCAAATTATTCAATAATATTGACTTCATCTAAAAGACCACAGGCTACACCTGAGATGGTGAAATGTTTGTTTTTCAGCCTCTAAATGATAAATTAATGTAAAAACTGTTAACATGATGCAGAGACTAACTATACTAATCAGTGATTATACACAAACAAGCCCTGAAGTAGGAATCCCAAACAGTCCTGTGGACCGCCAGCAGGTGGTGACAGAGGAACAACAGATACAGGATTTCCACACTGATCCCCACAGCTACATAACCTCACTGACAGCTGATTGACTGTGTGTCTGTTTAATGTCCAACATACTTTCATGTCATCACTGGGCTGTGATGAGGTTCCTGTGATTTTGTGCTGGTGCAGTAGTTCTCTGAGCTGCTTGCTGCTGCTCTCCGCCTCCTTCAGAGTAGATTCACGCTTCAGCATTTTCTCTGCCTTCTCCTGTTCCTGAGACACACACACACACACACACACACACACACCCATTATGTACACTTACTAATATACGCATTTAAAGTTGATCACTCCCACAGCACTGCTCACCTCTTTCATGGTGCTTTTAATCAGTCTGTTGGCAGTTTCCAGGTCCTCAGGACGGCTGCTTTTTAGCAATCTGGCTAATAACTGATGTCACAGAAACACATTAACAGAATTAGCTTCACGTTACCATCACAACCGAACAAATAACACTAAATTATGATTTTAAGGTTGAACCTAGTCTTAACCCCCCAAATGCTCTTTGAATTTCTGAGGACTGACTAAAATATCTTCATAAGACCAATGTCCTCACAATGTATTTAAACAAAACTTGTACACACAAATAAAATCAAAACACCCACACCCACCTTGGCCTTGTCCTCCTGGTCAAAAACAGAGTCTGTGCTTCTTTGTGGTGGAGGCTCCACTACATTTTCTGGCAGTTTGGGATCTTTCTTCACAATACCTAAAGTAATGAAAATCACACATAATTAAAACACTGTAAGATGGTTTTATACTTAAGATATAGACAATACTAAAATCAAACCTTTAAATACTGTATGTCTAATATATAATGTGTGATTTGAAATTAAGGAATAGTCAAGTATTTAACAAAGGGCACTTAGATCATCCCACTGTGTGTCCTGTCGTGGTCTCCATGACATAACACGTATGCTCACAGTATAGTAGCAGCAGATTATCATAGAAAATGCTAACAGAAGTTAAAATAATAATTACCTCATTAATATGCATGTTTATTCATCGAAGCACACTATAATATAATCGAATCATGTTTTCCACAGGGGCTTCATTTGACTTAATGAAGTATCTACTGTTTCAGTTTTGAGTTATTGAGGTTACAAAAATGTGTGAACATAATGTCCTCACTACCCCGTACCACAGTGGCATGACATAAAAAAACTGATTTATCTGTAGTACAGATCTGCTCAGCACAGAATTTAAATAAAGGTTGTTGCATCAATACCTTGTTTCTTGAGCATGAAGTAGGCTTCTTGGATCTTAGGTTCTTCTTTAAGCCACAGCGTCCAGCCGTAGAGAACCTCAGTCACTCTGTCTTTAACTTTCTGGGGCGTCCACGCCCCGAAGTACTGCTCACAAAAGAGCATACATGTCTCATCAGCGTCTTTTACATAACTTTGCTTTTGAGTCTGTGAATCTGCTTGTTTCAGTACATTTGTTTGTTTCTATTCTTCAAACACAGATTTATTCGATATAATTTTCCGTCTAATAACATTAACATAATATTCATAAAATGGGGGGGTGACAGCTTAATAAGCTGATTTCACAAAAGTAAGAAGTGGATTTAAGAACTAGGAGTTCAGAGGAGGATTATGTATTAACAGCATTTTAATGGGAGTGTTACACAAACAAATAGGAAAACATATTTTAAATATCAGCATTAAATTAATCTTAATTCTTTCTTTAAGCTACGAACAACACCTGTCTCCCTCTGATCAGCAGTACCTTTGGTGTTAAGACTTTGATGAGCTCATTGAGAAAGCGAAACTTGGCAGCCTCTCCGTGGAACCTCTTTCCACAGTTATTCATACAGGCCTCAAGAACCTGGAAAGTACCAAATCAGAATTAAGCAAAAGCTTTTTCAAAATAAGAGCAGAAAACATTTTTGTTCTTATGCAACAAAAGAGGTGAGGGCTGATTTTGTCAGTCCATGCCTGTGGTTCACCACAGACTTATCACATGAGACGATCCTCGAGAAGTTTCTTCCAGCTACATATTAAAGTGAAACTGCAGATTTCTTAATGAGTGATGTTACAGCAAATTCAAATGCAGATTAAATCCACCACATCTCGTCGTCCATGTGATAAAAGTTAGTCAGCTGACATTTACACGACAGAAGCTCCAAACATACAGAACAAAACCAGTGAATGACCTGTAGTTTTAAAGCTGTTGTATTCTGTTAATGTACTTATACCAACACAGAGATAAAACATCCATCCACATCCAAGCTTACATTTGGTAAATTCATAAAGAAAACACTGATGTTAGGCAACAGATAAAACCTAATCTGTGTAATACAGCACATGTTGAGATGAGGATTACTTACAGTGAGAGCCTGCAGAGCCTCCTTCTCCTGTGGAGACTGGATTTTATGAGCTAGAAGACGAACAGCTATCTGTGGCCTGAAAGCAGAAATAAGCATTACGTTTGAATGTTTGCAAAATGTGTGAAACGACTGTGGGCAAAGAACATGCTGTAGAAAAAGCTCTGAGGTTCACATAGCTTTTAAACACTTCACATGCTTGTTTACACAGAAACAGCTCAATCTTAAAAGCAGGACTAAGTTATGCACTAGGTTTACATGATTGTAGTTTTTTGTTCTTTTTTACTTTTCTCAACCATACTGGTTTTAAGGGGTCAAACAAAAAGAAGCGATGTAAAGTTCACTCTCACTCTTGCAGGATGGTGTAACAGAGAATCTGTTGATATGTGGATGTGAAGCAAGTCTTTCCCAAACCCCACTATTGCATTAAACCAACTTCCAGAAACAGGTGGTCTGGCCTGATAACTTTACTTTAACTGAAACCTTGAAAAACAATGTGGAGACCAGTGGGGGTTGTGTGAACACTCAGGTTGTATTTACCCATCAGTCTCCTGGTTGACGAGCTGGTAGAAACCCTGGATGCAGTCCCACCTGTCCTCCTGGTTATTTGGGTCTGTAGCATGGTCTAGAAAAGGTTAAACATTCATGAAACTATTTTCAAACATTTTCCCTCTTATCCTATGGTCAGGGTTGCCACAGTGGTGCATGGTCTGCACAGGTTTATGCCAGATGCCCTTCTTGAAGCAACCCTCCCCAGCTTTCCACCAGAACTGGGACCAGCACCCAGAGTACACTGGCTTGTGTAACATAAGTGGCTAGGCTTTTGTGGACATTTTGGGGTTCAGTGTCGTGCATAGGGACACCAAACCACCAACCTTAGTGTCGACAGGCGACCAGTCCACCAACTGCTCCACTGCTGCCCTTTTAAATTACACAATTTAATAAAGAGGAAGAGACCTGCACATAGTAAAACAGAGAAGTGATGCCTGTAATAGGATTATTAGGTAAAAAGCTATTTTAACTGTGGAAATGTATTGCATCAAATACTTTGGTATGTAGCTAAGTGACACTAAGCTGCAACAGGTTTTTCATTATCAATTAATCTATTATTTTCTTGATGCCAATTACAACTACAGGATGTTATCTTATAGTTACATTCTTCCTTAAAATGCATTTCTTAATCAACTGATTACCTGAATACCTAAATCATGTTATATCGTTTTATCTTTTTAATATGCAGGTTTTATGTTTTTATTGTGTATGTCTGGGAAGGAAACTAGCATTTTACAAAATCCGGCGTATTTACGACATTTATTGTACATTCATTAATATGAATTGTCCCACTTCAATAAACTTAACTAAGTATATACAAGTACTTTAGTTTTTCATACATTTTACGTGTGTTTCTCTGTCGTGGTTTTAGTCATTCCACAAAGATAAAACTAGTAAAAAAAAGTTTAATATTAGGATTTAGGATTATTTTATCGTGAGCGCGCGTAGCGGAAGCACAGACACAACACACACCTCGATCGCTCGTCGGGCACGCGCACGGACTAACCAACTTCCTGCTCCAACTGATAAACTTTCTGCACAAAGGCAAACTCATTTACCGAAGTTAAAATACATCGACGCATGCACAAATTAGGCCAAAGTAAAACACACCTTTGCGATAATGAAGCCGGACTTCAGACACGAGTTGTCGGATAGCGGCACGTTAGCTAACAGAAGCGACAGTTAGTGCAGTTCACTGTCGGGACGTTGGCTTACGCTGCGTTAGCTAGGTCCCAACAAGTCCACGTTAAGCTGCTAAAAGTAACAAAACTCTTACAGTTTCCCCAGTTTTACTTACTGAGCCATGACTCAAAAGTTGCAGGGCTGTCACCGCACGCCATTGTCGGTGTCCACAGATATTAAAGCCGCCGATGTGCGTGTGTCTCTGTGCGGGAGAAGGTGTTAAACTGCCGCGGTGACATGTGACACTGACGCCCAGTCAGTCACACTCCTGACACGGATGATCTGCTCCACACCCCCTCCCCTCACCCTCTTCATCTCAGATAGAAAAACAGGCTCAGATGGAGGTTTAACTAGAAACTGAGGTTCTGGATCAAAAACATCTACTTATACGAAAAAGGTGTATGTTCGGGTATTTCCGCTTCACGCTTCTTTATGCTTCTTTTTCGGAGGCAAATACATTTGTATGCAAAAGTTTGGGAATGAAGAAAAAATCCCAGAAAGCAAAACGTGTTCAATGTTCAGAGGTACATTCACTCAAGTATTGTACAAAAGTACACCTATGAGGGACTTGTACTTTACATTGTATGTTATTTTTAATCCACTACAATTTAAGAGTAATGTAATGTGCAAATTCTTAAGTACAATCAACTAATAAATTATGTTTTATTATTGAGATTAATCACCTGTCAGTACATCAAGTGGTTAAAATCAGTTCCGCCTTTAACAGTGGTGCTGCAAAGGTGAACTAGTCTTTGGTATTTTCATTATCACCAGTGTCACATTCATAATGGATTATTTGTACTTACTACATTAGAGTATCCCTGGCTCGGCATGACATATTTAGCTGATTAATCATCAGTAAAGAAGTAAATACAATCCCTGCAATAAACCAAGTGATATTATCAGTCTTAAAATAAACTTAGTCCAGTGCTTGCTCTAGTGGGACTGTTGGGTTTTCTACTTTCCGTATATATTTTTTTAATGTGTAAGGTCTTAAACCTTACACTGTAAAGTGACTTGAGATGACATCTGTTGTGAATTGGCGCTATATAAATAAAGTTGAATTGGAAAAATTAAAAAAACAGTTTGTGTGCATGAGTTGGAAATACCCCTGGTCGGCATACAAACAGTATTTGCAACCAGTGATGTCTGTGTTCACCAAGTACTGAGTTAAAATGTTGCAGGAACATTTTTTCTTTATCTTTTTCCTTTTTAAGTTCATAAAATAAAGTCTGATCAGTGCATTAAGATTAATGTAGCAGTAAGGCTCATTTTTAGGGTTTGTTTGGCTACTGCATAGACTACTTTTACTACTACTTCTACTACTACTACTACATACTTATGTCTTTGCACAGCAATAAATAAACAAAGCAACAAATTGCCCAAACATTTGCATACGACTGTGTTGTCCTGCTGCAGTCATTTTGAAGGTTCAGATTGTTAAATATGACACACTTTTTAAACAGATAGACTTTTTTTAAGTCCTTCACACCACAAATTAAAATCATCAAGGATGATTTTGACCAATGTTTTTGTGTCCCTCTTTGTACATCTCAGGCATTTATGACTTTCTTGATATTTTAAATGGAAGGTGTAGTGTGCAATAAATCTGTATATCAGAGTTTGTTAAAACTCTGTTAAAAATTCTCCTCAAGTCAAGCAAAAGATAATTTGCATAAAAATACCAAGGTACTTCCCACCCTTGTGTGCACGGTGTCCTCTGGTTGTGTGAAGTCTGAGTACAGAACAAAACAAGCATGAAATTTGAGTTTTCAACTCTCCTATTATAAAATATTTGTAATAACTCAAGTATGATTTAACTCGTGTAAGTGGAGTTCACTTTAAATGTGTCCCATTTCACCAAGTGTGAGTTTAAGCAGGTAACTCTCGACATACAGGCCGCATCCTTAATAGCAGCTCTTTTCTTCATTCGGCTTCAGTAAGTTCATGAACAGTAAGTTCAGTCTTTAGTGAGTCTCTGGAAGCTGCAGAAGTTTCTGGAATCGATGAATGATCTCTGAAGGCCCCAAAGACACCATCATCTCGGCTACACTGGGACCTTGCTGCAGGCCAGACGAGAAGAGAGGATCAGGGGTCAGTGAAGTAACGCAATCAAACCAGACAGTAACAAAACCGACAGTAACATCTGTGAAAGGCAATCAGGAACGGCTTCCTCTTTTCCTCTGCCGTCTGTGGTGACTGAGTCACTTTGGCATTTCTGAGGGTTCACTCATCACTATAATTTAGAACATGTCATTTCTGAACTTAGTCATGCCACGTACAGAAATAAAACAGGTCATGTACAGACTTTTGGATTGTTGCAGCCAAAACTGACTGAATTTGCTGAGGTGCGGTTTGAAGAAAGCAGTTTGAAAGTAAAAATAAAATTGCAGAAATGAAAATTGCAAGTGAGCTGTAAAAAAATGAATGAAGGTTGAAATCAGTTTCTACTGGGAGTTAAAGTTATCACAGTGCAGGTGGTGCTCTGTGTGTGGATAAAACAATACCTATGTTAATAAAAAGCTAAGAAACAAACAAACATGCTAATCTACGTCAGAGTGCCGTCAGTCTCTAATAATTAGCCCATCCAGCACAGATTGATGTGCTTGAAGCGCTTTGAGTTTGTTTTGTGAACTGTCCCTTACACAATGACATTTCTCAAACATTTTAGATTTAACAAATACAAGAAACTGTTCTAGGTGAGGCACCCTGGACATGTGTGTGGTAAAGAAAATACAGAATACAATGAGATTGCAACAAGCGTGGAACAAAGTGTCTTGTAGAAGGTTTTGTAGTCTGCATTTGCTTCAAGGTTCAAATGAATTAACAGGTTTTCATTAAATAAATCCTTTAAGAAAAAAAAAAATCTCACTTTTTTTTCAATCAGGAAATGCAGCGTCATGCAGGAAAAACAGCAGATAGCTTAGTCACACACACACACACACACATATTGTGGGATGTGTGAAAAACACAAGCAGAGCTGCTGGTGAAGTTCTGGGTTAAAGGCTAAACAGAGCTCTGTGGCACAGACAAATCAGGTGGGAGACACAGCCCACAGTAAGTGTTGATATGATAAAGTCGTCGTTGTTGTGATCTTGTCATCAGAACCTTTGAAAAGCTAAATTTAGAACAATGTCCAGCCTGACTTTTGTCCTTTACAATTAGCTTAGGTTTAACACACTGCTCTGCTAAACCAATTTCAGACTTAACAAGTGTTTAATATAAACACTTGACACATGACTACCAGTCATAACATGCATTCAAGTATCGTGTCTTCGGGTACCTGCAGACCGCTGAGAGCCAGACGCAACAGCTTCATCACTTCTTTGTACTTTGTGGCTTTAGCTTGTTTGGCCAAAGTCTTCAGGTCTTTATTGAGTTGATCCACTGTCAGATCTCCACCGTGCTCTTCTATTAATCTAAATACACAAACACAGAACACATGTCCACAATCCAGCAGAAAAAAAATAAAAACTCTGGATGTGTTAACATACCTAAGTTGTTAATACTACCTACTTCAGCACTAGTGAGGCAATGTGCTGGGTTTCTGCAGTGAGCGCCACCACCTGCTGGCTGGAAAAGGAAGGACGCACCCAGAGGTATGAGTAATTAGGACTTACAAGCTCCTTCAGGGAGGATATGTGACCCTGCAGAAAACGGAAGAAGACTGTTTCAATATTACTGGACAGACAAGAGGGTAGTATTTGATCATCAGTAGACAGACAGAAAGTGAAGAGAAGTTCACTTATAGCCACTCTAGTACAGACAGGGTCAGATTAGTCACAATCAGTCACCACAGTGTCACGATCTCCTCAATTCATTGGAGGAAATCTGTCAGCGAGCTGCAAAATGAAACCATTTGCAACACACATTTTATCAGCACCTTGCTGATAAATTCCAGTGCAAGAATTCACAATTTAATCTTTGATATGAACCAGTTTTATGACCTCCACACACCAGAACATCTAAGTAATTACCCAGCCTAACTTACAAAACTTTACCTATTCTTTACTTCGTCTCTGAGCTAAAAACAAAAAATACAATCAAAGGAACAAACACAGAAGTTCTCATGTTTCAGGCTACATTGGGCTTTGTTGCCACAACTCAACATATGCGAAAAGCATTTACACTGTCAACATGCTTACAGGCCTTTACCATCTAACATATAGCATGTTGAAAATATGTTTGAACACACACACACACACACACACACACACACACACACACACACACACACACACACACACACACACACACAC
>JAUYWH010000001.1:4677029-4703541 GCA_034779795.1 Ctenopoma multispine
AGAGAGAGAGAGAGAGAGAGAGAGAGAGATATTATATATATATAAGTTACACTTGCACATAAGCAGCACAGTGTTGTCAGGACCTTGCTTTTCCCCTGCTGTACTGAAAATGGATAGGTATGAGATGGATAGTACTGAAAATGTAAAACACATCACAGAGAATTTCAACAGTATGATTGTTCAGTTTATATTTAGTTTTATAAGTTTTACTGCATCTTATTTATTATCGTACAGACTGTTTTAGTTTAATTTCACATGCTTCAGTTCAAACAGTCAGTTCTTTGTTTGACATAAAAAACTTCGATCTGCAGCCATTTTGTACCAAAATCAGGACAAGGACAACACACAACACTATTTAGCATGGTTAGCATTCTTATTCAACCCAACCAGTCGAGGCAGATGGCCGCCCACTTTGAGTGTTTTTCCACTCCACTGCTTCCTAGTGGGACTGTATTAAACTGCATTTTCTGTATAATTCTATAGTTATGTTTTGTAATGTCCTAAACATTACTTTTGTTGTGATTTGGTGCTATATAAAAAAACTGAATTAAATTATTATTATTATTATCTCTTGACCCTGAATGTCTTATTCTTGTTCCAGTAGCCCACTTATCGTCAGATTGTCCTAGTAACATCTGGCGCAGACCTTGTTCATCGCTCTCATATTTGAGGTAGGCACAGAATAGCATGAGAGAGATCTTGTCTATATATGTGTATATATACTGTATATATGTATATAGAGGCTGGGATAGTGTAGTGGCCTTTCATATGGGAGACTGTACTCCTACTGCACAGAGGAACCAGCTGCTGATGGATGGGACCCACCCGGAATGGCTGACCGAATGCAGGACAGTCCTGACACTGAAGGCATCATAGCGGCTAAGATGAGTAGGCACATGGATCAATATGTGAGCGAAGCCCAGAAAGGAATTGGTAGGCATACCAGAGGAGCAAAACACCAGCTACTGGTAGACAGAGCAGTCACATAAGACCAGACATACCAACCTGAGCACCGTCTGGATTGACTACAAAAAAGCCTATGACTCAGTGCCTCACACATGGATCCTAGAATGCTTGGATCTGTACAAGATCAACAGGACTCTAAGCACCTTCATGGAAAGACAAACCCCTGCACGGAATGTACCACCTGCAGATGGAGGAAGTGGCTGACATTGAAAAATCCTACCAGTAGCTGGACAAAGCTGGACTAAAAGACAGTACAGAGGCACTAATCATGGCAGCACAGGAACAAGCTCTAAGTACAAGACCATTAGAGGCTGGGGTCCACCACACCAGGCAGGACCCCAGGTACAGGCTGTGCAAAGGTGCCCCTGAGACAATCCAGCACATAACAGCAGGGTGCAAGATGCTAGCAGGCAGTGCGTACATGGAACGCCATAACCAAGTGGCTGGCATACAGTGTACAGGGACATCTGTGCCGAGTATGGGCTGGAAGTCCCAAGGTCAAAATGGGAGCTACCTCCAAAGGTGGTTGAGGATGATAAGGCTAAGATCCTGTGGGACTTCCAGATACAGACTGACAAACTGGTAATGGCTAACCAACCCGACATAGTAGTGGTGGACAAGCAGAGGGAGAAGGCCGTAGTGATAGGTGTTACAATCCTAAGCGATGGTAACATCAGGAAGAAAGAACATGAGAAGCTCGAGAAATACCAAGGGCTGAGAGAAGAGCTAGAAAAGATGTGGAAAGTGAAGCTAACAGTGGTCCCAGTGGAAATTAGAACACTTGGGGCATTGACGCCCAAGTGGCTCCAAGAAAGACCGCGAGAGGGGATTTTTTTAATATAGTTTCCATGTATGATTTGACAGAGTTTCTAGTTATAACCATTTCTCATATACTGGCAAAGTAATAGTAACTAAAATGATTTCAGTGTACTGTTTATAATAGTATACTGGTAATACTGCAAAGACTTTACATTTACATTTTTTCAAATTTACATTTGATTTCTTTGGTCTCAGGCTGCTGAAGCTTCATATTTTGTGCTACTTGATTGTTTGTTCTACTTGAATTACTTTAGACAATGAACTCTTTAGAGACATGACAAACTGGATTTACAGTTTTCAATAATTCTCGTAGTCCAAACAAAATTACTGCTTCTGAATAGATCTTTTTGGGGTGCGGTTGGACAAGTTCTGGTTATAGTAAGGGTAACGTATAGTAAGGCTTTATCCAAGTGACAAAAATACCAGTGTGTGTGTGCAGGAGAAAGAATTCACAGTAAAGATAACAATCAGTGCTTTATTTGTTATCACTGACAGCGGTTGACAGACGTGTCAACAACTTGAGAGATATGTAAAATATCAAACTACATACTTGGACCCACAGGATAGAAATGTTCTTTTTTTTTGTTTTTAACCTAAACTCACTGAAACTAAATGCATCTAAAGATACACTGGGTTTAGATTATATAAGAACAGATTAACAAAAAATCTGTATACGGTGGTAAAATAAGGTACACTGTGGGAGTATTTGTCATGGCACATTTATCTAGATATATGTTCCAAACACGGTCATATGATTGTTGTCTTTGCGTTCATTGTTAGGAGATGAATGGTGTACAGTTTCAGTATTCCTTCCACAGATTAAACTATTGTCTCTGTCATTGTTGTAGCACTACGTTAAAGGTCACTTTATACCACTGACTATGAAATATTTGACAGCCACTCCCTGATTCCTATCATCCACCACCCACACAGGTTCTGAACTTTTTTTTTACAGAGCGCATGAATGGGAAACAGAAATGACAGGGACCGGACAACAGTGTTTTAACCAAACTTGTTTTACAATAGATTACTCATGCAATAAAACAGGCATTTTAGCGGCCCACGTGGCAAAGACTGGACTGGAAAGTGATTACATAGAATTAAATAAAACTGTTATCCCACCAGGGTGATTGGTGATATTATGTTCATCTTGTCAATTCTTAATAATACTATTTCTAATTTATTTTTACATGCCTGGGTGCCTACACTCACTGATAACAATATTTAAGGTTTAGGCTGCTAATCTACCTGTTAGTCCTGTCCGACTAGTTGCTGACTGCTTTCTCTGATTCCCTCCCCAGTGACTTCCAGAGCGCTCAAATCACATGAGACATCATGAGATCTCGCTACCTAATCCTACTAGTGTACCTGCTTCGGTGCTACTTTGGTAAGGCCAGATTTAATGTATTCTTTTTAAAGTAACAAAACAGTGTGTCAAGACACGATGAAAAGGTCACATCTACCCCTAAAGAACAGGCCTTTCCTACGTTCCAAACTTTTGTTATTGTATTATTATTGCCATAAATTCCCACTAAAGCACCAAATGTGTATCAATCCACCACTTAAAATAGTCCCCAACAAATGCTGCATATACACCCTGTGGACAATAAGCACAGTGCTCAGAGACAACATATGTTTCCAGAAAGAATTTATGAGCTTGGGATTGAGTGACAAGTCAGTGTAGTTCTGAGAAGCTGACTAATGCATTGTCGCATTTTCCCTTTTCAGTGTATTTGCAGACAACACAAAACCTGCGTAATGACAGCAGCCATATTGTTTAAAGGATAAATACTGTGTAAACAAATCATATGAATAGACCAAATTCAATGTCTTAGTCTGTCTGTCTTGTTCTGTGGTTCCTAATGGATAGGTAAAGAAGAAAGGTGAAAAAAGTTTTATATTTTTTACTTTTATAAAAGTCATTTCTTAAAACATCTGGAATTTTCAACAAAAGTAAAAATAGGGGTACATTGCAGTATAAATCATTTTGGCAGTATTTTCAGCCAGGGATTTACAGAGTATCTGTGTGCTAGCTTTTTATTATGGCAGCAGGACAGTGTATGACAGACTTTCCCCTAAAGAACGAGCCTTTTCCATGTTTTATGTTTTTGTGTGGACAAAAAACTGCAATTTTTAGTTTCAGTCTTTCAACTAGATTTACTGACAGAAGTCTTTAAAAACTATAAAATATTACCAACACACTGAACACAGTTTTAAAGCTGCTGTACTCCATGTACCTAAACTCATTGGTCCGTTCTGTTATGTATCTGTGTTTTTTTCATAGTTAATATGTGGTCAAATAAAGAAAACAAAACAGACACTGACATACTATATGTTAAACGTACGTGAAATGGGATAATGTTAAACTAGGTTAAAATGTTTTGAGCTTGTTTCTTAGATTTCACCACTCAGCAGTCCTGAAATCGGTGATCTATCGCAGTGAAACAAAACATACTGTTTTCCCTCCAAAACAGACTCAGTTGACCATATTGCAGTGCAGCCTTTTATTTATTTTATATATCGCTTATCACAAAGGTTGAAACTCTAAAACTGAAACATTAATAAGGTAACATATATTTTCTTTAATTAAATGTCCAAAGCTTAAGACCTTAACATTTTAGCATCATCTTTAACAATGTGCTTTTTCTTAACAGGGGCATCAAATGCACAAAGGTAAGATTTGAAAGTTGAAATAAAAAAAGACGACATTGTATAACACACGAACCATGATGCATTTTGTTTCTAAATGCTTATTGTGTTGCTTCACTTATGCAAATCTACAGTAATGAAACCTGCACATCACAAGACACCTGTGGTCAGGTGAGTGAAAGTGTCGCACATTTAGACTTTTCACAGTGTTTTTACATAACTGTGCACAAAAGCAAAATGTCCAGAATGTTGAATTTAAATTTGTGGTCCAAATGAAATGAACCTCACAAATCTACATAACTTTCAATTTCACTTTTATTTGTTGACTATTTGGCAAATGTTTTCTAAACAACAAACAATAAGCCGTTTTCTGAATCAATACACTTTTGTTATTCAAAGCTGACAGGTTATTTACTCTCTTACATTTTTTTTTTATAATTAAACCTTTTATTTTATTCGAATATAAATAAAATTGTTCAGTAATATTTGAAATCAGAATAATAATAAACAGGATCATTCAAGCAAAAGTGACAACAAGAACATTTGTCACTGCAAAGTCAGATTCTAATGCATTTGACAGTTCTTTCCCCCAGTAGTCACATCTTTGAACATTTAGGTACCCTGAAGCACTTCTCTGTACGTCTACAACCTTTCAACGAAATACATTTACACACTTAGATTTCCAAAGAGCAAAGACTGTTTCTGTCTCTGGTTGACATTTTCAAAATAGGTTATAACCCAAAATGTCCATTCTATGGTGTAAAATAGAGTAAAATAAAACATATGCAGTAATTTATACAGTCTGTGTTACATTGATAGTTTTAAAGTCACGTTTTGCTTGTGTGTTATGACTCACTGTTTTCAGCTTCTGGGAGCGACTCGCACGTAAAGTTGCAAAACTGCCTGCATCACATACCAACAAGATCACCATGAGTTTGCTTGCTGTTCACCTGCCAGTTGTCTTGCTGAGTTTGATGAAACATGGAAACATCTAGTAGTCCACAGGTGTTTACTAAAGACAGTAACAGAAGAATGGTGAAGTCTGTCATGCTGAGATTAATTAGGATTGTTAAAGGTGTAGATGCAAATGTGACAGTTGTTACTGCTTTATGTGGCAGCTGTGAGAGTACAGCTTGTTTTAAGTCTGCTTCTGGTATGTGAACTTACAGCAGCAAAAAGGTTGCTGAAATATTATAATACATATATGATGTGTTAAGGCGGCATGATTGAGTGGTTCGATTCCCTGCTACTGGAAAGGAGATGACTTATGTTGTGTTGAATTAAAATTAAATTTAATTGAAAAGTGTTAGTCACCTAATGGATTGTTTTTGTTAGTTTGTTAGACGTTTTTGTTAACACAAAGTGTATGCACGCAGTCCAAGAGTGAGATATCACCAGGTAGTTGGTCTGGGTCTGTAAACCACACGTGACCTACCAAGTCATGTGGATCTGAGTTAGTAGTCTGTTCTAATACTGTTGCTTGGTTTTACGATTTTTCTCCTGCTCTGTTTTCTTTCCCCTTCTTCATCTCTTCCCCTCTCCATCAAATTTGAATGTCTTAAGCAACTTTTTAGCCGAAAACAAAGATAGAATTTGTATAAAAGTATGGTATCTATGCCATACAGAGACGTCACAGCACGCTACCCCCATGTCCCAGCATGAAAGGCACTGTGATGTAACGTTAAGTTATGTATTTTCTTAAAACTAGCTTGTCTGGTTCATAGTTACACCTCAACATAGTGTGCATGGTTACCAGCTTTGTAATTAATGATGCAACACAATCAGACAAAACTTTAATATACGTACATACTTCAAGTGTTTCTGTATTAGTACCCGGCTTAAGTGCTGCCAACATGGAGCCAATTAATTCAAATCTATCCAAATTTGTTATAGCACAGTCATGTGTGTCAACAATCAGCCTCAATCTGACCTATAATGAAGTCTACTGATTTCATTTGTTCCTCTTTTGACTCCTCATTGTCAAGCAGTTTTGTAGATGTTCTTAGCCAAGGTAAGTGTCTGTTGATTCTGGCCCACAGAGTAAGTTCTGCTAAGAACTCAGGCTAACTTTGAAAAAATATCAGACAAAACAAAGCAAATCTTTACAAAGATCACATTTGGCCAGAGACACTGCTGGAAGCACAAAACCAGACAGTCAACTCTGGCTTCGTGGGAACGTACTGTTAGAACATCATGCTGTTATGAACTGATAATATCGGCTCAGTTCTTACGAACCTCAATGCAATTTCTTTTGTCTGCAAATGTTTGGTGTATAGAATATTCAGAAGATCTGTTAGTTTTGCTATCTCAGATTGTTTTCTTATTGCTCACAGTTTCCTCTTGTCATTCATTCCAAGGTGTCAGACCCAACATCCAACTTTCTCCAGTGTGTGGGATTGTCTCCAGCAGACACAGGGAAAGACCACGTGCAGAGGCTGAAGGGAATGCTTGAAGCGATAATGGATGTATACACCTCCTTGGTAAAGAGGAATACATTTTTATAGACACACAGCAGTAGAGACTCAGTCTACTCTGGAGGGACTACTTTGTTGCATGTATTATATTGCATGTATAGTTTGTACTTTTATTCTACATCAAATAAAAAACAACAAGCTCAGTCTCTACCCCCTCCCTCATTTTTCTGAATGTGTGACATTCATCCATCATTGCAGAGGTCCAGCGTAAGAGGAGTGCCACTTCTCAGCCTACAAGGAGATCTGGTCATAAATCCTGATGCAGACCCTCTTCAGAATGAAGACCTGGTCCACATGTGGTTGGAGGTCAAGATAAAACCTTTGATAAAATCCATCAACAAACAATTTCTGTCTTGCCTCAGCACCAAGAACTTCAGCTGCTCCACCTATCAGACTGTGTACGTCTATTTCTGTGTCTCACTGCCATGTTTTCTGTGACCACAGCCTGTGTTAAACTACTTCTCACTATCCTGTTTGTTCTTACAGGGTGAGAGAGCTCAGTAACTATTATTCTGAGATGGATCCAGTCAGACAGAAGTGGACCTACACCTTCTTTATCCACCCATTCCTGTCTGGAGACAGAGTAGCTGGTAAACATTTTTTAGTTTTTATGTCTAACTTGTAATTTACCAATTTGCCTAATGCTGATGTACAGTGCTTCCTGATCTTTTTGTCACACATAAAAAATCAGATCATCAAATGTAACCAGGCCTTATTACTGGCAGACAGTGAGATTTTTTGATTATGTGTGTTTAACATGAAAGTGTGTTTGTGATCACTGTACAGGTTGTGTTGACCCACAGGAGGGCAGTGAGGAGTGGTTGATGAAGAATTTTGGTGCCTTCAGCGCTGTGGCTCAAATAAAAGACTTTATGACACTCAACATGAATTTCAGTGGAGTGAGTTAAACAGAATTTACAGAAAACAAACAGTACTGTCGCCTTTTCAGTTTTCTTACGATTTAATCACCTTTTTCTTGCTGCTTTGGGTTTTTATCCCCACCACAGTTCGACGTTCTCCACCTGTTGTCAGGAGCACAGAAAGCAGAGCTGCTGTTGATGCCTGAGCTCACAGGTCTAGACAACGCCACCATGGCCTTTGTCTTCCACAGTTTGTTGACCGGGAGCTCCAGCCCTCCTCCCACTATGAGCTCTGAAGGGGCTTACAACTGGACAACCCCTGGATATCCACCTGATATCAATCTGACACAACCCACAAATGACCCGTACCTACCACCATCACCACAGAACGGTCTCAGAGAGGTACTGTTATGTAGCATGTAACAACGCTGGTAAAAGTAACTAATTACATTTACTCAAATACTGTGCTTTTTTTTATACTAGTATTTTTCAGTCTTTATACTTTTACTCTCACTACATTTATACGATGGCTGTACTTCAGATTTACATTAATAATACAACATATAGTAAATGATGGTTTCTATTACTTTTGGTAACAGACTTTTTATCTTTAACACTTTAACACAGGTTGTAAACGGGTTCATGACGGCTTTCAGGCCCATCGGGAGCTTCGTTCATGAGTTTGTGTCCTTCACTCAAATGGTAGGAGCACTCACACATGCAAACGCATGCACACAGACCACACAGGCTAATGTCCAACACACGCATCCATCCTGCCAAGTGTGATCACTCCTGAACTCCTGTGTTTCTCCAGAGAAATGTGTCAGAAATAAGAAGCACCACTCTGACTCAGTTCCTGGTCAACTGGACTCTGGCTGAACTTGCAGACATGTACCAGCCCCAAAACATGTCTGCTGTTCCAGAGACGCCGACGTTTGATGTGACCAGTGTGGAGGACTGGTACCAGCAAGTTGTGATGCCGGTGTTGATGAGGTTCATGCCTGATGAAGCCGTCCTGATGCATCAGAACATCAGACTCGCCTTCAAGGAACTGTTGTAAGCCAAACAGCATTTCTCATTTCAGTGTTTTTACTCCTTCATACATCGTTTGAGCAACGAATTAGAGTTAAACTCTAATTATAAAACTCATATAACCTCCAGCAGTGCTCCAATACATTGGATTAATGAAAATGTTGCTACATGTACATAGGGCCATGTTTATCAAACTATTGAGTTATGGTTTTTCTGCCCACGTGTAGCATAAACTCAGTGAATTCAGCATTAAGTCAGCTCATCTGTTAACTCACTAACTCTAGATGTTTGTTTCTGTGTTGTTAGTTGATGTATTACAACAATTTAAACATGTACGTGTGTTTCTTCTTCGGGTAGCTATCTGGATTACAGTAACAACAGTGAAACCTCTGAAATCGAGGATGTCTGTAGCATCACTCTTGATAAGAGCCCATGTGGGGTGAGGATTCATTCAGCGTATTTATTTCCAATATATCACATTTTACTTCTGTGTTTATATTATTGAACGTGTTGGGGTTTTTTTGCCAGCTGACCAACGCAGTGGAAAACTTGGCCCATGTTTTGCACTGTGCGTCTCAATCCAACCTGACAGTGTCTGAAGCAACAACCATGAGACTGATGGTCAACCTGACAAAACGTCTGAACTTACTGATTCAAGAGTTGTCCACCGAGGTATTTATACTAAGAAAAAATGTGTCTCTGCAGCTTTGGGACACGACCGTCACACATGCTTATTGAAAACTGCCTCGTGTGTGTCTGTGTGCTGGTTCATATGTTACAGTGAAAACTAAAATCTGTGCTTCCTCATTCTGTTTGTTCTCTAGAGCATCACAGAGGTGGCGTCAGACTTTCAGCAGATCTTTAGTGAAGCGGACTCTCCGTCTCTGACAGAACAACACATGGAGGACCCGAACTTCATCAAGCTTTGGTTCCAGATCAAGCTCATGCCCCTCCTGCCTAACGTACCCCCAGCTCTGCTCTCCTGCCTCAGCACCAAGAACTTCTCCTGCCCTGTTTACCAAACCATGTGAGTTCACAGGTGTGACAGTATTATTTTATTCCCACACAAACAATTCAGTATGTTGTAGTCGTGTTATTATTCTGTCTCTATCCTGCTATGTGCAGCGTTGAAGCTCTCAGCAAACACATGAGTGTCATGGATGCTGACCCAGTGTATAGTCGTAGTATCTATGAGTACTTCATCTATTCCTTCTTGCTGCAACACAACACGTCCGGTAAGTTATTAACAATTATTCCGTTTTCATTTAGAATAATCACCAGAATCTGAGACATTTTTTATCCTGCAACTGCATAAATCTTCACATCACATTCTGCAACAAAAGAACAAAAGAAGTTAGATTTGATAGAAATCCTCTGAATTAAGTAATAATAAAGCAAGTAGCAGTTTTATTTGGTTGAGATGGAGCAGTTTTCATTGTTTTCTAAGGTGTTTAACTGTAACAAAGCATTGCATTTAAAAGCTGATCGTGTGTTTATACTTCATAAAGTGACTATGGTGGCTCTAACTACGAGGTAGAAAGTCATGAGTGAAGTATGAGTCTGTTTTTTATATGTTTGTGTTTATATTACGTAAACATCCTTTTACATTCATGTGTTTCAGACCCACAGTGTTTCTCTAATCAAAGCGCAGAATGGCTTGTAAACAACTTTGGCTTCTTCTCAAGATTCGCCTCCATCACTGACTTCTACAAACTCAACCCATATTTCTCTGGAGTAAGTGTGGAAAACATGAATAATACTGTTTTAATACTTTAAATTAAAACTAAATTACTGTAAATTATGTCTTCCGTTTTTATCTTTTGGTCTTGTCTTTAGCTGCAGGCTCTTCATATCTTGTCTCCACAACAAATAGCAGAGTTGCTGTTGTTGCCTCTTCCTACTCCTCCAGAGAAAGATGATGTTATCAGTCAGGTGTTTGACTTCCTGGTGAACAACCCCGAACAATATCCAGAGGTCCTCTACTTCCTGGTTGAACTTGCGATAGAGGTAAAAAGCTTTGTTATAATGCTACGATTTCAAAGTTTTCATCAGACATTTATCTGCCCTATTTAACTTGAATTAAAAATAAATTCTCAGGTCAATCCGCCCTGTAGTGTCTACGAACAAATGTGAGTAAACTCAGATGGTTTCACTTCCTGCTATTTTTTGAGTATGAAACCGAGAAGTTTTAATTTTTAAATGATTCCCTCTTAAAAAGTTTTATTTTTCCATTCATGCCACAGTTTTGAAGCATTGTACGGAGCCATACTATCGCTGCCTCCATCTATGGAGCCAGTTACCTGGGCTGGCATCTATGACCTGATAAACATTGCACCAGCCGGTCAGTCTAACACCCTCATATAGAAACACACCTAATTTATAGAAATGAATCATGCAGCCATATTTTCTATGTTTGTTTTGAACAGAGTGTGTGCCACAGAATGTCATGGTGAGATCTCATTACTTCTTCTCAAATTACATTTCTATTTAAACTATTTACCTGTAATTTAATGCTGTTGTATTGGCGGTAACGTAACATCTTTAAACATTCTTCCAAACCTTTCATTCACAGTGCCCCTTAACCCTGTACAATGGTAAGACTACAAATAACTCTCATTTTATTGCTCATCGTATTAAAACCAAGTGTTTATATAATGTTTTTTCTGTGCTCCTTTACAGCCACAAGCGCCTGCACAGGAATTAACAGGTATTCATTTAGAACGATTTACATCCAGACGTATTGAGTCTGTCACAGTAGTTTCTGTACTGATGTTCATTTTCTGCTGTGCTCGCGTTCACAGCTCTGACCTAGAGTCTTACCTGAACACATCTACGGACGTTTCCTGCAGTTTTTCCTTGGAGAAATACGCATGTGCGCAGGTGATTAGTCTGAAAAGATTTGAAAGTTTTATTTCTGAGAGTAGCTTCTATGCAACATGCTGCCTGATTGGTTAAACAAATATATTACCTTTTATTATTATTCTCTCGCACATCCAGCTGGAGAACTTCACAGCCAATCAGCTGGTGTCTCTATTAGAGTGTAACCTGCCTGGAAACAGCAGCCACTCCAAGGTCCTTTGGAAGAAGCTGCTCTCTAAACTGTCCTATGTCTTGGACCCTGCTCTGGACATCCTGGCTGACATGGTGAGCTGCTTTTTTTTAAATCTCCCATGAACGTGCAAATAAATTTAAAGAAGCATGAGAGAAGGTGGCTCCGGATAATCTTTTGTGATTTCACCGATCACTCAATCTGTGCCGCAGCCTGTCCCCATGGTTGGTCCATCAGCAATGGAGGTTTTGGACGTGATTGGTGAGATGAGACTGTCGATGCTGACTGATGAGCA
This sequence comes from Ctenopoma multispine, assembly GCA_034779795.1. Classification (NCBI taxonomy): domain Eukaryota; kingdom Metazoa; phylum Chordata; class Actinopteri; order Anabantiformes; family Anabantidae; genus Ctenopoma; species Ctenopoma multispine. The sequence continues at coordinate 4,689,174 of JAUYWH010000001.1, forward strand.
GCTGATGAACAGCAGTGTGATTGAGAAATGGTTCTCGACTAGACTGAGCGCGTTCCTGCCGTATGCGTCAGGAGGTTTTCTGACCTGTCTCAGCCACAGGAACCTCAGCTGTCAGTCATACCAGCAAATGTAAGTGACTGTAACATGAGGTTATTTATCTTAAACTTCATGCTTATATCTACAGTATTTTGACTTAAGATGGATTCCTTTAAACCCATGAGTGTGTTAACGTGTTACCTTTCTTTCTCTCCTGTTTGTTGCTGTGCTTTCAGACTGCAGGTGTTTATCCTCCAGTTTGGTGATATGACCTTAACACAGCAGAAAGTGGTGTTGAGGGATTTCGTCCTTGGTTTCCTGTTGCAAACAAACTCAGGTACTTACTGCAAAAAATGTGCCAGACGTAAACTACTCCAACTGTTTTGATATTAATGATACATTTTTAAACTTGGATGGACTAAAAGAAAAAAATGTTTTAGGGTTCACAGACATTTCTGTCTTCTCCAGGTCCAGGCTGTGTGAACAGCTCTATAGACAGCACACAGTGGCTGAGTGAGAATTTGGGTCCGTTTTCAGCACTCGTGTCCCTCAGAGACCTGCTAAATCTCAACCCACTCTTCAATCCTGTGAGATTTTATTTCTGCTAGTTGAATTGACTGATGCTGTTTATTAATGTTAGTATCAGCAGCAGGAATATTGTTTTCTCTTCTTTTACTTCTCTTTAGCTCGAGGTCTTACCTCTTCTGACTCCGGAGCAGACTGCAGAGCTGCTGGTGTTGAATGATTCAACTCTGCCAGATGAAGACGTCATCATCAACAGTGTCTTTGATTTCCTCACTCAGCTGCCTGAGAAGACACAATTCTCCAAGTTCCTGGTTTACCTGGTCATGTTCCTTCCACAGGTAAAAACATTAAAGTGCCTTCTCTTTATTCAGAGTTTATACTTTGTGATATTAATATAAAAGTAATATTTGTTTTCTGTATTTGAAGGGAAATCTTTCCTGCTCATCATACAAAACGCTGTGAGTTCATCTAATCTAACACATCTGTAAAAATCTACAAAACACATTATTACACTCTGATATTAATCTCACATGTTTTGGTTTCCAGGTTTGCCAGACTGGACTTGGCCAAGATAACAGTTTCTCTTGATATGGTTTCATCCATCGCCACCAGCAAGATAAACATATCTCAGCAACTACCTCCAGGTAAGTGTAAAATAATATTAACACACATAGAGGTATAAAACAAACTGTAACCAGCTTAAAGGCTGGAAAAAAATCTTCAGAAAATTTGAAATACAAAATTGAGATTTTTATTGTCAGCGTCCATCACCTCTAAATTATCTTTTACGTTAGTGCACATAAATCTGCAGCATGATGAATTTAATTAATCATGTGAATTTCCTACAGTCTACTACTACAAGTCTCTATTAAATGCAGACTAGCTTACCTTCACATGAACGTGTCTTCACTTTCCTGTTATCATAATGATTTTATCAATAATATAACAAGTTTCTAGTAAATATTTCTTAAACTATACCAAACTGTAACATGCATTTATCTGTTCTTTTGTTATAGGTTGCTCCATATACAGCGGACAAGTAAGTAAATGTAATTTTTTTATTCAAATTATAGTCTTGTCATAGTAAACGTGTAATAAACCATTTTAATCTTTTTGTCTCCACAGGGTAATGGCACCGTAGCAAATGGTAAGTAATCTGTCTGCTTACAAAATATTCATACTATGCTTTAATATGTGAATGTTTATTATCACTTTGTGTGAGTTCAAATGTTTCTGTTTTCTACAGAAACGGTCATTTGTGCTGGAGTGAACAGGTGAGATTTGTAAAGCATCAAGTTAAACCACATTATCCTGTGGTTTTCTGTGAGTATTTGTCCCAAATCCAATTTGTTTTTATTTTGTTAATTCAGCACAATGCTGCAGCTCTATCTTGACAGCGGATTGATGAACGGACATTTCTGTGACTTCTCTGTTGAGCAGTTCGCTTGTGCCTCTGTAAGACGCCAAAACATCTCAAATTATCAAACTGTCCTTAAAATGACCTCTGTGTGTGACACGTCAGCCTCTCATCTGCTGTGATTCTGCTCTTTCGTGACCCAGCTGTCAGCATTAACAGCACAGGATCTGGCAGCAGTGTTGACGTGTAACCGCTCCTCAAACGCGGTCGGATCCAGACCCGCCTGGAAACTTTTCCTAACCAAAGCCTCTCCCGTGCTGGATGGAGCTCTGGATCTTCTTAGCAACCAGGTACGAATCAGCACCGCACTTTGCCCTCCTGTGGAGTGTGAGCATTCATATTTTAGGTAATACCAGAGGTGTATAAAGTACACAAACCCAATACTCAAGTAACAGTGCAAGTATTTGCCTAGAAAAATACTCAATAAAGTACATGAACAAAAATCTTAGTTTTCCACTAAGAAAAAAATTGATTTTACTAATAAATAATGATTTTTATAAGAATCTATTCCTGCAAAAAGTAACTAGTAACTGGTGATGTTAAAATAAATGTAGTGGAGTAAAAGTAACCTAAAATGGAACTACTCCAGTAAGTACAAGTAGCTCTAAACTGTACTTAAGTAAAGTACGTGAGTAACTGTACTTAGTTACTTACCACCTCTGGGTGACACAATATTTATAAAATGTTTGACCTGCAGTCACTGTACATAGAACAGAGTGTTATTTTATCCCGTGCTGAAAGTAGATTTTACAGTTGTTGTTTTGTTTAGTTGAGAGTGTAGGTACAGAAAGTCAATATCATCAGATTATATTTGTGATGACAAATGACATGACAGATGTTATGTTAATGACATAACAAGACTGAACTTGACTTAGACTCTGCCTTGTTGTAGATACTGGACCCCCGTAACCCTGCAGTGTCAGTGATCCTGGACACTGTACAAGAACTCCGCCTGGACAGCTTCAGCACAGCCAACCTTAACAATCCTTCCATCATCTTGCTGTGGTTTAACGTCAGGCTTCGTCCATTCCTGCCCGCTGTCTCCCCCAACTTCCTGTCACGTCTCGCCTCAAGCAGTTTGAACTGCAGCACCTTCCAACTCATGTAAGCAGCACTTATCATGAGAGCATCTTACCACGTATACATACTTACACATATAATGTCCTAAAATCGCTCATTTAATTTCTGATCAGTGTGCAGATTCTGAGCAGTGTCCAGCCCAACATGACACTTGCCAGACAGGTGTCTGTCTACACAAACTTCATCCAGGTTTTCCTGACCAGGAACAACACCGTGGGTAAGTGCTTGCTTTACCACAGAGGCAGGATATTTAAGTTAAAGTATGAAAGCAACACGAGTGAGTGTCTGTGGTGTTCCTGAGGCTGAATGGATGAAAAATGTGGAGAGAACTATCATCACATGTAGATAATGTGCCCTGCATTTTATTATGTTTTGCAGTTTTTTAACTCAGTTAAAAGATTTTCAATTCATATTATAGTTATTAATAATTAGTTATTATATAACCTTAAAATAAAACCACAGGGTTCATGACACATGCATAAAGATTAGTCTACAGTGATATTTCCCTTAGTGAAGTTGTTTTGTTTGTGTGTTTTTGTGGTTCAGATCTCAGCTGCAGCTTAGATACTGTAAACAGTGCCGACTGGATGCAGAAGAACCTGGGAGGTTTCTCTGTCGTTGTACCTTTCCAAGACCTGCAGATTCTCTACCCCCAGTTCTCACCGGTACTTTATTTTCTTCATCTGCTGTGTTTTCTATTATGTTTGTTTATGTGGTCGTTTTTTTGGGGTCTTATTCGATCATCCCTGTTTGTGTGAATAAATGCAGGTGGCAGCCTTATCACAGCTGACACCCAGACAGCTAGCAGCTTTGTCCGCCACACCTGGCCTGTTAGCCTCTACTGCCCAGGTCAATATGGTGATGAGCCTGATCCCCGACCAGCTTCTCCCTGCCTTCTTCGACGACTTCTCTTCAGCTATTGTGGTGAGAAACATGAATATTCACATAATAACTGGCCTTGGTGTGGTATCAGCATTTTTATATATATATATATATATATATATATTTCCTTGTTAACATCTATTTGTGAGTTGTCGAATGATTTACAAACAGGAACATGCGTTTACTCATTAGTATTGTGTGTTGTTTCTTCTCCTGCAGGGTCAGACAAACACACTCCCCTCCACGGTCAGGTCGGCCCTTTTGCAAGTTGTGTTCACTCGTGTGAGTCTCTCAGACAGCTCAGTGAGTGATTCGGTTGTGTCGGTGTGGCTCAGTAAGCGACTGCCCCCCCTGCTGGTAAACCTGTCTCCACTGCAGGTTGCACCGTTCTTTGGAATATTTGCTGGAAGGAGCTGCAGTGTTGGACAACAGGGGTATGTGTGCAGCCCTGAGGATTTGATTGAAATCAAATATATTTGATTGTAACATAAATGAGAAGCTGATTTTATTTCGTTATACAAATATTTTAATAAATACATTTTTTTATTATTTCAGTGTAGGGGATCTGAATTCTGTGATCTCGTCTCTCAGTGGAGACACAAAGACACTAATCTACAACAACATCATTCAGACTCTGCAAGGTAAGAAATGCACACTGAAAGCTACCTACTATTTTACAAAATAATGTGTTACTGCAATCACATCGCTTATTCGATGCATGTTTGCTTACAGCTTACTCCTTCAGTTTAAAGTCTGTTCGACAACATAACTCACTTATGGTCCCTTGTTCTAGGACCAACACCTCTGCGCTGCTACGGGGGCAACTACAACAACAGTTTCTACAGTTTCCTGCAGCTTTCATTCATGGGATTCCAGTTCCCCAACCTGACCGCATTCATGTCGCTCATGCCTCAAGACAGAATGCCACAGGTGGGTGTCCAGAAATAAAAAGAGGGAGTGTCAGGAGATGTTTAGAAGAAGAAGGAAGATGACTGATTTTGTTGTTTCTGATGTTGTTCTAGTTGCTGAACTCCATTCCTCCATCTGAGCTCGGGGCGTTCCTCAGTCGCCCAGGCGTTGTCGACAGCAGTACACAGCTGTGTGTGCTCTACAACAACTACATTCAGACACCCGTGTTCCTGGAGGCCGTATGTAACAAACACACACACTATAGTTATACTAATGTACTTTTTGCACTTCAATGTGTTATATTTGAAATGTGCATAAGCAGATTTGATGATATAACCACATCACTGTGTATATTCATCACCACAGGAGTCTCTCCCCGCAGCGGTGAGAGAGGTCACGCTGCCATGCGTTTGGCCCATGGCTCTGAGCAGCTCCACGAGATCAGACGTCAACGTCTGGTTCGACCAAAGTCTCAAGAACTACTTGATCTTCCTCACTCAGAGCCTGATCAGCCCTGAATTCACATACGCCGCCTCGTGTTTGGCCCTCCAGAAGTTGTATGTGTCCTCTACAATGAGTGCTCATTATAAGTCGTGTCAACTGTCTTTATTAAGTCTTAAAAAATAAAGAGGATTAAAAATAAAACTTAACATCAGCTTCTGCCATCTCTTCTCCATCTACTTTTCCAGTCTCTTTGGTACATTTGCCATAAATATTCGAGGCTCAAAGTGTCCATGAGATTTAGGAACATCCTGCATCATCTAAAATCTTCTGATCTCATTCTGTTTTTTTTCAGTGTCTCGGTGCTTGGCGGATACAACTACACATATGCAGACTTTATGATGATAGACGTGTACGACTCCATCAAAACTTATCTTTCTGTCAATGCATCAGGTCAGTCTTTAGAACAACAGTTTCTCTAATTGTCTTAATTTACCTAATAAGTATTTACTGCTGTACTGAACAGTACACGTAAAACGCTTTGTTGGTTTTTAAGGTGAAAACACATTGCTCAGAGAGCCACAGAAAAAAATATTTGACTAAAGGAAGAATCAAAAATTAAAGTAACCTTCACCATAACCCCACCTGATGTGTTTGTGGTGGCTAACCTGACCCCCACCTTCACCCTAATTCTAATCAGTTTCACGTGCCTTCTCCCAAGCTTTGGGAACTAACGCTAAGTGCTCTATGTAATCTTGCTCATGTAATCTTGTTCAGGGACTGAAAGGTTCACTTCACTCCACTGAAATATTTGTAACTTCCCTGTTTTAGAGCCACCAAGATGTTACAATTCTAGCAACCCAGACCTAAACTCTACGGCCTGGTTTGTTGAGTACATCGGCCCTTTCATGTCCTTCCTCACTCTGGACGATCTTCAAACATTTGGATCACCACAGGTTCGAAACAAAATCAACTTAAATTACAACTCAGATTTTGCTCACTGAGATTAAATCAGCTGGATTCCTGACAATCAGACCTGTTTGTGAGTGTTTATACCATCCTCCTCTCTGCAGGTTATCCAGGTGTTCACAGTGGACCTTCTCAACATCGCCCTCCTCAACGAGTCTACTTTACCTCTCAACCTCACTACCTACTACACTGAGCTTGTTTATCAAGAGGACATCAATTTCAACCCCTTACTGTGAGTCTGAACCTATAAAATGTGCTTTGCCTTCCAGCCACAAAACCCAAAGTGAACTTATCCCTCTTGGTCTGCAGTCTCCCTCTGGTGTGCCGATGTTCTGCTCCTGGTCCAGCGTTCAGCCAACTGTCTGCAGATGAAAGTATGATCATTCTGGAGAACCTGACCACCGTCTGTACAAACCTAGACCCACAGGTAGTAAACGCACACATATGTACACGGTTCTGCACTTACTGTTTTACAAACTGTTTTCCTAATATGTATTAAGTAATGCTTTACTGCCACAACTCTCGATAGATGAAAACACTACATATCGGACTTATGGGCACAATTCACACTGTAACTACGAACCAGTTTTTATTGCTTCAAAACAACATATTTTTCTTTTGTCATCATAGATTTCTGCAGCTCTAGCCGCTAACCTTGGTAACAACATAGATGCAACGTTCCTAGCGGCCCTTGGCAGTGAAAGCGTCGGCTTGTCCACAGGGCAGATCAAGACAATAAGTCCTGCGAACCTATATAGTGCTCTCAGCACCTTGAGCACTGTGTCAGGCTGGGACTACGGCCAGGCCAGCGCCATTATCCAGAGTCTGATGTCTTCAGGGCTTGTGCAGGTAGCTGCTGTCTGTCCCTGTGTGTTTCACCGGATTCAGATGTTGATGTGAGAGTGATTTTGTTAGAATAAAATCTCAGCGATCTTAATGTTCTTATCCACGTGCTGCTTCCCAGATCAACAGCAGCTCAAGCCTGTTGATGCTGGGCTCTCTCGTTGTGGGTGTTCCCGCTGCAGTGTTCAACCACATCAGTGGATCCCAGCTTATTTCTGCCTCCACGAATCCTTTATTCCTGGGGAACTTAATGTCCGGTCCACAGATCATCCAGGAGACTTTTGTTACTCAGGTATGACTGTAACTTGTGTGTTACAGGATTTGTAGGATACATGGATGTAGAGCTGTTCCCTTTTAGTCTAGTCAGTTCTATTTATATATTTCAAAAGATAAAATTTGATCCTCAGATCCCAGGCATTTTTGTGTGCAGGAGTAAAAACAATCAGCATACAACTGTTTGCCAGATGCTAGTTCCAGCATGCCTAGTGAGAACCTTTTATCCTGTGATCAAGTTTATTCTCTCTTCAAAGAGTCTGCTGAGCACTAACTGGCTCTACGTACGCTGGTTACCCCTATTTATACAACACGCAACAGTCATCCTCTCCTCTCCTCCTAGATTGTATCAGTGAACACCAACAGTGAGGCGATCATCCAGAACGTTCCAGATCAAATGGCCACTCAGATCCCTCGGTCTCTGCTGCTGGGCTTCTCAAACAACAACAATGTTATCGCTACACTAAACAACAAGCTGTGGAGACAAGAGCAGGTGAGGAGGCAGCAGCAATGACAAAAAGAACACCTTTGTGCACAACAGGCCTGCTGTGTGTCGTTACACTGATTTATGCTTTCCATTAGGTTGAGTTATTCTTCAATGTAATAGGTACGGAAAGTGCAACCGCAGCGCTGGGAAGTCCAAGCAAGTGAGTTTTAAAGACATGTTCAGTACAGCACAAGCACAGAATACCAAATCAACAAAAAGTGGGTTTCAGTATACACAATACAGAACCTACTGTGTGTGTGTGTGTGTGTGTCTCTGTAGTTTGTCGTCCTCTGTGCTGCAAGGCTTCACCTGCACTGGAGTGACGGCTATTCAAACAACACAGATCAATCAACTGATCAAAGCCTGTCGGAGGAACGGCAAGAACAGGGTCCAACTGGTGGAGACTCAGGTGAGAGACTGGGGGAAAGTGTGTGTGTGTGTCTACAGTATGTGTGTGACTCAAAGAGAGTCAGATAAACGTAACTTGGTAGTTCATTTACTGCTTTTTCATATTTTTGTGTTTGTGCTTGTCTCACCCACAGCTGACCTGCATGTACAACTACATTAAAGGAAATTCAGATGTCGCCAACTTCACCCAGTATCCTCCTGATGTGATGCTCTATTATGAGTGAGTTTAGACTAATGAAAGCTAAAAGCACATGCAGTAACACAGCTTTTTGTTTGAGTTTCTGTCTCTCTGTCTCTCTACAGTTACTCTCTGGTGCCACAGGCCAGCTGCAGGTCCTATTTCCAACAGCTGGCAAATGCAAATTTCTCCGTCTTCTCCTCCACCCTCAGCTACAAACTGTCTAATCTGTTCGCCAATGCCAGGAGCTGCCTGGTAAGTTCATACTGAAGTAGTCTTGCAGTCTTGCATGGTTTCCATGCTTACAGAAAATTACACGTAGTCACAGAAAACCACTGTCCAACAAGAGGAAGTGTAGATTTCATTAAGTTATGATTCTAATTATAAGATTGATTAAACCATACTCCTGGATTTAACCAACCATAAACGTATTTTTTAGCAATTAAAAATAAATGTTTCAGTGTAAAACACACCACGGTTTAAAAACACTATTTAAGTTACAACACTGTGAATGTAAATCTGTTCCAATTCAGATGCTTTTTTTACTGAATAATGAATTTACTCCTTTTATTTTCTAAGGGCATAACAAACACAAGTTTGACTAAGGATAATATCTTGGTGTTGGGAAACATGTGCTGCACTCTGGACGGTTCCTACATCCAGAATTCTGACCCGTCCATCCTGGAAACTCTCAAGAACTGCTCAGACCTCAGTTACACTCAAGCAGCTGCTGTTCAAACCATGCTGCTGAGCGGGAACACACAGTATGGGTACGTGAACAGCACACATGTTGGTCGTATGTCCTTGACAGATCAAAACAAATTTAATAAAAATATATGGTTTCATTTTTTTCAGAGCTCCATCAACTTGGAACGGACAAACTCTGGTGAACCTCGGGATGCTGCCGCTGTACTTGACCACGACCTTCTATCAAAACTTTGACCAAGTGAGTAACTCATGAATAGGTGGAGGTCTTCTTTTAGTGGTTTGGTGTCGGACGGAGTCTGTTTTCTGAGACATCAGGTCTGTTTTATCCCTGTGAGCAGAAAACAAAGCAGCAGTTCTTGAAGTACTTCCTGATTCTTCTTAATAGCAACGGAGTGAGTCTACAGAAGAGGCGAACTTTAAACCAACAAATAAGACTCTCCTTAAGCACCAGGTCAAAGCGATCAACAGGTCAGTCTCTCTCTCGCTTTCTGCTCCACCCATTTTTGTTTCATGAATTTAGTATTTTAATAATTGTCTCCCTGTGTTTTAGTCACTAACTGCACTGTGGGAATAATCACCCAAGTCACCATCAGCGATACCACATTCCCCTTCAACTATTACGACATAAATCAGTTTAACTGCTGCCTCACCGCCGCCACAGTTAAAGACAACTTGGCCGCCATCACTCAGAAGGTGGACCAGTTGGACTACCTCAGCATTGTTCTCAGCAAGCTGCAGGAGGTAAAGTGGCAGCGGGCTGTGAGTGTGCGATTTAGGAAATAGCTTTAAATGTTTAAATATTTGATATAATGTAATAATAATAATATATAATAATGAATATTATTTTGATTGTACACTGACTTGTAAGAAGTCAAATAGTATCCCTGCCATTGTCATCGTGTGCCAGCTCTGGTGCTGTATGATGACCAAAAGATCTGTTTAATATCATATAAAACTGTATATGACCAGAGATATAATGAGTTCATTAACATGACCCATGTCAGGATTACTGAACAGGCCTAAGGGCACAGGCCTGGGGTCTGGACAGGTCAGGGGGAGGGCTAATAACTAACTAACTCACACTCTGATTTGATTTATCATATATTTATAGGCTTATGGAGCCGTCGCTATCATCCCAGAATATCAAGTTCAGCTCTTAGGCCCAGCATCTCGTGTGGCCACCGTTAACAACATCAACCTGTGGAACATCACTCAGATCGACACCCTCTCCTCTTTGATGTCCTCAACGAACGGACCATGGGACCCAAGCTTGGTGAGCAAACAAAGTTAGCGGGTTAAGTGTGTGTGTGTGTGTGTGTGTGTGTGTCTCATCATGCTGTGTTTCCTCTCACTCAGGCGAATGCTATCATCTCTAAGTACCTGAGTAATGCAGGGAACCAACTCGGCAGCGCGGAGCTCAACACCATCGGAGTCAACCTGTGCTCGCTGGACGTCAGCGTTCTGATGAACATTTCCCTACAAAGCCTCAGGTAAGACGTCAGAGCTCCGTGTCACACAGCGTTTGTCATTGTTGCTTGTGAAACCAGAACTTTCTTGTTAGATAATCATTATTATGAAAATACAACAAACTACAACATATGATTATGAAAGAGTCATTATTAAATTAGCCATTGTTATTATTATGATCACAAAAACATAAAAAAGCTCAGACACATGTTATGAATGTTAAATACCTTTAATGTTTCTCTTCTCTTACCCTGTGTGTTTGTGTTTTCTGCAGAGACGCCAGCGCCCTGAACGTGTCCAACTGTACTACAGCGCAAAAGACTGCGCTGTTCAACATTGCAGTGCAGGCGTTTACTCCAACCACGCGTGCGACTCCCTCTCTGATTCCCTACCAGCTCGTACTACCTTTCATCAGTAGGCGAACACTCACAAATCCATACCACATACAGATAAACTGAATTTGAAAAAACAAACAAAAAAACTCAGTGTTCATTTCTTTCTCTGTTTGCAGGTGGTACAAATTTATCCTACATTCTGAGTTTGGTGGGCCTCAATGTCAGCATGGACCTGGCTACCTTCACCAGTCTGCCTTCCAGTGTTGTAATGGTCAGTGGTGTGTATGTGTGTGTGTGTGTTCATGTTCTCTTGGATTAAAAAGTAAGTGTGTGTTTATAAGTGCCCTGAGATGACTTGTGTTGTGAATTGGCGCTATATAAATAAAGCTGAATTGAATTGAATTATCTGTAAATAACTATACAATATTTGTCTTGTCGTCTAGAACCTGACTGTTGATCAAGTTCGAAGTCTTCTTGGAACCAATTTGCCAGACTTAGTGTTGTATCAAAACCAAACTCTGGTGAGGAGCTGGATCACCTCGCAGTCCCAGGTACAGCTTGATACCCTGGGCCTGGGGCTTGTGGGAGGATTGGCTAGCCCCATTAACAACTCTTCGACAAATACAACCAGCAGCCCCTCATCAACTGCAACTTCTACAACAGCTACGACTGCTACAGCTACTGCCACCAGTACTGGAACCAGCACAGCTTCTACCACCAAAGGTGCCTATTGAAAAAGTAGCATGATGTAAAAATAATCTTAATGAAACAAAGAATCATTGTTGTTGTAGAAGTTGTTGTCGTTATCATTATTATTCATGTTGTATATTGTATTCACACACTGTATACAGGAAACCTACTTTGACCTTTACCATTCCAGCCATATAATAGCTTAGCAAACGTAAGCAAGGCCTGTCGTCCGACATTAACTCCTCAGTCCTGCTCTTAATTTGATTTAAGGGAAATGTGCATTCCAGCAGGTTCAGGGAAACTCGTTGTCTGACACAGTGACACATTCGTTCAAATAGGAGCCTAAAAGTTTAACATATTCGAGAACACAAACAATAAATCAGCTGAAAAATTCAGCTTTGTTAGTTGAGCTTCCTTTTTTTTTGCCTTCATGCAGCTTTAGCCTCTAGGTTTTTCAGCATTACATCATATATGCAATCAAGAGCATAAATCCGACTCCATGAAACAGAGTTGTCATTTTAAAATGAACCAGTTTATTAATTGACATTTTGCAAAAAGTCAAACTGTGGCTTTAAAAGAACGCCTCATATTTTCAAGCAAAGACGTGAACACTCACGTTGTTAACGTGAGATCAATATGTTGGGAGCACAACGAAAAAGCTTTACTCATCTCAAATTTTTTTGTCTCTTTCAGGTAATGGATCCCGCATCCAAGCAGACGCTGGCTTCTCTTTCCTTGTTCTCCTTGTGCTCTTCATCATAACTCAGCACACTGTTGTGTGAAACAGGACACAGACCTCTTTACTGTGATTTACTGTCCAGAATGGTTACATGAAAAATATGAATGTTTATTATTTGTTTTTGTTTTTTTATACTGTATGCATATCACAAAAAGCAATAAAGTCAAAGAGATGCTGCAGACAGGCAGGGTTACCTCAAAATATAAGTGTCATGGTTAAATGTTGGTGGATCCATTGTTTAATAGTTAAATGGATGTTTGACGGTAAAATGAAGGGGGCAATTTCTGCTGTATTTGTCTTGCTATAATCACATTTATTTGTTTTAACTCTGCACTTTATTTAGCTAGACCTACTCTGAAAATGTATGACATTAATAATATATTGCTTATTGTATAACACTGGACAATTGTCATCATCATTTATTAACATCCAAGGGTAAGAAGGGAATAAGTTGTAAGCAGTTTTGCAGGGTTTTATCTGCATGTAACACAAATTAAGACCTACAATTATTGTGAAAATATTAGAGATAGAGTTATTTTAATATCGAGAAGGCATCTGGCTGATTTTGATGTTTTGACACATTATCGTATGGATGCCAAACATTTTTAATGAAATTTAATTAAAGGATTAAATTTGGTAGTCAGAGCCATTCTTTGTCTCTAAATGAGGGATCTATTTGGTATTGCAATAAAACATAATCAATATGTTATGCAGCTGGTGCAAAATGACAATCAATAAACAAACCATTGAATTCATGAGCAAGATGTGCTATGAAAGAGTCTACATCACCATCTAGTGGTTAAACGTGTACATGTCCAGCAGCAAATACCAGCACGTGTGTGTGTGTGTGTGTGTGTGTGTGTGTGTGTGTGTGTGTGTGTGTGTGTGTGACTTTACCGTACACTGAGTTTAGCTCCATCTTTATGGAGTCAGGTGGGAAAAGCATGTTGCTCTTCAAGGCAAATAGAAATATGCAAAGTATTTCAGAGGACTGGAGCGGCTTTTCTCTAAACGACTGGAACAAACTCCGGATATGGTCTGAGGGTCAGTGTAGATTAGTTTAATCTGATCAGAGATTTACCTGTGGATCTGCTCTTAAGCTCAAAGTCGTTCTTTGATGGACTCTCGCTGATTCTTCTTGACATCTTTAAGTCCTGAGGAGAGTTAAAACCATGTATGGTTACGTTTGGAGGGCTCTATGCATGCACAGAGTGGTAGATCAGTGTTAAAAATGATTCACTGTCCCTCGGGATGTTTTCTTATCACTGTCAGTGGAAAGTGTTGCACTGTAAGGCCAGCTGTTTTTTGTTTTTTTTCGTGTGTGAGAGTTGCTCTTCTCACGCTACGATGACTCACTGGTGACAAGAGACACTGTTCTGATTTATTTTGGTATCACTTATCCTCAATTTGATTTGGTCTCCCTTGGAAGATTACACACACATCGTCACTCTCACACTCCGGCAGCCAGTCCCCGCTGTGTTAGATGACACCTCAGCCAACTGTATCCTTTCCAGTCTGCATCACTTTAGATAGCTAAGATTTACATTTAATAAAAAAACATGTTTCAGTTAGAAAGTTTAAAATTTATATTTGAGCACATTTATAATTTAGATCATTTTCCACTTCTGCAGCACCTACATCTGCATCTACTGAGGATAAGACTCAATCGCTGGTGGTTGAGCAGCAGTTAGTGTACGACCTGCTCCAGATGCCCAGTTCTGCACCCAAGGTGAGGTTCAAACCCACAACCCTCAGATTAAGATGCTCCACTGACTGAGGTGACCAGGCTTCTTGTTTCTCTTCCGACTGATGACATATGTGTATTTGCACAACTTATAAAACTAAAGCTACTGTTGCAGGCTAAGCTTAGTTTAGAATAAAGACTGTAGGTAAGACAGTCGGTGGAAACAGCAGAGAGAAAATAACTTCTTCATTCAGTTCCTGGACAGATTTTTAAACTACACCGTACTTACTATATATA
>JAUYWH010000001.1:4704446-4715300 GCA_034779795.1 Ctenopoma multispine
TGTGTGTGTGTGTGTGTGTGTGTGTGTGTGTGACAGTCTAATATGAGGATGTAATTGGTTCAAGTGCCTAAGTGGAGATTTGCAGGTGTCAGACTGATGCGACACACCTCTGTGTGTACTTCAGTGATAAGATAGGACTGTGTGTGTGTATGTGTCACGTCACTTCACGCTAATAGAAAGGTGTCAGCTGTGAAGCACCTTTATCACTCACATACCTCATACACAACAAACACAAATATATGGTTGTCTGGCTTTATGTTGGTAAAAAAATTACATTGACATTACTTTTTCTGGCATGTTGCTGCTTTCTTTAAGTATCACTCCACCTGTGCATCAGTGGAATAATGTGAAACAATTAGCAGGACTGTACATCACCTCTGCCCTTGTGTGTGAGTTAAATCTGGACAGAGATTAATTAACATAATTGCAGACGTTATATTCAACAGATACTGTGGTGTTGACCCCGTGGATTAGAGACATACAGAGATGGAGCTCTGCAAACAGCAGCCTGATTTGAGGTCCCCCAGGGAGCCTTAAAGGGGCCCTTGACACAGGTGGCAGTGGAGCAGCATAGAGAAGTACAACATACTGTTTTTTTTTATTAATTATTTTTTTAATAAAAAAATAAACATTTGTATTTATTTGCATGTTTATTTATACAACAGTTTGCACTCTTAATCTATGTGGATGGTTTTTGATGTTGTGCTATGCTTGTTTTATTATACAGCACTTTGTACTTTGTTTGAAAAGTGCTTTACAAATAAAGTTATCATTATTATTATTATTATTAACACTGTTTTCTAATTAACTATTGACTTTAGCTGCAACGTTAAATAAAAAAATGAAGCAACGCAGACGTCAAGGTGATTTGACTCCAGCTGCCCAATTTCTTTCATGTGTTGTCTCTGTTTTTATGTGATTTTTTATAGCACTACATTTTTATCGTATGACATAATATAGATATACAATATACAGCAAAGGAGGCATGTTTCATGTGCTGCCACATTTACGACACACACACACTCACAGCGAGGTCAGCAGTTGCTGTGAGTGTCGCTGTAAAATAGAAGGTCTCTTTTAGCAAGTAAAATTTAGTTCTCAGACACATGGGGCCAGGAGACGGTTTAACCAGATACATGTTGAATAACAGCTGTAGATTTATCACTCTGTGGAGACGAACCAAACCTGATCTTCTCCATCATTTTCCTCTTGTCATCCTCCTGTGTCCTCTTCCTCATTTCAGTGTTAAAGTTATAATATACAGTACAAGACATATTCCCATGCAGGATTATAAACATAAGACCAATTATATAACCTTGACGGTGTTAAGAAAGTGGTCTCACTGCCACACATTTTCAACCAAGCAAATTAAAGCTGTACAAAAGCGGATAATTCGCTTATTTACTTTTATCCCCACAGAGATTTAATGAGGTTTTTACTTGTTTTCAAGTTCGCCAGATTCACTTTCCAGTTTCAGACGATGACCGAGACACAGTGAAACACGACTGAGGCTCCACGCACAGAACAGAGGCTCCCCTGCATTTGTCATGGCTCAGAGTTCGTTGGCTAGATTTCAGAGCCCGAGGACGGAGTTAAAGTTGTCGAATGCGAGTGTGTGTTTGTGTGTATGCGTGTGAAAGTCAGTGTGCGCTGACGCAGGTCAGGGCAGATGGTGTGGATTTCAGGGAGCAGGAAAGCCATGGGTTAAGGGTGGCTCACCAGGGGAGGAGGAACAAACCAGCCCTTAGATTTCAGGAGGGAAAACAGTAAAGGCAGCGGCTAGAGGCAATGTAGGGTCAAAGTGTTTAGTTAAAGGTAATAAAAACAAATTTACCACATCATTACAAACATTAAGTTGGTTAAACCCAGAAAACCTTTCAATATGATGGAGGTCTCAGAACCAAACATGTGAGGTTGAGGAAAATGTTACAGAACTTCAGCTTCTTTTCAAGCTGCAGCCATAAAAACATGGAGTCTTTTGGGGGGTTTTGAATCATGAAGTTTCGATGAAGAGCTGGAATGTGCTGATAAAGAACGGTGCATGTGCTACTGTCGGATAGTGCTGAAGAGGAGTGCCACGTGCTCGCTGTGCTGGCTTGTGAATTTAAAGATGTTGCACCCAGCCACTGCAAAACTGCTGATGAGCTTTAGGGGATTTAAAACTTTTAAACTCTTCCAAAGTGTCTGTGCTCGATCCAAAAACAAGATAACTGACTATGTCTAAGCACGTCAGTGGTAGTGATGCATCAGGGTTAGTAATCCAGTTTTAGGCTGCCAAGTCACATGGGTCTGTGTGATTTATTGTTCTTAATTTGTCCAAATAGAGCTGCTTGGCAAGTGGATTCTTTCTGTAGGGTCCTCTTTGTCTCTCCTCTTCTCCATCTGTTTCCTTTTCTGTCTATAGGTACAATAAAAAACAAAAGGTGCATACACAAACACTTATATATGTCATTGTTTTTATGTTGCTGATTGACAGTTAGTGGCATCAAGAAGTGCAAATATTAATCAATAAAAGCAGTGAAGAAGGAGACGTATATTATTCATCACAACTTTACTTAAAACTGAATGATAAATTGATCCGTTACAATCAGGGGAGCCAGCAGACAATAATAAAGTCTAAGTCTAAAAGTCTAAATACTGACTTTGTATCTTATAATTTCCAATAATATTTATTTTTATTACAACAAATCTTTCTTCTGTTTTAGTTTTTAGTTTTTTCCTTTCACTGGCAAAAATGAGCTTCAATACGTTTGATGAGTCTGCTTAAGAAATAAAAATACCAGCTGACTCTGACTGTTGGTGTTTTCTAGTTAATTAGTTTTAATGTACTACTGGCTAGTTTGTTAGCGCAATGCTAACACATAATGGGATTTACCACATGCAAACAGAAATTAGCATCAGACTTTTGTACCTTCAGATGAGCTTGACATGACGGCGGTAAAGCTCTTCTGAAGCTACAAAAGAGAGAAGTTCTTACTTGATAAGGTTGATGATTTGCTAGATTTCTGCAGCATGTATCATAATCACACCAGACAGCATCATTACAATAAGTTTTCATCCCCCCCTATATAGTTCTTGAAACAGCCTATTTCAAATGTTGTCTTGTACACTGAATTCCCCAGAGTTAGTTTGTCACAGTCTCTGTCTATTTGAACACGTTGTAAAGCTGACAAAGTCTTTCTTTCTTTATATGAAATACGTTTTAGATACATGTGCTGATTATGGCCAAAACAAAAAAAAGGCAGTTCTTAGTTTAAGTTGTTGTTGAAGCCATTTTAAACAAAAGTCAGTTCAGAGACAAAACATTCAAGGTTGCTCTCAGGACATGTAGATACAGATATATGAAGACTCTATCACCATCTCAAATATAACAATGTCAAACCGTTATTAAACTTATGTAATTCTATTACAACTACGATTCTGTAGCTGTTGTTTTTTTGGCTTCTCGTGTTAGCATACAGCTGTGACGACCATAATCAAAGGCTCGGAAAAACAGTCCATGTAAACGAACACCCTGCAAAAAGTTAAAGGTCATAGGGGCATCTATCCATCCATCTATCTATCTGTGTCCTGGGAAAGTGTGTGTGTGTGTTTTTAACCAGACAAATGAAACTCACGTCTTCACATTGGTCTGTTTTCTTTTCATTCATCCTGTGTGTGTGTGTGTGTGTGTGTGTGTGTGTGTGTGTGTGTGTGTGTGTGTGTGTATACATTGATTCAGACTGATTAGATGTCTACTGGCTCAGACTCAAATGAAACAACAGTTAATTTCCCCTCATATTCCCTTCATTATTTGTCTTCTGCGGCTTTATTTGTGTCTCTCACCCTCACTGTGAGACTCACCCGTCCACCCCTCTCACACACACGTGTGTCTGTGGACACAGACACACACAGACACACTCACACACAGACACACATAGTGGGCTTCTTCATCATATCGCTGCCTTTGATGTGAGTAATAATGCAGAGTAGATGTGCACGGAGGAGATCTGTGTGATCGTGGGAGAGGTGATGACAGGAAGCGGAAAAACTGATCTGAGAAAAACATTATCATGTCCTGCCTCTACATTTCAAAATCTGCGGCGTCATTTATTGCTTTACAGGGTCGTACATCTATGGTGACTAACCATCACTGCATCACAGAATGAATCAAACTTGTTTTTCTAACAGCCCTGCTGCTCCTTTACAACTACATTTCTCATGCAGCGGGTCAGTGTTCATAACTCCTGAGTCTCTCACATGCTTGTTTCATCAGATCACACTCACTGTTCACATCTTAACAACCTCACACACTCACATCTTTAGACTCAGTGAATGAGTTGGGACCAACAGTACAGGCCAAAAGTTTGGACACACCTTCTCATTCAATGTGTTTTGGGGTGAGCTGGACCGCAGAGTGAAGGCAAAGGGGCCAACAAGTGCTAAACACCTCTGGGAACTTCTTCAAGACTGTTGGAAAACCATTTCAGGTGACTACCTCTTAAAGCTCAGCGAGAGAATGCCAAGAGTGTGCAAAGCAGTAATCAGAATTTCTCAGAATTCGATGCTTTAAGACATAAATATGAGGACTGGAGATTTTTACCCAGAGGACTTGGAGCAGCGATTTCCTCCCCCTCATCTCAGTTCATCAGACTCTGCTCAACACATCAGCAAGCTTGTCAAAGTCACATCTGTCTATCTCTTACTTCGGCTGTGTTGTTTTTCCTTGGAGACACACACAGACACACACCATGTAACACACACAATATACACAGCAGACTCATTAAGTTAACTTCTGTGAACATCTTGTGATCACAGCCTCTGTGCCTTTGACGCACACACACACACACACACACACACACAGACACAGACACGCATTCACAGACAGAAACACACACACGCCCTGGGTGGCGTGTGTGTGTGGGATATCATTTAATGGACTCACATGGTCCAAGTTAATCAGCTTTGCGTAAGTAGCTGCCAGGTCATCCATGAAGATTTATACCAGTTTTGTATTAATTGTGTGATTCTGTCTCACTTTCTTTTAGGCTGGAAACATATTTGGCTCTGAACTATTTTATCATCATCATTTTATTATAACCACCTTCCCACACTTTTACCCATATGTCAGGCTTTAGTATTATTCACACAATTCATTATTGGAGCTGAGCTGAAACGTGTCAAACTTGTTAACACACACACACATACAATTTACATATCCACTATGCAGTATCAGTCATTTTATCCAAAAACGGAGGGAAGTATTTTAACGAGAAGCACATGACTGTGCAATCCTAGTTAAGATGACAAGACTTCTTGTTGTAGCAGCACACACACATTCACAGCCTGCAGAGACACCCCCACACACATACTGGAAATTGTCAAACATCCCATTTGGTGAAAGGAAATTTTTCTTGTCTGTGAGTTTATTTATTCAAGAGGAGAAACAGAAGGTCTCCAATTCAAAACACACACATATATCACTTAATGTGGTTTTAATTGAATTACATTATGAAAACAGGCAGATGACGTGAAACACAAGCAGTGAACAGGGAACGCTTGGCGTGCACACTCATCTGCATCCCTCCTCTGTTCAAAGGTTCACAGTGGAAAGTATCTGCAGCATGGCACAGAATGAGAGAGATTGTGAAGTGCAGACACGGGATATGGTAATGAATGTGCTTGAAAAAAGACAGTGGGTGGAGGGAAACAAGAACAAAGAGCAGGATAGATAAAAATAGAGGCAATAGAGAATGAAAAAAGTGAAACAAGCTGAGCGATGTGTGCCCCATGTAAAAGGTCTGTGTGTTTCTCATTGCTTGGCCTTGTTTTCTGTTAAAACAATAGAGGTGCTAAATGACAAATACAGGAAGTACATTATAGTCAGAAAATAACATGAAACCCAGTAATGGCTTTTAAATGATATTGCAGTTAATAAATATAGGGGAGAATACTACAAAGATTCATGGATGACAGCAGAATACAACAGAAACCATGTGAACCTGTCAACACAGCCTGACAGTAAGAGGACAGGTTGACATTGATGGAGCCACGCTGCTGTTAAAAGCCGAGTACACACAGTACTTAAAGCTTTTAGGCCTCCAGGGGTCAGTTGCTCACTTTACCCAGTTGTTAATTCAGCCGTGTGTACTGAGTGTAAAAAGCTTACTTGAGACCGGAGAGTTGGATTAATATGCAGAATTGGTTTGACAAACATTTTTTTCTGGATGTTACTCCGGTTGTCTGTTACAATCCACTGTAGCTGTTGTGAATCCAAGCTGATTACAGCGGCTGTCCTCCAGCTAAGCCACCTTTCAAGTCTACTCCAAATACAGATCTCTTTTAACTTCACACACAGGCACAAATACACAGGCAGATGAATTGTTTCCTGATCCTCGTGTTTTTTTTTTCTGAGAAGCATAATCAGTATCACATTGTGAACCAGAATCCCCTGAAACCGTTACTGACGCCACAATGGCCACAAAGCTCCATCCCAGACTGCGACCTGGGACATATCTAACCGGCTCTTCTCCTCTCCCCCCGTCAACCCCCGATCACTTGCTTCCTCCCTCCTCTCCTCCTCTAGATGTGGTCTGAGAGCGATCCCTCGATCTGGCAGGAAGAAACGAGGAAAACATTCTTGCTGTTTGTTCTCCTTCCCACTCGCAATCACACACGCAACAGTTTCTTTTTACACAGGAGTAACCGCATTCAAGCAGCAGTGGAGCGTCAATTAATTTAATCATGGACATGAAAGTGGCCTTGAAAGCCCGAGACTTTGTGGTGGTATCTTTGTTATTTTTTTCGGCTCGTGCATGTGTGTGGAGTTTGTAGAGTGAGAGGAAATGGGGGAAAAGTCCCAACTTGAGGCTTGGAAAACTGTGACCTTGCACTCTGAATCCTGCAACATATTGACTACAAGATGAAACAGCAGAGGAGAAAACTAGGAGGGAGGCAAAACAAAGACAGAAGAGAGATATTTGAGGAGTAGAAGTTGAAGGGGGGGGGGGGGGGGTTAGGCTAGAGGAAGATACAAAGGGGATTTCTGCAGCTGAAAGAGAAGGAGACAGAGGATCAGTATTAAGCTTGACTGTCCTTGTATGTTATTGTAGAGAACCATCGTTTTGCTCTAAACTCACAGACAAAAGAGTACGAACACACAGCTTCTGACAAGACTAGAAATAGAGATTATTCAATCCAGATCCATTCAACAACCACAACATTCTCTCACTCACAAACATTAGCACAGCTTCAGGTCACACTGGGGCTGCACTGATACGGTTTAAGAGGAAATTAAAGCCGTCATAAAGAGTGGGCCCCGTGTGTAAGTGCATGCACAGGTCAGCTGTTGTGTGTGGAGGAGCTGCTGAAGCATGAAAGTGGAGGTAGCAAACCTGTCTCGAGTTTAAAAGAAGGAATAAGGATTAAAGATATAATGAGAAGATGGAATGAGAGGCCTGGCTTTGCTCATCTCATGCTGATTCTGTTTTAACTCGTGTCTGTTTTTAAAAGATTATCAGCAACACTTCCTTTGTATCAATTGCAAAGCAGGAAATCTGCATCACATAAGATTAGAAAAGAAGAACCCAAACGAGTTTTGGTCAAAATCCACACTCCAAATTTAATCATACCACTACTTGTTTTAGTAGCTAGTAAGACACAGAGTTTGCTCCAGATGGTCAAGCTGGCACTGTGCATGGTAGCTGGCTGCTGCTGGTGTGCAAGTGTGTGTATGTGAGTTAAACTGTAAAGCACGTCTGATAAAACTGCATAAAGTCATTTTTTGTGTTTTCAAAAAGAAGAGACAGTAAGTGAAAGAAGTGTCATTTGAATTCAATAAATTCAGAATAATGTAGAAAACCCCACAGTCCCAACAGTGGAGCAGAACCAGGCTCAGGGTGGGCGGTCATCTGCCTCAACCGGTTGGGGTGAGTGAATAGAAGAACAGAGCAAAATTCACGATAATGTGTTGTTATTTTCTTAATTTAATGTTTAATTAATGTCTTCTAGAATATTAATTCTTGAACAATTGTTGTTGCTGAAATTAATGCTGTGTTAGCTAAACAGTAGGTGTTCAGAGTGAAATATCACAACAACTATTAGAGGGGACAGAAGACAGTAGTGGTTCCTAATGATTTTCTCATCCCTTGACTTTTCCTCTAGCACCATCGCAAAACCGATGTTTGTCTTGGTAGAGACATTCTCGTCCCCCTCAGGAAGAACTGTAATAGTTCTGGTGATCTGATGGTCTGTGTGCTTTATCTATAATGCTGTGAGCTAGATGCCACAGTGAACAGGACAATCTGAGGAAGATCCACCTGGACCTGCAACATTGGAGAGGTGAGAACTGTGCCGTCTGGACGTTCCCAGAACCAGGTACAGATTACTCCATTATCTCGCGTTAGCTTTGAAAGAGTGATTGTTTACAATACAAACTCTGCACAGACTTTCACTCAGATGTGAAAGCAACACATCCACCCACATCACTTCTGGTCTGTAGGAAAAACACTTCTAACTGATGTATACCGGTGTGAGTGTCCGTGCAGGTACACATAGTGTTTCTGAGAAGCCTTTCTGAAACCACCTTCTATAAATGGTGTCTGTTTGTTACTTAGATCTTTATCAGTGACGAACAGGATGCCTGATGATTCACTTTAACTCAGGGGTGGATTGTGTGAGATACTGTGAGAGTCCTCATCTGCCTATTAGTTGTCTGGTGCCAATCCCAGGCCCTGCTGAGTGAGAGGCGTGGTACGTCCTGGACAGGTCACCAGTCCATGTAGAGACAGACAACCATTCGTGCTCATTTCCAAACACACAGCCAGTTTAGAGGCACCATTAATCGAACCTTCATGTTTTTGGGCAGTAGGCGGAAACGAGAGCAGACGGGAAAAACTCATATTGCACAAACCCCTCAGCACCCAGCAGGTTTAAACCTAGTTTCTTGTTGTTGCACAGTGTTGGTGCAAACTACTGCACCGCCACGCTGCTAGAACACGCACAAACACACATTTAAATAAATGCACATTTAATTCTCTGTACAAACTGTACAAAATAAAGTACAAATGATTATCTCAAAAAACATTTAAAGCACCAAAAGGAAAAGTTTTCTCCATCTGTGTTGTTTTGTGTTTTGTTGTGTTATATTTTTAATCTAATCATTTTAATTTAAACTACTTTAAACTGAATATCAACCAGGGGTTCAACAAAGTCTCAAGATTGTGCTTTACTTTCCATTATTAACCTGAATCTGAAAAGTATCTAGTAAGTAGAGTTACGTACAATATTTACCACTGAGCTGTAGTGAAGTTGAAGTTTAAAGTAGCAGAAAACTTACTTGATTAAGTATGTATGTAGATGTGGAAAAGATATTGAGAAGTCTGACGTTTTAATGTCTGGTGAGAATGATAAGGAGCTTTTTTTTTGTCTTGCTCCACTATCACACAGTTCTCATCAAGCACAGAGGACTTTACTACCTTCTCAGCCTGAACTCAAATCAAACTGTGCTTTTTCCAGAGCATGCGTGTCAGCATTTCCATCTCTGTGGCAACAGAGTGACCCCTACACAGATGAAGACCATGAGATACAGCTGAAAGCCTGACAAGACTCAATGCTGAATTAAACTTTTATTCATTTCAGTAAAGTGCAGCTGTGTTGTTCTGCAGTGAGCCTTTACCAAGCTCATCATACTTCATAACACTGATTATGTTTTTCTCCACACATCCTACGTGGACTCACAGTCTTCTTGAGCTGTTTGCACTTTTTCTAAAATGTAATTTTACACTGACTTTGCATGAGAGATTAGCACAGATATACAGCACAGACAAACCACACATTATAAGAGAGGAAGCATTCCTCAAATGGTTGGTGGATCTGGCATTCTGGCCACTTGGCACGTCTGTTTCATGTGTGTGTGTGTGTGTGTGTGTGTGTAGCTGGCAGCACTACACACACTCCGATGTCACGGTCTTTTTCTACATCTGTCTACTTGGAGAAAGACCCACCAGGCTTCCACACGAAGGAACTCGAGGCATGTCGTTCTCTAATAAGTAAAAGTGCTGCTTTCGTCCTCAGTAGCTCTCTGTGCCTGTGCCCTGTGATGGGTTACCATCGAACAACAAGGCCTGGAACAGCAGTCATACTTAACCCCAACATTACTGGAGGAGACAGTTGATTAGGTCTTTAGAGGATTCTTAAATATGATCTCCACCCACAGAAATAGCGAGAGATGATCAATTAAAACATGAGAGAAAAACCAGCTCATTAACTCTCAGCTGTTTGCCAGGAGGCTCGTGGAGACACTGAAGTCACCTGGAAGACAGAATTAAACTTTTGATCATCACACTACAACAGTTGCTGTGTTTCCCGTCGGTCGCGTCTCAGCTGCAGGAGCTTGAAAGTTCTCCTTCCTTTTGTCTTGTCAAATTACTTTCGACAGATCTGTTTTTTTACTTTTGGCATGAAATATAATTTTTTGTCATTGTTTTATAGCCTGTACTGTGAGAGAACTGATCCCACTCTGTGCCCACACACACAGGAACAAACTGAAAAATGATATAACACCACCATAAAATAAGCTTCTTTCACATGTTTATACATGCTGAAACTTCTGTACAAAGTCAGAGAGTGAACTGACCATGAGGACAGTGGTGCTCAGGTCTCCGCCCACAATGAGCGCTCAAACCGGTCATTGGTTCAACAAGGCGCCGTCCCGCCCACTGGTGGAGTTTATAAAGCAGCAGCTCGCTCAGCTGAAGTTCGTCCACACAAGGAGAACCACCGTTTGTCTCCGCACCGTGGACATAACATGTAAACTCGATATAAGAGCGTCTCAGATGTTTTCCTGTCAGTGAGCGACGCTGTGGGGGGGGGGGG
>JAUYWH010000001.1:4715310-4728183 GCA_034779795.1 Ctenopoma multispine
AGTGTGCGAAGCTGTGGACCCCCCCCCCCCCCCCGGTTCTGACACGATGTGGAAACCCGCCAGAGAGCCTAAATACCCCTCCAGCGCCGCTGCCGCCGCGGTCACCTGTCTGCTTGTGACCGGGACGCTCATGGTCACCGTCGGACACCCGAGCGGCGGAGACGCGGAGGAGTCTCCAGCTGCAGCGACGAGTGGGAAAGTTTTCTCGTCGTATTTCAAGAAACTGACCCGGGATAGGAGGGCTATAAGCGCCCCCCCGCGGAGCAGCGGTCCCCCGCTGCCGGTGGAGCATCTCTCCCCCGCTGATCTGTTCATAGCGGTGAAAACCACCGGGAGGTATCACCGTCAGAGGCTGGAGCTGCTGCTGGACACCTGGATCTCCAGAAACATGCAACAGGTGAGCTGGAGCACATGCTTCAGTACTGAGAGCACTTTCTGTTCTTGTAGGCTGAATAATTTAGATCTCGTGTTGTGTTTATGTGACTTATCAGCTGGTGAAGGATCAGATGCGGGAAACCACTGCTGATCGTTTAAGATCACTGCCTTATCACGTTTTACGCAGAGGTGTTAATAGCTGCTAAATGTTTCCTTCATCTCCTGCAGCAGCAACAAGTAAGTCTGGGGCTTTGATCCAGGCCGCCAGTGAATTGTAAATCAGAGACTGAGGCTCTTGTAATGTATGAGAGGGAGATCTGAGGGCTAACAGGCCGACGACACTGCTGCTAATGGGATGACACAAAACAAGCAGGGGGGGTGGGAGGGGGACTCAAAGAGAGATGACCACAGACTTGCACTGGCTCAAAGGAATGAGCTGAGGATCTCTTCTCAGATGCAGATTTGTTTTTAAGACTGCAAATGCAGCACAGCAGTTGGTGAGGTTAAGTTGAGACTGGTGTCAACATGCCGGCTGCAGACCTCGCAGAAACAGACATGCGCTGCCTTTGACCTAATACATTTGGAGTACATTTAAAAGCACAGTCACTAATAGATTTTCTCACTTCTGTTTCTACCACACGCTTGTTTTTCATTCAGAACACAACTGTGAAATGTGATTTAATGCCTATAAACTGTCAGATCACAGTGATGATCCACCTGGATTAAAATGGTGCATACACAACTGAAATGACTACTTTCACTTTTGACACTTAACTACTCATATTTCAGTTTTTCTCAGGTGCATAGTTTGAATGAAGGCTGTTTCTCAGGTACATTTGCTACCTTAAACAGAGTAATTCATCTGAATATGGCTGTAAACCATAATTATAATGAAGATTAATATTCAGATCAGTCTTGATTCCCCTGGATTTATTTACACATTCTACCAATTTCTGCAGTAAATTTAGCTTGAACTAGTACCCGGTCAGTTCATAAAATTGTCGCTTATTAATTTTGAATTCATTGAGTAATCACTGCAGCTGTACCTCTGCCAGTGATCATGTTGGAAACCGTTCTTTCCAGGCTCAGGATTAAAACGTTAGTCTTGTGATCTGGAGGAGTTCTAACATGACTGCTGGAGTTTAAAGTGAGATGTTGGCCCAGTCGCGGAGCCTTGCAGATAAATATCTTGAGATCAAACGAGATGAACTGAGGCAGCTTTTGGGTCTGAATCACGGTGGTGAGTGAGTCAAAGATGAATCTGCTTCTATGAAACACATGGGATTGTGGTAAGCTGCGCCCAGCGGCTTCAAAGGTTCTAATCGAATGCAGACGTAACTGTGGATCCTGCAGCGGTCGTTGTGATTTCCATTCAAACCTCAGTTTAAGTCTCATATCATGCTGCACCCAGACTGTTGACATGTAAACGCGCTGTGTGCAGGAGAAGTCAGCTGGTGTGGCGTGTGACACTTTCCTGCCTCAGCTCTCACAGTCAGGTGTGCGTAACTCTACCTGATTCCTGGTCACACCTCTATACTGAAAGGCTGCTGAGTAATGGAAATACAGCAGCACACACACACACACACATCAGCCCTGGGAACTCAGCAGACGCCTCACGGCAAGTTACAAATGTGTCTCATCACAAGAGTAAACACACAAACACGTAGACCACTTTCTCCTGCTTCGCGCCGTTTCCTGTCTTGTTGAGCTCAACTCCCGGTGACCCCCCCACCCCACCCCCGAGCCTCAAAACCCTCTCTTTCCTTAAACCCTCCCCCCACCCCACCCTCAGCTTAGCATGCACACACAGACACACTCATGCAGAGGCAGAAGCTGACTGCTCTCAAGAGGCTTAAGAGGCTCAGGGTGGAAACAACAGACTGACAAAAACTCACAGCTGCCAGGACTCTCTCTCTCCCTCTCTTGCTCTCTGTTTTGGCAGCGATGTGATCAGTGCTTGAGCCAAAGATTTATTATTGAATTTGTGCTGCTTGGCAGGCAGGTTGCAAAGTGGAATCCCCCTGAGCCTGGTCTTTTTTAGTGGGACAGTGCCTACAGTGAAGTCAGATCCTGAAGATGTTCTCACATTTTTACAGTACTGTCCCTGCAGCACTGCGGCACACTGCATTTGAAGTACTGACCTTTAATTTCAGGGTGTTCACGACCATTTCAGATGAACAACACGTTTATTTGCAGTGAGTGTATCTAGGCGGCTAACAGCAGATGTTTGACATATTAACATCAGAACAGCACTTTGGTGCTGGAACGACATGTCTCAAACTATTTCGACTGATTGCTGTGAAATTTTGTACAAACATTCGTGGACCCCTGAGAATGAATCCGACTGATGTTGGTGGTTCTCTGACTTTCCTCCAAAACCCTCACGAGGTTGACTTTTGTGGCTCAGAGTCAAATATTGGACAGATATTTAATGATGAAAGATGAAAAATTCTAATCACTTCCTTAGATTTTTTTTGTGTCATCAGAAGGTCAAATGTTTAACTTACTCGCAGATACCCCACATGTGTGTTTACTTCCTGTGGAAGGTTATGGGGTCTACATGGCTTCCTGAGCGCGCAGCCAATCACTCATCATATAAACACTCATGTGCACACACACACACACACACACACACACAGCTGCCGTGCTACTGATAGACAAGACCCTTAGCCTTGTGTTGGCCTCCATCCACTATGATCATCGCTTGCCGCTGCCACGTGGTGCACGTCAGTGTGTGTCTGGAGGAACAGGTGGAGTCTCACCTGAGATCATAAACAAACATGAACAGTGATGATGGAACAACGAGAGCTGTGATATTTGAACTGTGTGTTTTTGTTTTCCCACAGACATATGTGTTCACTGATGACGAGGACAACGAACTGAGGAAAAGAATAGGTGAGCACACGCACACGTACACACGCACACACACACGCACACACATAGCAGTTTTGCTGACTAGCCACAGTGTTATCTGCAGTGTAAGAGGCAGGAAAGCAGGAACCAGGCTGCTGACTGGGCAGCACTATGTTTCCATGAATGCAGGAAGTCACAGCAGGTTAATCAACAGGCTTTTCCTCATCTTACTCATGGAATTGTTTTACTTTGAGGTATTATTTTCACTATCAGACACATTGTTCAACTCGATTCACGGGGTTGTTTTCAAGCAGAAGGAACACAATGGAGTCTAAAATGGTCAAACAGCTTTCTGCTTGCTTCACTTCAGAACTCTTTCTTATTATTTCTATTCTTTTTTAACATAGCCGTGTTATGGAGGGTTGTGCATTTCTGCTTTTATCATCAGGAGCTAATCTGATCAACACCAACTGCTCAGCGGCTCACAACCGTCAGGCGCTCTCGTGTAAAATGGCTCTGGAATACGACACTTTCATCAAAACTGGCAAGAAGTAAGACGCAGTCCAAACCTACAATAAAACACACACTGTGATGCACAATCAGCATTTTACTAACTCTCGGCACCATCTGTTCCAGGTGGTTCTGTCACGTTGATGACGATAACTACCTGAACGTCGGCTCACTCCTGAAACTTCTGTCTCAGTACAGTCACGCTCAGGACGTTTACATCGGCCGGCCGAGTCTCGAACGTCCGATAGAGGCCACAGAGACGCTCAGCTCCACTGAAATGGTAACTTGATATGATGAAGACATCTTCACCTTTAAATAGCGTGTCAGTATGATAATGCACACAGAAAATGTAAAAGGTGATGGAAAAAAACATCAGCGTGCTGCGCTGTGGTTTTCTCTCAGCCTACACACACAGACTGAGATCTGTAGGGACTTGTCCTCCTCTGACAGCTCTGGTCTCAAGGCTGATATGTACTGTGCTTCCTTACTCATGCCGTACATGTGTGTTTGTGTGCAGAAGCAGGTGCGTTTCTGGTTCGCCACAGGAGGAGCAGGGTTCTGTTTGAGCCGTGGTCTCGCTCTCAAGATGAAACCCTGGGCGAGGTAAGACCTCACTTAGATCAATTACGAGGTTTTTTTTTTTGTGCTGTCTAAGCTTTAAAATGAAATATCCTCCTCCACGTGCTCTCTGCTCCCCTCTGTCTCTAGCGATGGCACTTTCATGGCGACTGCTGAGCACATTCGCCTCCCCGACGACTGCACCGTCGGTTACATCGTGGAGGCGCTGATTGGTGCAAGCCTCATTCGCTCAGCTTTGTTTCACTCCCACCTGGAGAACCTGGCACTGGTGTCAGACATGCACAACCAGGTACACACACAAAACATTAACATGTACAGTGATCTCTGCTACTACAGATATTATTGTTGTCTAAGCAGCCATGTGCTGTTTCTTTTTCTCCTATTAGGTGACTCTTAGCTACAGCACTGTAGAAAACAGCAGAAACACAGTGAATGTGAAAGGACCATTTTCAATAACTGAAGATCCTACAAGGTAAAATACGTAGTCTCTGTGTCGCCTCATTATGCAGCAACCACTCATAATGCATGATAACCGAGACCAGAATCAGCGGAAAATCAAATGACCACATGAGGAAAATGTTCTGAAGCATAGCTACTGTGACAGTTGGTTGCTGATTCAGCTCGTTTCCTGCTTGAACAGACCCTGCATCAACATACACACAGTGCGTTGCTATCTGTGTGGAATATCTGAGAGACCTGGTCATTTTCTGTTGGTGCCTAATCAGACTTTCCTTCTTACTAAAAAACAAGCTTTGATTTGTAAAGTGAGTTTGTCACAAGGTGAACAGTAAACTTATTTTATAGAGTCCTAATTGGATTTCATTTATCCAATAGTTGAGCCCCCAAAAGGTGGGGGATACCTGCAGGAAGGTACCTAGAGAGAGGGTGAAGCACCACCAGAGGAGACAGAAACCACAAAGTTGCTCATTCTAACACAAAACATTGTTCTGACTGTAATTATTTATCATACAGACACTATAACACATTATTGAGAACACAATACAAAGGATAAAACACAAGGTCTTCCTGACATTAAGGGGGTTTATTTTTTATTTTTACTACTTTGTTTTCCTCTCTCTTTGTCCTCTAGTCAGTAATTTCATCATTGTATATCGTCATTATTGTAGCTCATTAATAGACACTGATGGCATTGTGCCTAGAGGGAGGGCTGGCGGTAATGAGATAAGCCTGCTGATCTACTGGTGGATGGGGTTAATGAGTGATATGTACAGGATAATGTTGGTTTTTTTTAATTTATTTTTGACACAGTCCTGCAGCCTCTGTTCACTCTGTTTCAGGAAAGGCTTTAGCTTTAAAAACATGTGTATTACAATTATTCTTTATGTAAGAGCTTCTGTTTGTGTATGTTTTACTACTATGACACGTTTCCTCCTTTTGTTCATTTTGTGTATGTGTATGTATGAATGTGTGCGCACCACTAATTGTATTCGCTGTTTTATTTTGAAATCCCCAGTTGGCGGCTTCCAGGCATTGTGACATTTGTTTCCTTCTCTTTCCCAGGTTCAGGTCTGTCCATTGTCTGCTGTATCCAGACACCGCTTGGTGTCCGAGGCCCTGGCAACTTTAACACCTATTTAGAGACAAAGAGAGAGGGATGGACTCATGGGGGAAGAACAGTTCTAAGTTGGACTAAGTTGATCGCCTCAGATGGAGCAGGGAATTATCCCTGGAAGTGGAAGTCCCACTGCTGCCCTATCCTGACTCCTGAAGAGTCTCTGATCTCGCAGTAGTCTGAGTGGCACTCTGACTTTTTAGGAAGCAGTACCACTTTATTAGTTTGACACCTTTGAACTCTGACTCTGAGACTTGATGCACAGATGTCAAAAAAATGCAAGATACAAGCAGGCAAACAATTCTTGCATGGGTGAGTGTATGAGGGTGGCACAAGAGAGGAAAAGCCAACCAAAGAAGGTTTATCCTCCCTCATCCAAAAGCAAAACTGAGCAATCACAGATCTTAGAAATTAACCTGGTGAATACAAGGTTGTTATGAAAAACGGAAATGACTGTCAAAATTATAAAAATGAAGGACAAAGTTGTAGTAAACCAGATTTTTCCTTTAACCGTAGCATAGGATAAGTGGAAATCTTGACGTGTTGCTGGTGTACCATAGCATTTAACATCTGGGAACAACAATCAGGTTATCACTCGTGGAACCACACTTAGGCTTCTATCCTGTCTAGAGATGAATGAACTTTATGATCCCACTGGCCCTCTTTTTAATTTAATGTTAATTAATCCCCTCAAAAAGATGCATGACTCAAATGAAAGATGATTTGAGTGTACCCACCCTTCACCTTAAAATGCTGCAGTATTAGCCAGTTGGGATTGAATACATGGCACCATTACAGTAAACAGATGAAGTATGTCATCATGGCCGAGCAATTTGCTGTTTGCAGTTAATCGTTTGATAAATGGACATGAAAGGAATGTGGTGGTTTTGGGAAATAAGTGATTCCCTTTCTCTCATAAGATGATGAGTACTGCTCTCATGTCTGTACGCTCAGCATGAGGCTGCAGTCAGCAGCTGGGGAGCTGAATTTGAGGATCTATCTGTCAGTGCATTGGTGCATTTCCCCAATGTCAAACTATTCTTTTAAAAACTTTGCATGGACTCTTGTTACAGAATATTCTTTTTGAAAAATGGTGGGTATGTTTGCTCTTCTTCCATCTAAATGTTTTTAAAATGTTATAGCAGAGGAACAAATTGTCCCCATGGAGGTTTTTTTGAGACTCATGTTGGGTCGTCTTCTATTTCTGTTTCTGTGCTTTGAAAGCAGTTGTTGCAACTGAATGAAACGTATTAAGTTTTAATTTTGTCCCTCATTGAATGAATGCATGATAAACTGTTGCTTTTGAAGCGTACATGCTTTTTTTTTTTTTTCCAGTATCTGGATTGTATGTAGACGTCATGGTTGAAGGTAATAAAACCGTTTTTAGTCAAATACTCAAATGCGTTTGAGCCTGTGTGCTGTATGTTAAATGTGATGGTCACAGCATAGACCTTGTTTGTGAGCTGCTAGGTTCCTGTCTGGAGACCCCCCACCTCCCCCCGACACACACTTCACCCATAACCCCACAAATTCCACCACCCACCCACACACACACTCTGAAACAACAGCAGCCCTCTTATCTGATTGAGCCATACACATGTCCTGCACAGATAAAGGCAGAAAAGATTAGAGGACTGTGTGTATGTGTGTGTGCGTGCGTGTGCGCGTGCGTGTGTGTCATGACCTCCCTCCTACTGTGAATCCAGAGATGTCGGGCTGTGTGGACCACAGGGAGCACTTAGACAAACAGTTATACAGTAGTGAATTTGTGAAATTACTCTGAGGTTAAACATTGTGCTGAGGACAGCGACACCTTCTGGCTGCTCGTGTTACTGCAATAACTTAAAACTTAGATTTGAAAGTTTTTCTTTGCTCTGCTTCACTGCAGCTTATGCTGTTTGTCCTGAGCCACTAGTTGTCCTACTGTCCTACTCTAACCGTATGCAGCAGTATATTATTACTTTCATTCAACAAAGGTATTTCAAATTTTCAGATCAGACAACTTGTTAAAAGTTGGTGCACTGTCAAAACTCCAGATTGGGGGTGGTTAACCATATATTAGAACATTATAGATAAAGAAAATAAATGATGTGACATTTGACATACCTTATTTCAGATTTTTAATAAAAGGTCAGGTTTAACTGGGCTAAGCAGTCCTCTTATTAGACATCATACCTTTTTTAACCATATTCCCAGTTCTTCGTAAAGTTGTTTTCTGTAGTTAAGTAGGTTACTGACACCAGAACAGCTTCACAGGTGTGACTACTTCTGTAGAAAACTTTATAAGCTGACTCACAGTACTGAATACGACCAACTCACAATTTGTAGAGTTGCAGTAGCTGAACATTTGGATTGAGACCATTTGCTCCATTTCCTGTGTGTGTGTGTGTAAGTCCAGACAGCTGCTGTGGTACAATGAAGTCAGTTAACAGCATAAAGCACATGGTGCATCAGGAAACAGATAATGTGGTTTAAACGGCTATAGTAGCAGCAAAATTAACTATTTGTGTCAATGTTTTTGTTATAGATGCTCAGTATGTTCATTCATTTTTTCCTGACAGGAAGTTTGAGTAGCACAGTTACACACTTTTATTTGGCTGAATAGTTTTAGACTGAAGAGTAATATCAGTTCCAACATGAACATAATTTACTGGGAATCACATCTAAAGCTTTGCTGTCACTTTGGAGATATAGATATTGATCCTTGAATTGTCTACTTACACCAAAATGCCACTAGGTGGTGATAACAATGGTTCAGAGTAAAGCAACTACTCAGATGCTTTACTTTAAGTAAAAGTAACTATACCGCATTTGCAGAATATCACAGGCAAATTTAGCTGCATCCTTCAGGTTAAGTAAAAGTACAAAATGATCAGCAAAATATAGTTAAAGTATAAAAATAAAAATACTTTTATCTAAAGTAAAATACCTCCTGTGACTTATATGCATATATTTACACAGTACTTTATATGTTGGCATTTTAATTTTGCAGTTGGTCAAGGTAGAGTATATTTAGTTCATTTATTTGAATAAACTGAGGGTGCAGCTCCCCTGAAGAACCAGCTTTTGCTTGTGCAGTACTTCTATATGGAACAAAGTCTCCAGGATCATAAGAGATTCCTCCCATGTATTTACTTTTATTTGTTTTTTGTTCTTTATGTAAAATGATCTTAATGTTATTTTAAAAAAATCTTAACCTGAAAAAGTAAGTTGCTAGACTGTCAGATGAATATAGTAGACCAAAAGGTAAAATCTAGTGGATTAGAAGTATTAGGCTGCATAAAACCTAATGTTTAAGTTACAAACACCTCAAAATACCACAATGAAATGTGTTAGCATTAATATTAATAATTCTGAGCATCAGTAAGACAAACTGAACTATAGTAAGATGAACCACAGGGTTGTGATATACTCAAAAAGGGTCAAGACGAGTCAAGATTGTCATTTTCATCACCATAAATCATCGCTTAATTCTGCTTTTGATATGATTGGCAATGCATTGATATTGATGGGCAATAAGCAATATTTTGGGATTTATATTCTGATCTAATATTCTGGTTTTCAAACATTGGAAACAAAACAGCTTATCTGCTAACATTAAAATGTATGTAAAGTTTGTGTTTCGTTTGTTTCCTTAGACATTTGATTGCACTGATCTCTGAATAGCGCTTTGTCAGAATGATTAAAAATAACCCATAGTCACGATCAGTACGTTAAAGTTGCTTTAATTTCTTCTTTTTTTTAACATTTATTCCAGGCTGAATTATATCATTACCACAGTTTCGACATGTACATCATTAATATCTTAGTTAAACTATCAGAAAATAAAAACAGCCATAGAAAACATTGTTTGTCTGTCACATCCGGACAGAGGTGTATTTGAAGTCCTGTAAATACCACACATACACGCAAACATTGCTGACTCTTAACTACGAGCTTGGCTCTTCTTACATCGAGGAATACTGTGCGAGAAATCCCAGAAAGCATTGCACAGGAATTCAAATACAACTTTAATTCAGGTATGCAGATTACACTGGAAGTTTTATTAAAACATTGCAAGACAGAGAGTCATTCACCATTAATAAGAGAGGAAAAACGCTGCTCTTGCCTTTGTTTTCCTACAAAACAGCTAGCTATTATTTTATCTTTAAAGTTGGATTTTTACAAGACAGAGAAAAAAAAACATGTTGTGGTATGAAGAGTGTTGTAAGAGTTTAAAAACATTATGAAAGGCCATTAATCAGTGACTAGTCCCACAGATCTTAACACTGTTTGCATCAATGGTGCAAAGAAAACACTGTAAAGTACTAGACCATAGGTAGCATTGTTACCATAACATGGATATTTTCTCTCGAGTAAAGTCACACATGTAAGATTGTCTCGCTAAAACGAGAAGTGGTCATTGATTAATAATAAAATATTAAAATGCTGTTCAGGTATGACGGTTGAAAGGTGTTTGAATGTTAGGGCTCTGCCTACTCAGCTAACTACGAGATTTCAGGTTTGTCTGAAAAGCAGTTTCTACCGACTACACATCACCCATAATGCAAATGGATATCAGTGCGGGAGGGTGTGAGGTTACTACAGCTCTAGCATGTGAATGTAATCAGGACAAAAGAAGGGAAAGATGGACTTAAAATGATAATGCAGTGTGTATTGTATCTGTGTGTGTGTGTGCGCGTGTGTGTGTGTGTGTAGAAATGACTCTGGGCTAGAAACCCTGGCCCTCGCTTGCAGCCAGTCAGACACACTGATCACTGTACTTAAACACAGTAACACTGAGATAGAGCAACAGCCAATCACGCTGCAGTGATGTCACACACATGGGTTCACGACTACAAGTTTTATACACTGTACACAGGAGTTGTAGAGCGGGAGGAAAAACCACTGGCAGTGTTGCAGGCAGTGTGTTTTATTTCTCCACCTCGCAAAAGTCACCTTGAAGAGAATTTGTGCTTGTGGGTACGAAAAGGAAGGAAAAATAAGCACTGCTGGTGGCTAGAGGTTGAACCAAGGTCACCAGTTAACAAAATAAAAGCACAAGAAGAAAATAAACAACAGAATACAACAGTGGGTCACAGTATTACATCCCGAATGTCAGCTTAAAACATAAACAATACCCACTTGCATTGATTTTGAAACACTTTTATGTAACAATATGTATCAGGGATGTGATTTTTTTCAGATTTCGGGCCACAATTTCCATTCACTAATACTGGAAAGCTGTTCTATTTTATATTCTTGATCACATCCCTGAATGAAAACAAAACATTTTAATAAAAATGTTTCCGTCCCTCCTCAGTCCTAACCGTCCTCTGGGCCCTTGAGTGGTTTACGTAGCACCTGGCAAACATGTAGTCGCAACTATCTGTCCATCATTTCCCTTTCGTGTCTTTCTTGTTCCTTTTTTATTTACCTTTATCTGCATGAGTTTGTATTTTCCCTTTTTTTTTGTTGAAAACATCTGGAGGCAGTAGAAGAGGACAAACCAGGCGTTCTTCATTTTTCAATATATAGTTTTTTGGCACAGGTTGAGCCATCTTATGAGCTTTGTCTCTCGCTCCATTTCCCACAATTCAAAGCAGTTCTTCAACGACGGGATTCCAGGCTCATGTTAAAAAAAATGCAGTATTCGATGTGCTTACTGTATGTGCATGTAAGCAAATTCAGAGAGAGACACGGCCACACGTTTTAAGCTCATGATTCAAGTCTCAGACGAAAATGTTAAATGCTAAGAAGAAAAAGTGTATGTGGTGGTTTTAATCTAAACTTGGCTTCATGATTCACTGGCTTATTATTTATACAGATGAGTGTTCAGTTAGACTATCTGTCTACTTTTATGTGTGTGTTTGTGAGAGATACAGCAAAAGTTTCCATGATGAACACGCAGCACACCACATTACCAGTAATGATACAACAGTCTACTTTTCATGAAATCAGGAGAAATCACACATTTACTATTTACAACTCTGTACAGTCTGTGTGTGTATGTGTGTGTGTGTGCGCGCGCATATGTGCATGTGCACTTGTCTGCGTGTTTGCACGTGGTCTGAATGTAAAACTGTCAGGGGTTTGAGTGGTGACCATGATGTGGCCGTCTCCACTGGAGGGCAGTGTACAGATCCCAGTGGAGGAAGAGGATATAGTTGAACGAAGAAGAAACTGCGGAAACGGAGCCAAGGCGCTTTAGTAGCTGTGAATTGTGGGTATGTGGGCTGATCCATCACAG
This sequence comes from Ctenopoma multispine, assembly GCA_034779795.1. Lineage (NCBI taxonomy): Eukaryota > Metazoa > Chordata > Actinopteri > Anabantiformes > Anabantidae > Ctenopoma > Ctenopoma multispine. The sequence goes on from JAUYWH010000001.1 coordinate 4,727,430, forward strand.
CAGTGTTGGAATGAGCAGATTAGGTTGTGTGTCCATAAAGAAGAAGAGAAGTAGTGATCTTCTATGATGTGCTGTCCTTCACTGATGTGCTTGTTTGATGAGTCCTCGTTTGCCGTTTTGATTCTTGTGAACCGGTTCTACTAAAATTCTGTGGATCTTTACAAACTGGGGTCCTGTTGGTACTTAAATCACTCTGTTGAACACTGTGTTGTTTCTTGTTGTTGGCTGTGAGAACTGGATTCAGGCAGTAATGGGGTGCAGCTCTAGTCTCTAGTGAACTGAGGACTGTGGTCGAGCAGCAGGGTGAGGCCGGCTAGCCGGGTCCAGTTGGTCATTAGGAACGGAGCGTCGGTTCTGGTCTGGTCTGTTGGTGGCTAGGTACTTTGCCCTCATACTGGAGGTGTACTGAAGAGGTGGAAGACAATGAGGAAAAAGGAAAAGAGGGGTCGAAGAGAAAAGAACCGAGAGGTGAAAGAGAGATAAACATGTTGGGAAAGGGAACGAGCAGAGGGAGAAAATGAGATAAGAGCAGGAAGCAATGTGAAGCAAAAGGGAAAGAGAGAAAAGGAAAGAAAGACAAGAAAGACAAGAAGAAAGATGAAAAAACGGGTGGATTATGATAAACCTTCCTTTACACTGAGAAATATAAGAAGCAGTGTAGACATTGTCTCACGGTTATATAATAGATAGATAGATAGATAGATAGATAGATAGATAGATAGATAGATAGATAGATAGATAGATAGATAGATAG
>JAUYWH010000001.1:4728283-4754464 GCA_034779795.1 Ctenopoma multispine
ATAGATAGATAGATAGATAGATAGATAGATAGATAGATAGATAGATAGATAGATAGATAGATAGATAGATAGATAGCGTGTGAGGCATACACACACAGGCACAGGAGAAACACTATGACCAGTCATTTGGACAGCCGGGGGTGTTTGATTACAACAGTCATTCATTATACAACAGCTGATTAGGTCTGGATGATGTTATTGTAGATTAGATGTAGCTCATTTTTGTCAGTGGGTTGTAGTTAGTGCTCTAGTTCTGATGTAGAAGGTTAGCCTGGCATGAGTTAGTGGTCTGTCGTGAGCAGCTCGCTAGTTACAGTTGGAGGTCTCTGGTTTCCGCATCACTGCAGATGAAAGGAGAGCAGTTCTGAACAGGAGGACACCTGGCTGACAGCCTAAGAATGATGACTCGTGGCCTTTTTGACGGCTGCTACAGTTCAATAGTGGCAGTGGGTAACGTGCTCCTGTGAGTGTATAATGGTGAAGGGTGAGGGCGCACAGAAACAGAGGACACATACACCTCGACCAGAGAATGCACACATAGACACACTGTGGGAACAGGGGGAAGGGGGAGCAGGAACGGTAAAGGTTTGGGCTTCTGTCATAAATTCACTGCAACAGTTCACTGCAGAGTATGATCAGGTGGCATGGAGAAAGGAAAGGTGTGCAGAAGTAAAAGTGCTATTTGTTGATGGTTTTGTAGTCCCAAGAGTATGTATATAGTCAATACTGCATGGAACAACATCCACAACTGCAGGCCCAGCAGCGTCTTGTCAAAGCCAGAATATTCAACCAGTTTGTGGCAAATTCTTAAAACGAGGTGCGATTCATATGTGTAAGACTGGCAGACTTACCTTCTGAAGAAAGACCCTGAAGCACTATAGAACTACACATTCATATTTTGTGGTTTAATGATATACAAGTCCTCTCGAAATTCACTGATGAAACTAACCAGACTTTTTACATCAGAAATAGAGAACAACGTGGTATCTACCATGTATTAGACTGACCAACAAATAAACTTAACGAAAGAGTTAAGCCTCTCTTTTGATGCCGTTTCAGATCCTACTATCAATGTGTATCTTTTAAAACGTCCAGGTAATCCCAGGCTGCCAAAATGACCTTCATGAAGGCAATCCATCATCACAGACTAGTTTCAGCACAGAGGACACTTGCAGTGGTGTAGGGATAGGGGACTATCTTCCAATATCCACGCTAGCATGATATAAAGACATCAGTGCATCAAAATCATGCTTCTTGATTATGTTCTAAAGATGCCATATTTGTGGGCTCTGTGGTTATAAGTATTTCCCAGCAGCACTGTGGGTATTGAAAGATAGTGGAGGCAGAGTGTGATCTAGAAAGTGTACACTTACAGAGGGTGGAGGGGACTCCCTGCCAATCAGGGGGGTGTTCTCACACCGAGGGTTCTGAAAGTTTGCGTTCTGGCTCCTGCATTATAGAATAAGAGGTTACTGCATGTGGTCACCCCGCCACTGATGCTGAGCAGCTGGGCTGTTGATCTGTGGTCTGCTCATGGTTAAAACTTAGTGACTCTCTGACAAATGGCCTCAGTGACGATTACAAGTCAGGGACTTAAGTTTGGTGGTACCATAAAGCCAGGGGTTAAACACCTCTGCCACAGTCCAACATAGTTAACGTTTTTTCTTAACAATGTGCAATACACAAACATTTACTCTCACAATGGGACACAAGCTCAGTAAAATAGTACTTTTATCAATGAACAAATACTGTTCATTTTTAATCCAAATAGTGTGTGCATGATACAATCCCAGATTTCCAACATTAACGACAATCAAGTTAATTTTATAAACTGTAGAAATATATTTTCACCAGGTAGCTTAATATTTGTCTCAATTTTAAAAAGAAATATGATGAAACATGATAATCATGGTCCAGAAAATCTAAATAGAATTAGATTTTCAGAATACAACTACTATCTATGTTTGTATTTACAGATTTAAAGGTACAGCTGTTTGCTGCAAAGTCATCACCACATCGTACTTGATAAGCTCACAGGTGGAACAGTAGCAAACTGCGGCACACTAGAGATGTATATACTTATTTCTCTTCTGTATATTTCTAGTTTTTAGAGCAAGCAATTGCAGCCCTGTGGCAAACTGTAACATGTAGCAAGCAGGTGACATTATTAACTTATGCTACGGCAAATACTAATGTACTGCTTTTGTCTGTTTTTTTCTAACATTGTGGACTGAAACAGGCAGGCTGGCTGATACAGCAAGCATCGATTTACAGCATCAAAGTGAAAGCTAGTGAGGGTTTGTAACTCACTGCATGTACATTGCTAACAGTGTGTCACAAAGGACATGCGAGCTGTACATACAAAAAAATGCTATTTTAACTTATCATACCGCAGGCAGTGATTGTTGCTATGCTGCTAGTCTGGTCATATGGGGGCAAGCATCAGCTACCTATGGCAGGCAGTGTATTGATCCTGCTAGCATCTAGCTAGCGGTGGGTGCTAACTCACATGTATTCAGTGACGGGGGCATTGCTGACAGTGTGAGCTGTGGCGGGCAGGCTAGCTTCGCTACCGTAGCTGGAGCCACAGCTGTAGAGACTGGGCATGTGAACGCGGTACAGGTTATCGTGCACACCGCCCCGTGAGGCGCCCGACTCGTCCTCTCCGTCTTCCTCATCCGTCCTTCAATTGGTCAGGGTAAGGGCAGGGCACAAGAGGGCATGATGGATAGGAGGGGAAAAGGTGAAGGGGAGGGAGATCCGAGAGAGACAACAGAGTGTAAACAAGTGGTTGAAGAGGAGGTTAGGAAAAGGGAAGATGTACTATGAGGAGTCCCCTCATATAAAAGACTGGTTAAGGCCATGCCTCCAGCCCCAAAGCAGCTGAACAAGAAGAAAAGCAAAATGGACGGCATTCATCTACGAAACAGGTCCACTACAAGTACAAAGTAGTCTAACGTTACTACACAGCCTAGAGAGGACTCATTAAGCAGATTTATGTTTCTGCGCGTGGTTACAACATTGAACTGTATAAAGATGCTAGACTCAAAGTTCATTTAAGTCTTCTTAATGTGGAGAAACATGCAGTCATTTTCTTCATGCAGTCATCCTATACTGGCATAGAGGATTCAGATCATGGGTTTACTGTCCATTTCAAATAGTACAGCATTAAATGCCTTATTTTTCACATAACTCATGCATCTCTGAGTGCTCCATGAAAAGTAAAGTAAAAACGTCAGGAAAAAGAAGATAAAACCATTTTCAGACATAAAATGGTCAAAAATGTAAAACGGCCAGCAACGTAACAGAATGAGGCATCAAATAAGATGTGTGCTGATTTGGAAGTTTGATCTCTGGCGACAGAAATGTACTGGCTTCTACAATGCATGGTCAATCACAAAGTACATGCACATGTTCACTTACATATGTAGACCCCATTAAGACCTTTTTTTCTTTGTTGTAGTCTTTACTGTTTATCCACATGCTAAAAGACTTGCGCCAGGCTGGAAATGTTTCAGAGATGTAAAAAGGAAGGGCACTGAATGAAAGCTATTTCTGAAAGGCCCTGCGTTAACAGAGACAAAAAGGTAGAGGAGATGTTACTACCCTGATTGGCCACCCGATGGCGGTGTTTCACTCAAAATGGAGCTAAGCTGTGCAGCCCATCAAACAGACTCAGCAGTTGCAGCACAGCGCAGTCTGAAAATCAGCCAAGCCACTGAACAATTATTTTTGCTATATTCAGGGACATTGTGGATTATAGTTTAATACCTGCCAGGCCATACAGTAGTATTGCCGATAATTCACACCCATCAACAAGCATAAGACAAGACTATTATGGCACAGTTCATAATTCAAATCGTGCACCAGAGTGAAAACCATCGCTGCATGTATAGTCTATGGCTTGTTGCACTGATTTTACCACATAATTACTTGGTTGTTTGGTTGCTATTTAACTTGTGTATGGGACCATGGATTTCAATTTTCTCAATAATCACCATCATTAACTGAAGCCCAAAGTATTTCCAAATCAGGACAGGGAAAGAGGAGGAAGGGAAGGAACAGAAGGAGGAAGTGGGGCACATATATATATAAAAACAAAAAAACGTGGTGATACACAATCTAACACACTAATGGTGCTCCACAACAGAGAAAAGAAACTGAGAAAGATGTACAAACATAAAAACAAACAATCAGCCAGACTGGCAGTGCTAACAGCAAACAATAAAATAAATAAAACCTGCAGAGAAAACTGTATGGATGCAAAGACAAGCAGGAAGACGTACGAAAGAATACAACAGCTCAGGGGACAAATACACCTTAAGTCTGACGTGCATGGGCACCTAGTAGATTCTTTTTGGGACTTTTCATCAGCTAAAGTCAGTTGGACAATCACAGTAACAAGTTAGAACTAGTATTGTGTTAGCTGTTAGTGTACAGATTAACTCCAGAGACAGGTTTAGGAAAGTAAAGGCTTCAGTGTGAAGCATGTGTGTGCATGTGTTTTTTTACCTCTTGCCAGGCCAGGTGTGTGGCACACTGCACACAATGGAAGAGAACATCAGGGCAGTGACAAAGGAGAAGAGAACCAGGTAGATGAGACCCTCAACTCCATCATAGCACAGGCCTGTCAATGCCTGAACATAGTCCTGTAAAGGCAGAAAAGGACGGGAGAGGAGAGGAGAGGAGAGGAGAGGAGAGGAGAGGAGAGGAGAGGAGAGGAGAGGAGAGGAGTCAGTCGGAAGTCTGGGATTTTAGAACTTCTCTTTTCTTTTCACATAACACACATGACTCACCATGTGTAGGCTGCGACAGTCAACCAGAGCAGTCAGCTGGTGTAAACCCACCTCAGTGGAATTCAGCACAGACTGAATCTGCTCAAGACTCCCCTGCACACACAAAGAAAAGCACAGGTTACACATGCATTCTCAAATATAGATCTCTGCCTTCATGGACATCCACACACACCTGATAAATGTGTTTGCTAGGACTTGTGTAACTGCCACTTGCATCACACTCTCACTAATGTGAATCCACTCCTGCGCAAATATAAAGTCCTACAGATCACTGCATACACACACACACACACACACACACCTTGGTGTTGGCGTAATCACGTGTTGCTGATCTCAGTAGCTCTGCCACATCATCCTGCATCTCCACCAATGCTTTGTGACTCCCTGACAGCCTCTACAAAACATAGAGAGATAGAGGGGACACACACATATAAACATACATGTTATTCATTACTGCTTCGCAGGTTTAAGCTGGATAAAGAAATGTTTTTATAAAATAGCTACTGTGTTGTCTAATCAAAAGTACAGTAAGTCACCAGAACTGAAGAGAGTGCAGTTACCTGCTGAAAAGGGTTAATTTGGCCGGAGTTGCACCTCAGGTAATATTGCAGGATATCTGGGAACATACAATAAATGCATATCAACTAAAAAAGAATACATACTTGTATGTGTGTATATACAGTTTAAAGCAAGAAAGGCAGCATACCTCTATGGAAGCGTGATAGCTATATTTCTCAGGGACAACTGTGTGTGTTTATATGTGTTACGGGAGCAACATCTGTGCTCAACAGCAGACAGAGCGGAAACAACTGACAGACAGAAGAACTCATTAGATGAGTGCAAAGAGGGAAGTGAGGGAGGAAGAAATGGAGCAATTGAGAAGTAAAGAGGGATGTAACAGGATGAAGAGAGAACAAATCAGATAATGATCCTAAGTGAAAAAGCTAAAATGTGCTCTGAATATTTATATATATATTTTTTTACATCTGGGACGGCAGGAGAACGCGGAGCGGGGAGTGTGCAGGGCTGCTGATGCATTGCAGTCAGCAGAGAGAGAGAATGCGAGCTTTTAGATACCAGAGTGTCAATCAAACACAATCACATTGGATACACACACATAAACGCACACACTTGTTTCTTAAAATAGAGACAAGCATGTCAGGGCGAGATTCAAGTGTCAGTACTAAAAATGCAGTCTATTCTAGATTTATTGCTTATTCTGCTTATTTGTATGAGCAATGTCCTACTATTCCTCCCTATATCATTTAACCACATTCTGTATTAATGGCTATACTGTTCATAATTCAAAAATGCCTTTTACTTCATTTGTCTTTCACATTTCACCCATGGTTTTAAGTGTACTTTAGTCCTCTTATATAATTTATTGTTTCATCACCACTAAAATATTCTGAGAATTAAAAACCTCCCTACTTGAAACACATTTTTAACTTGTGTTCACAGGCATACACTCCTTTGCTGTTATGATACACAAGCCTAAAATAAAACATCTTGGCAAACCTGTGTGCACACAAAATAAGCATTTTTCTTGGGCCTCTAAATATATTCAAATTAAACTCAAAACCTTGTTTTATAACAGTTCACCGGCCCTGTTTACCTTGGTTGATGACAGCATTTTCCTTGGTTACTCTGGTGATGTAAGTATCCGGGGAAACGCAGAAGTCACTGGCTGACTGTAAGAGGGTAAGCACACATGACACATCAGGCTACAGCAACATCCGCACACAACACACTCGCTTGAGCAGTGGATAAAGATTACATCACTGCAGAGCTGGAGAGCTCGACTGTGTTGCCATGGTTACACTTACAGCAGCGACAGCCAGCTCCAGTCCGAGAGACCCCCAGCTGATTATCAGAGTCAGAACCCCAAGCAGGCACACTCTGAAGGACAAAACAAATACATATCATTGAAGTGAGGACTTGGTTTACCAGCTTTTCCTGTTTTGCACCGTTTTAACGAGATTTAATTTGTCCAGTACGAGCAAGATTTGCAGTATGATGTTCAGTAACATACCCTATCAGAGTGCCTCTAGAGTTGCGTATCAGGCCGAAGAGCACCAGCAGACAAATCAGTACATCAAACAGTAGCAGGCCCAGGTACCCCAACCACCTATAAACACACACATTTACCACAGCTTTATACAAACTGCACATACACTCTTCTGGGACGAGGATTTCAACACACAGCACAGGGGCAAACCACTTGAGCTACAGAGGGTGTTAAGACTTTTGGGACTAAGTTAATTAAGCCATTAACATACACCATGGAGGAAGGATCAAATATACCAGGGTCACAGTCAGATCACTAGCTAAGAGTTGTTAAAGGACTCACAAGAATATGAATAAAGTTGCCACAACACCATGACCTGGGATTTTTACTGTTTCAGCCTTACTGCCATGGCTGGTTAACTACATTAATGCAAGGTCTGCATGGTTGGTTTTAATGGTTTTGACATACATTCTTCAGTAGTCCCAAACAAATACACTATGTCTAAATACCTCTTGAGTGAGAGAATGCAACAGCAGTTTTTATTCTTTTCAATGCTTAAAACACACGACTAACTGTTAGTACCGACCTGTAAAAGTCAAAGACCTCTGTCTTGCTCGCCAAGTCCTCCAGAGATATGTCAGTGTTGGACCAGAAGGGGACATCCACCATCAGCCTCACTAGCTCATCCAGCTGGCCCTGCAGCTTTTGGACGATGGAAACGTAGTCTGTCTGCTCCTGGAAGGCAGTCTCTAACTGGACTAAGTTCTCCTCCACTGTCTGGTTTAAGGCTAAGGCGCTGTCAGAGACCTAGATACAAAAAAAGACTGTGATCAGTAACATTTTCGTTGTTTAATCTGTTTGTTTTTTGTTTTATTATAACACAGTTGATAACTTACCAGTTTCTCCACCCCAGATACAGTGCGGTTGGCATGACGGAGGGAATATGCCAAACGACTGGCTCCATCACTCGACTCCCCATTTCCATAAAATCCTACAGCGATGCCAGCGCTGGGAGGCAAAAATCAGGAAATGCCAAATGTTAACCCAATGACTAATTCAACCACCAGATGGTATCAAATGTATCAGTACGTGTGAACAAATATTTTGTTTTTTCTTTTTCTCACAGTCATACACGTAACACACAACAAAGCTGCAGTACAGTTGAGTTATCAAGCGCAGTTCCTATATGAACCTGCAACAGGCAGCGTTGAGCTCTATGTTCTTTGGTTTCGTGTCTTCATGGGCCAGAGCAGGACTACCAGGAATGATTCACACACACACAGACAGAAGCAGAGTCTACACAATAATTGGGTCACCAGACCGCACATAATATGATCCTTTTGCAGCTCTGCACCCACATTCACACATGACACACGTTAAAATGTCTGAGGTTCCCGGCCTCAACACCCTTTCTTCCAGATCTGAATACTGTTCTACCATGAACTGTTCACCACCACAACTAACCCCTCACCCACCCAACACCACCACTGCCACAGAAATCTTTACACTTTTTCTTTCATCATAATGTACCCCCTTTCACCACATACCCCTCCCCACTAAGATTTTACTTACTCGCTCACCCTGTAAATCTCTCTTGGCCCCCTCCCTCCCTTCATGTACACTGCACATTTATACACTGCGCATTTGAGTATATATGAATTGTTTGTATTCATGATGTCTCTGTCTACACAATAGCACTAGCCAGATTAGTAGAGGGAAATTTATGGCCATTGTTAAAGCAATTCATTCTAGCCCATTAGATCTTGAGTGGCCCCATGTTACTGCAGGATTTACACACACTCGTGTGCTTTTCAGAGCTTTACGATGGACTTTATGTGAAAATGTGACATAACTTTATGTTAATGCCTCTTTCATCTGTCCATTTCCCCACCCATCCCTGCCTCCCACCATCTTAACTCCATCTTCCATGTCATTTCAGTTTTAACAGAAAATCATCTCCCTCCTCTTATGTTTACTTATCTTTTTTTTCTCTCCTACCACCCTTTCTCTCTCCAGCTCCTTTCATCGCTCCTCATCTCTGGCTTCCTTTCTTCACGAGTTTTATTTTTCCAGTTTAATACATTTGGCTCCTGTCAAGGGATTTCACGACTTCATTAACCAACAGCTTAGGATATGAGACATAAACGAAAAAGTCAAATTATTTGACTATGAACACTGGCTAGCTTAGCTCTGATAAAACCACACAGAAAAACACACATACATTAATAATACATCTTCTTGCCTTGGAGGAACAGCAAGTTGTTCTAAATGATGCTAACTCGGAGAGATGGAGCTGCTTTAGTTTCTGCTTCAGTCCATTCAGCTGAGATGACATCATAATGTTAAAACTGCTTTTATGTACCTGGTCTACCTAAGAGTAGACTAAAAGCACTCAGCTGAGTCATGACATAGTAAACGTTCATGATGACTTCAAGTCTAAACTTACTCACCTCGATCCTAAATAAATGCATCCGATTAAAAGTTTCAAACAGCGTGCATGTCCTAGTGTGACAGTAACTGTGGAACTTGAGTACACAGTGTGTCATTCCATTTAAACACCCACAAACAAACACCTAAGTTGGCATTTTTCTACCAACAGCAAAAACCGACTACTAGATACTACATATTGTTTGTGACCAAGAATCTAAAACCTTAAGATTTCAGTTTGTTCTGGAAACAAACATTTCTTTTACATTTTATGTAACAATGACTAAATCAATTAAATCAAAATTAAAATGGTTGATTACTTTTTGGTTATCTGGTTGGCTAATTTGAAAATCAACTAACATACAGTAAAACACAACAGTAAACATCCTAATAGATACGACAAACTGCACCTGCACACAAATGGAGGAAGTCCACATGTTCTTGGTGTTATGCCAAAAATAAGATATGAGGTCATATTTAATCGTGGACACATATGCACAAACATTCACACACAAAAGCACACACAATCACAACCAAATACGTGTATGTTAAGATCCATTTTAAATATTCAAAAAGAAATATTATAACTAATCATAAAATATTAAAACCTACAAAAACACTCTTCAGCAGTCACTCTCTGTCTCCCTCACACACGCACAGACACACACACACACACACACACACACAGCTTTTCCTGACTGTATAATTCATTTCTCGTCTGCTTCTGTCTCCATGGCAACCTTTCTAGGCCAGGGAAGGCTGAACAGAGAGAAATAATAAATAACAGAGCCTGACTAAGAGAAATGAAGAAAAGAGGAAAGGAAGGACAAAAAGTCAAGAAAAAGGAAGAAGAAAAGTGATGAGAGTGTAAATGACAGGGGAATACTTTGTATGTTTGCTTGTGCCTTTTGGTGCCATGAAGAGCAGAGTCTATGAGAGTCCACACAGCCTAGTATCTGTGGTCAAAATACACTTTACCCCACTGCTGGCTGTGTGTACACAAACCCTTCAGAGCCCGATAAACACAAACAGAGTGCAGCCACCTGGCCGCTACAGTTACACCACATGGGTTTTCAGGCTTAAACAAGGTGCTATGTACAGTTTTAGTGTACACGTGCTGGTGCTGAGTGAAATCCCTGTATGCTATCCACCTTCACTTTTTATCAACTACTATTAAAGGTGTAATAAAATAAAGATCAACCTTCTGCCACCCTGTTACAGACATCCAATTTCTATCATGGAGGAGTCTCTTGCATATTAATAGCCTAATATCTAATATTAGCCCTCCTAATATCTAGCTAATATCCCAGAAATCTGATGTTTTTGGTTTTGGTCGCTTGCCTTTGTGCATGGGCTTTACATTTAAGTGAGATCATCCAGTGTTCCCCCTGTCAATTCCCAGTTAAGCTCCACTTTAACCCCAGGGTAATTATTTTTACTGGAGAGAGTGATTAAATATGTAAACCGATACTCATTTAAGAATCCTTATAAAACAAATTGTATAACCTGTGGCAGTGGTTGCAAGGCAGTTAAACACCTTTAAATACACATGACTTTATTATAACTGTATCTCGACCCACTGGGGGATAACCTCTCACCTGCAGACGAGTGTAGCAATGATGACACACCAGGCCGTGCAGCAACAGTCAGCACTAGGCTGCTGGGAATGGGAATGGGAGTGCGAGGAATCGTCACTCTTGCGTCGCCGGCAGCACAGCCAAAATGAGTAGAAGAGAAGAAACAGGAGGTCCAGGCACAGACACACCAGTGCCAACGCACCAAGCAGCAAAATAGACTAAAGAGAAAAGAGAGTGAGGAATAAAACAATTAGTGACATGTATGGTATACTTTTTCTGTAAAATGTTGGGCCTGAATTCACCACACAAATGATTCATGTTTGAGAGTTGTCCTTATCACAGGAATGGGGACAATTTAGGGAGTGGTTTAAGGATACAGGAAGCACATTAGCTGATATGAGCAGAAACCAGACACAGAGACAGACAGACCACATGATTTATTTTCTTATATGTGGACAAATGCCCACAAACTGTTCCTCTCTGCAGCCATGTGAGGCCAGAAAATAATGGCTGTTAAATGGGCGTGAATACCATGAAAAAAGCATTTGCACACCATCAAACATGCACACCTCGACAGAGTGAGCGGAAGCGAGGCTGTTGGGGAGCTACGTGCGCTAAAGACCCACCACAGAGATCACACACCCTCTAAAAGCTTGGAAGTGAAAAGAATGAAGGGCCAGTGGGGGCCAACAGGAAACGTGAGACAGATAAGAATGAAGATGTGAAAGAAGAAGACTGAACAAAGAATCATCAGAAACACACACATTGCATTTCTTTCCCTGTAGAGTTGTCTGGAAAAGCCATTGTACTGCAGGACCGTGCAGAGACAAAGGCATGTTTCACCAAAACCAAAGGCTCCACCTGCTAGACCACTTAAGACAAAGGAATCCCGGCACAGTTCTGCTCAGTCAGTAACAGCAACATAATCCAGGGGACTCCTTCATGGATGATAACACAATCTGACTCCACCTCCAAGATTCACACAGATCTCCTCCCTTCTCAGACTTCTAAACTGCCGATTTTTCTACTGACCTAATTTTTTCCTCGCTGCCAGCCAGCAATTTCCTCAGCCTGCAGCAATTTATACATTTACTGTAAATATGCACATGCACTGTATCAGTGTACTGCCAAAAATGACATCATATTCAGGTTTATTTAACAAAAAGAATAGCTGAGGCAGTACTACTTTTGCAGGTATTTGTTCAAGTGACTGCTCTGAACTGTTAATGTAATCTGCTTATCTGAAAGATTCTTCCAAACTGCCTTCCTAGTTTGATTTGACACTAGAACATTCCTGAACATCACAGAAATCCCACCATTACGTGGAAACTTCAGCATATGTATCACACGTATTAATTCTGATTGGCTTCAGCTAGTCTAGCCAGGTTAGTGGGTCACTAAACCAGACCACACAATGGAAACAATACAATGGGATGTGACCTGACCTGTATCTTGACGTCTCAACAGAGAAGAGTGCTAATTGTCAAACAAGACTCTAAATCACCGGCCCTCAGCCTTCAGCTAGGAGACATGAATTACAAGCATTAAATACCACTCAAAATAACAACAGTGTGGTGTAAAGTAGGTGGGACTATGTCCTATTACATCTTGAGCTTCCATTTACACAATTATGAGTAGAGATTTATGTGTATTCGCGGGTCAGATTCTGTACCCGTTATTACCACATTGTTACCTTTTCATGTGAAAGAAGCTGGGTAAACTTTGGCTGAGCTACGAGCTTCTTCCCTAGCCTTCTCGAACAGGTTAAATAAGATAAGCGGTGCATGGGAGGACAGAATCTTCATGTTAGAGGAAGAAGAGATAAGCTCTGTAGATTACTACTCTCTGGTATTATCCTCTGTTATTATCTATGGGCTTGGCTGGTGATTGTGACATTGTGCTATGGTTAAGGCATATTGTGTTCCACTAATGCACTTTGATCTCTTGCGACTTTAAAATCTGTGCTAGGGCTTAGTACCGTACAGTATAGAGTAAAATCCTTCACGCTATGCAGAACAAGAAAGGAACAAATAATGCTGAATGTTTTTGTGGCATCCATCAAAAATTATGCTAAAGGAGTGGCACTGGGATGGTACAGGTGCAGTAATTTCATACAGAGATTACATTGGGAAGTGAAAGAGAGATTTTTTTATTATTCAAATTTTTTTTTTTATTAAATGATATGATTAAACCTTCAGATTGTATGCTTTGTTTTTGTTTTTTGGTTATATACAGTTTGGCAGTAAGCTGAAATTTTTGGCTTTTCTAGATAGAACAAGCATGGTTAAAAACTAATCCTTAGCATCTGCTCTATTCTCCAACATTTTAAAAGAAAAGTAATAATAATTGCAATAAAAAAGTGTTTAAGTTACTGACACAATACACACTTCTCTAATCCACAGCATAAGCAGTTTATGTTCTATTTCATGTTGCTGGTTAAGCTAACCATGCATATTATATTGTAATTAGATTGTAATGTGCGTAGAACTATGGTGTTTAGTTTTTTGATTACATGTGGACATAGTTTAAATTTAAAATAATAAGGGAGTGCAGAGGAAAGTGGAGACAAGCATTTTGTATTTCCATGATCACTAAAGGTTTGTTTATCTCCTGCCATTAAAAAACTAATATAAATCAACCATTGATCCAGAAGAAAGTGGTGCATAAATCTAAGTAGGTACAACTACTGAATATTAGGTATTTCCACGTGGCAAATTAGTATAATCATTACCTGACTCCAAATAAAACTGAACATTTTAGTACTAGTATTCAGGTAATGCAACAACAACTGATCCAGGACTCTTGGTGGTGCACGAGTTTAATGTTAAATCATGGTGTATGACTGCTGCTAGATTAACTTACAGGCTGACAAACCATCAGATCAGATTAAGCGTGGATCAATTAAGTACTAACAAGCATGGTGTGCTTGGCTTTGCCTGTGTGTGTACTTAAAGGTAGCTCTGTGTGTGCGCGCTCGTGTGCATCTACACTACAGAAGATCAGCTTGCAGGCTGGAGGGAGGGGCTAAGCGTTAAACACCCAGGCACAGTGATCTACTTTCAATCTGTTCACTTCAGTGTGTGTACGTGCACGCCTGTGAAGTTCTGTGTGCATTTGAGCTGACAGGATCAATCACTTCCACTTCACTGAGTTGTCCTTGCACTCTCTCTGCCTGTTATTCTGTAGTCCTCTCAGTTTCCTCAGGCACTGACTGACCTCCAGTTCATTGTAATATTCACCTGAACTAGGGGTCAAAGAGCAACCAAAACAATAACAGCAACATCTGTGTTCAGACAAAGGCATCTAATGCACATATTTTCACTATTTAAACACAGACAGCCTTATTTTAACAGAACAACAAGCACAAAGCAACAGTGATGGTTATCTCCAGTCTATTTTGGTTCATGTAGGTGCAGTGGCAAAAGGGCTACAACAAAGTTAGAAAAATAAATAATAAAATGATGACAAGGCCATGTATACAGTATGTCCACATCAATATGATCACTTTTCAGGTTTATTTCAATTGTATCTAAAGTCTTAAATGGCCAAACCATCAATTTGCAGTGTAATTTCTTTGAAAAATAGAGCATAAAATAGTACTTCTGCACAAAGAAAGTTGGGAAGGAGGCAATGACACACAGGATTGTTGAGCCACTCTAATCCAACACCTCCCACTACAACAACAGAAAACAACAACAGCTCAACAGTATCAACAGACAAGTGTGATTCATGTAGTAGTGTACGGACTAACTTTGTGTTACCTGGTGTCAACAAAGTGGACGGATGTGTGTTATGGCAGTGCTCTCTGAAACGACACTCCTCCAGATTCATGGACATACATGTGTCCCGCTGCCTTTAAATGGCTCCAGAGATTTCACTGACTGGACGACTAACTTCCCATATACAGTAAATACAAGTTGATCAGTCAACATTAACGTTAATTGTTGGTTTGTTGCTGATTCAAATGCATGTACTTGTTGAGGAGAGATTCATTTAAATAGTGTCTTTACATTTTAAGGATTAATCCATTATTTCTGGGCTCCTACTCCATGTAATTAATTTGTCACTTAAGCAATATTACATTTGTGAAAAGAACAATACTAATAGTGCAAGTAGTTGATGGCAGCAGGTAGTTGCATAGCTTTGTTCTTTGTCCCTGGCACCCAAATATCACGCTTCTTCATCAGAAAGTACCAAACTGTTTGTGCTGCTTGCTGCAATGTTGCTTGCATTATGCTGTCACAAACACAGGGCCCACTAAAACATTCAAAAGTGGCACGTTTTGCCTTTAATCCCCTCTGATCCTTGATATGATGCTATGAGATAATGTCTTCCACTGTTCAAATGACAAAAACTATTTAAAATACCATTTACTGACTTACTTTCAACAGATGGTAATATGTATGTGTGTCATTACAGGTCACATGATTCCTCTGTAATGTTCTGCAGCTGTTTAACTGTGGCTGGTAGCTGACTCTGCTATTCTACCATAATACAAGCAGTCAAACACACACATGAAGACACGCACAAGAAGAGGCACAAAACAGTACTCTAATGCCTTGCAAAACCTCAGGATAAGAGCTCCTATTACAACTTTTCAAGAAAGAAGAAAATAACAGTTTTCATGTCACAGTCAGCATCCCCAATAAATTCAGATTCATCAGTCTTCTGCAAACTTCAGCACAAGAAAGAAAGTGAGAGTGAGTGAGAAGACATTTTTGAGCAGCTTCAGGGTTGAATACAAATGAACCTGTGCTAAATCACAGCAGAAAGAAAAACACTACACAGAATGAGCTCCCTCCATTGTGTGAGAGTGTGTCATATTATGGTATGGTGACAGACTCAGTGCACTGAAAGACACTGTGTGGGAGCTTGTTTGTAGGTATGCCTGCGTATGCGTGTGTGTGTTTGTGCGTTTCTCAGCTGGATGAGTGGATGCATGAAAGCCTTTGAGACAGATATACTGAGCCAATCTAAAGAAGGGATCCAGTGAAAGAGTGAAAGAAAGAAAGAAAGACATTCTTTCACAACAGACTACAGCCCTCCCCTTCCCACTCTCTACCCCCCTTCTCTCCCTCTTCACTCCCTTCGCCTATCCAATTCAGACTCCTTATTCTTGTTCTTCTCACCCTCTGTCCCTCCCTCTCCCTCCCCCCGTCTAGCCAGAATTAATGATTTCACCCTGAATAGAACCCCTATATTCACTCACACACAAACACACAGCCCCTCGGGGAGAGCTGTGACCTCACCTCGACAAACAACACTAAGTGCTAAATACGCACTGACACAGAAAGTGCATATACTGTATGTGATGCATATACATACAGCACAAACAATAACTAACTACCAAACATACAAATAACATGCAAACATGATCTTAGTGCTGAATGCTCAGTGACATAGAAACAGTCCCATCTGCTAAAATATGTCAGGATGTAATTAGTCTAAAAAGGGGGTCCTTAAAATTCCAGTGGTCACACACATTGACACACACACACAAAGGCTCTTAGTTAAACTTTGAATAGCTCACAGGAAGTGGCTATTTGGCAATTTAGAAGCACCTCCCATGGCTCATCAAGCGTCTCTCTCTCTCTCTCTCTCTCTCTCTCTCTCTCTCTCTCTCTCTCTCTCCTCTAGCCTCCAATCAGTCCCTTTTTATCTTTCTCACTCCTCCTCCTCTTTCCTGGCTTCTCTCTCCAGTTCTCATCTCCCTCCCTTGTTCATGGTCGTGGGTACCTTCCCACGCTCTGCTCTTGAACTTGCACGCCCTCCCTTCACTCCCTGTACATGTCTGCAAACTCCACTGACGGGTGACTGCAGCACATGAAATGTGAGAGTCTAAATAATGTGTCTGTGCTCCATATAGACTACAGAGACTGTGATTTTTGCTGCAGAGACCTGGAAGTCACCTTGTTTGAGGATTCTAATGAAATGCAGGAAAACTGGGCCAAAGCCCCTCTTTGAAACAGAGCTGCTCGCTAAGGCAACGCTGCCAACTGAGGCAGTGTTTGATCAAGGAACAACTGCAATTAGTTTTATACTTTTAACTGATGCTAATGATTGTTTCTCCTCCTTGATTATTTTTTCAGTAAATCAATTTATATGTCAGAAATAAAGACAAATGCCCAGATAAAGTAGCCAGAGCCCAACATGTGGCCCTTAAATTAAAACAAAACACAGTCCAGAGCCCATAGATTAAATTTGCAATGACATAAAGCAGAATATTCTTCCCTTTGCCAACCTGGCAATGAAAAATGTGCTGCATTTCTTCATCATGCAAAGAGTGATATTCCCTTGATAAATGTATTTCAGTAGTTTTAACAATTCTGAGTTGGTAATGGCAAAGATTAAAAAAGACTTAATTTGTGTAGCAATGAATAATGTTTTTATCTTTTTCATCCTTATCTTTCTATTTATCTCACAAGCCCACCATTAGGGGTGGGGAACCACCTTATTATCGATTAATCGACTAATAGTTCCTGCACTACATTTATTTGTAACAATGCAGGTAGGGGGTCACTGTCGTGATCAAGGACATCCCGTTCTTGCAGACTCACATACACACACAAACCGCATTGATCGATGCAGGGAGGGAATCCACAACTCTGCGGTTGCAGGACAGCATCAGTCACTCTTTGGCCACTCTGCTGTGAAATTACAGTGTGGGCACGTGGCAGGAGGTGGGATGACACAGTGATGCTGCGTGATGAAGGGGATGATGAATTCTGAGTGGGAGGTAATTACTCCATCATACTTGTCTTACCTTCTGGTACTCGGAGTCCTCTGGTCTGAAGTCGCTGCTCACCAGCTGAAATTCCATGTTGAAATGAGGCAACCGGTGGAGCAGGTTCACCCACCAAGGTGGCGAGTAGTTCACTACAGCCGCCATCCTGACGCAAACACCTGTCGGCTATCACTTCACTCTCGAACCCAATTCCTCACACAGAAGCTGTGAAGCAATCCACAACAGTCTCAGGTTAATGCACAACACAAACCACCTGTCATGGCTTTGGCAAAGGTGGAAAGGAGCTACTATCAGTCTTGGTTTTTACAAATCATATTAAGCTAGATGAAGCTAACTGCTGCGGATACAGTTAACCACCTAAACCTCAAAACCAGTTTCCATCAGGTAGGGGGATTACTGATGACCAACATGATAGCAATTCTTGATTGATGATGAGTTACTGTTGATAACAGTCACTAATTGGGGTGGGACAAACATGTGAAACATCATCAAGGCAACACAATGCAAACACACACTTTGTCACTTATGACAGATACACTGGCAGCTGAATTAAGATTATGTCCTCTAAATGTCCATCCATCCATCCATCCATCCATAATAATATGCAATAACTGAAAAGCCTATGTGCCTACACACAAGTACATGTTGTTGTTTGTAGTTATTAGGGTTGCAATGAATATGTTAATGTATTAGGGCTGCAATGAACATGTTAATGTAATGCACTGCGATGACATGTTACTCGGATAAAATTAATTATTGTGATTATTTAGTCAATAAAGAGCTATTTTCTTTCACAATTTCGGTTGTGTTGTGGTTAAGGTCGTTGCATAAGTGATATAACGTATCATAACTGAACACATCTGTGTAAAAATATTTTAAAATAACGTAATTTTCACACGTTTCAGACATAAATCCAGGAATAGCTGTTCGTATAATCTATTTTTAAACAATCCAATGTAAGCAAATCTTACCTCAAACCTACGAGGTCACGCTATATTTGGACATACTGTATGTGAATTATGACATGACCGTAGCATGGCTGACCGCCACCTCGCATCAACCTCTTTACGCCCACACGGCAACACACGGGCTTCGTGAGATTAACGCGCTGTGGACGGTGAAATGGCCGTTAAATCAAAGCCCACACTGAGCCAGGACTGTTTCTATCACGGTGAATTTGCTGTAACACAACGTGCAGGTCGTCCCTCCTCACATACTCAAACCACAAGCCTTGTTTATCGTTACACCAGTCAATAAATTGTTAGCTTCACCTGGGATTAGCTAGCTTCATCCTGCTTTGTCCGTTAAAACTACCGCAGTCTCGCGGAGTCGTCAAGGCAACGAGAAGGCGAAACGAAAAGAATTCGCCCGAGGTCTCTATGTCCGCGCACATCGAAGCGCTCAGAGGGGTGGAATAATGAACCTACCTGGTGAAGTCCAAGCGGGTGTAGACTCTCGTTTAGTGCAGTCGTGGGAGTCCAGGCTGGCGAATATTTCACCTATTGTCTTCCCAGATCCGGTGGTGGATTCGAACACCACAGCCGTGCGCTGCTGCATCAAAGCGGTCGTACCGAGCTAACTGCAGTCTCAACCACATTGAAAATAACGGAATACAACGGGAGCCACCCCGGTCCGCTCACATTCCACCTACCCGTTTAGACTACCGTTTCCTGAGAGCCGCTACAGATAATGACGGGTTAAACTCCCTGACCCGCAACCCACTGTCCTTGTTTTTTTTTTTTAACGATGTCGTCGTCGTGTTCGGCGTGTGATCGTCGGCACGGCTCCCACGACGCCCGCCGTCGGTTCAGCTCATCTGACGCTGCGGCTCTTCAATTGGATGGTAATGTTGGAGAGTGAAGCAAACACGGTATTTAAAAAAAAAAAACCTGGAGGACGGGGTATTGCGGCAGCTCCAGCTCTGCAAATGTGTGTGTGAGAGAACTGTGTGTGAGAGTGTGAGCGTGGGGGAGAGGGAGAGAGAGGGAGAGACAGACAGAGAGAGAGAGACAGAGAGAGAGAGAGAGAGAGAGAGAGGGGAGACGCGCAGACGACTCCCCCCGACGGTGAAATCACGGCAGTGCAAGTTCCAGTCGGGACTTTAACCATCCAGCAGACGTGAAAGTTGCTCTCAGGTTTTTAACGGGACAATAAGTGTCCCTGCTAAAACACTACACAACACTAGAGAAAACACTAGTGAAGGAAAATATACAGGTTACTTGAAGAAAACCTCATTGTGCGGCATTAAAGCTTTATTGTGCGCACATGTGTCACTTGGGTTGTTGTTGGTGGAGGTGGAGGTGAATTTTACTTTGCTATTTTTCTAAACTGTTCTGTAATAAGTTTTATTTGAATTTCTTAACGGCTACTGCAACACTGAAATTTCCCTTTGGAGATTAAAAAAAAAAAGTATCTATCTACAAACGCAGCAGAAAAATAGAAATCTCAACATTTCACCAAACAAACCAAAAACCTTATAGAAAACACCAAACAAGCAAAAGTTCTATGCTATAAAAAAGGAAAAGCAAACATTCTGCATTAAAATTTACTATGTAAAGTATTGTACTTTGCACCTGAGTAAAGATACATAGTTTCCCAGTAAGAACCACAGAAGCTAATAGGAGGTTTTTATTGTAAAAACAGTTTATTGAATGTTTCAGAAATACAGTTACACACATCATGTGGAGAAAGCTCGTCCTTGCTTTTTGTTCTTGTTTGTCTCTTTATACATCATCATCCATGTATTCCAGCGCGTTCAGACATTATATGCATTAGACATACCCCCTGCTTATCCTCCACTGTACTGACAGTGTGTTTTAGTATTGCAGTAGACTGATCTATAATTTATTCACAGTTTAGCTTAATAGTGCATCAGTTGAAATTCATCCCTCAGTCATAAGTCAAAGTGAACCATCATGCGTTAAAACATAATTGTTAGATTAGTGTGCCGATGTTTATGTGTTGCAAATCAGGCATGTCACAATATGATTCATTAATTATTTCAAGGCTGTGTCATACAGAGGACGTTACAGTGATGTTGCTCACTTGGGTCACTCAGGTTAACAAAAATGAATACATGTAGTAACTACTGTAGTTTTACTATACATATCCATGCAGTAGGCACTTTGGCAAAGAAAACATCCACAGAGAATATTTGGCTTAAACAATAAACCACAAAAATACAAAAATGAGATAAAAATGAAAGAGGATGTCAATTTCAAGTACATGATTACTTTTATCTCAGTTTAGACAGAAAATCCCTCAACCTCAGATAACAGCTTTTAAACAAAGTGGCTGATACTTGCTGCACTGATTTATTTTGACAGTATTCTACATAACAACATGATCAAAATGAGGTCCTTATGTGCCAGTATTTCTATGTCATAAAAGACGTCCATTGGACTTATTACTGTAAGAGAAGAAGTAGAGAAGTAAACAAACAGCAAATATTGTGTATGTTTCTAACTACCCTGGATAATATTGAAATATTCAAGCTATTGTTTGCAGGTTCAGAAAGAAACCTGACAAAAACATGGCCCTTTAAACCTATGACACCAAACACAAAATGAAAATCTCTCTTCCTCACACACACTCACTCACATTAAGTCACACAACCAGGACAGTCTATAATATTAAGACTTCTCTGTTTCTCAGTGGACGTGATGGAGACACAATGATGTCGTCTGAATCATCAGAATCGACTGCAGCGGCTGCTCCAGCCTCAGGTGTGCAATGGAGCTCTGTTTGGTCTGCAGAAGACATAAAGGTACAATTGTGCTTAATGGTCGGATATCACTTTAATTACAGTAACTGAATTTAACCTAGACCCGTAAGGCATCTAAAGATCCATAAAATCAGGGAATTTAGTTGCAATATGGATACTATTACATTAATATTTACAATTTTGCAAAGAGCTAGCTCTCATTTAAGATTTATTTCCTAGTAGTGTCAGAAAAGCCAATAAGGTACAAGTATACATAGATATACACCAAAACATATAAAATAGAGAATGTTTATTGTAGTGTATGTGCTGTTAATCGTCAAAGTACATTGATGCATATACTGTATTTTCTCACACTCTGACCTGTTGTGGGTGTCATCCTGGAGGCATGAGTGCTTGAGACAGGCCATTTTTCTTCATCACCCTGATTTTTCTCATTATTATGGAGGGATGCAGCACCTTGAAAACAAAAGAACACACACACACAGTCATTATGGCAGAATTCAGACACCTCCTCAAAAATAAACATACAGACTTTGTCATGTGTATGTAATGCTTAAACCATATTCTTCACATTCCACACAGACAAGCATGTATTCTGTACAGCAATGCATGGTTACAATCAAAATGCAATAAATCTACAGTTACATTTATGATAACCCTAAGAAATAAGAACTACTTTGAGCAACATAAGGTCAAGTGGTGCAGTCCAAAGTCTCTCAGTGAAGCCTACTGCAACATCAAATGCAGGGTCAGCCTGTAAACATGGAGAGAAAACCGCTGACATCGCTGCTGTGCTCTATGCACCCATCTGCTGTCAAGCTACAGTACTAGAAGGACTTGGAGATGGAGAGGAAAGTAAAGGGGAAAGCAGTGGAGTCTTCCAGGATCAATTAGGTCATGCAGATGTCTACAATATGATTCACAAGAAGGGGCAACTTTGGATTTTATGGGTCGTGTGAGGTAGCGATGCTACTAGCCTACGGAGATGAGTGAGTGTCATCTGCCTCTGATGGCAGGCTGTCAAACCTGCAATTGAGTCAGCATGCTAGCATGAGCCCGAGTCCTAGAGATAGCAGACACTGAGGGGTGTCAGTCGATAGCTGGTCATGTGACACATTTACACATAGCTTCCAATAGCTCCAAAGAGGTAATTGAGATCCATTAAGAAAGTGTAGCAGCATAAATTACATTTGAGGAATTATGCGCCCTTGTAATTATGTTTTAAATCAGTGACTGCCTGTATAAGATTAACACTGCCTTTTCAGCTCTAATTATGTTAGCTACTGGAAGGCTCCATGGACTGCCACTGTTGGAAAAAAAAAAAAGTCCTTATAGAGTCAATAGACATTTTGTCATTCTGCTTCTAAATCCACTCTGGTGAGAATCATCACTATGCAAAAAAGGGTCAGGGCAGACCTGATGAGCAATTGAGGTTGAGAGTAGAGTAATGTTATTATGCTGCATATTCAACAAATATCAGGGCTGAGCCAGGTCATGTGTTTTCTGTTTGATGCATTTCTACATCTTAAAGGACAAAAGAACTCCAGTCACACTTAACTCACACATTTAGAGTATTGCAAAAGTGGCATTAAATACATGGTGTATACTACACACACATCAGTAATAACATAATTATTTCTTTGTAGGCAATGCTGAGAGATCTAAATGTTTGTTTTTGATTTGTTCTGTTCATATATACACACAATCAGATCTGATCACAAAAAGTACATGTGAATCTCACCTGTTTGGCTGGGTGTGTGTTTTGAGCGAGCTCTTCTTGGTGCCAGCATGGGTAAACTGTTTTCCATTGGAGAAGGCACAGAGAACTCTGGGCTAATGCGCACACATAATGCTGTATATTACATACTGTATATGTTTGCATAGCTGTTTCTTAATTTTTTGCCGTGTATGAATGACTCACCTCGCTATTGCAAGACTACAACGAGCTATGTGTCCTCTAAATGCAGACTGTAACATCGTCAAGGCAACCACATCCACTTCTCTTTCTACAGAGGAAGCTATACTGCAGTTTGTTGCTCCTGCAGCCTGAAAAAAAACAACACGAGAAAGTGATAGAGCAAAAGCGAGACACAAATAGGAGTGCAGCAGAGAAAGGAAAAGTTCTGTCGGTGAGATAGCGACAGAAAGATGTGAACAGACAGCAGGCCATTGCGGTAGTCACATTAAAGCTTTGCAGAGCCATCTAGTGGTTGTTTAGCTAAGCTGCATATCTGTTATAAGATATTTGTTGCTTTACAAATAGACTGACGATGTAGAAGTGATTGTATGAGAGTGAGACCTTATAGTGTGTCTCTTTCAGCGGGTCCTTGAGCTGCGACTCTCTCAGGAGATGTCCTCTTAATGCTGACTGCAACATCACAATGTCCTTAAGATCAAATGTGAAGAGATGGAGATGTAAAGAGAAATCTGGGACAGAGTGCCGAGACATTTTTACATTTTTCTCACACATCAATATCTTCTTTTACATAATCGTGTTGTGTCACTTACTCTGTTTCTGTGCCCTCTCCAGTTTGTCTGGATGATGCTTGCCGCTTTCTCTCTTTTATAATGTTGACTTTTTTCACTCCTCTTCTTCCCTACATCTCTACCCAAATTTCTGTTTCTGTTCCCTTTCTTCTGTCTACCTCCAATGTCCTTCTCCTCTCCCTCCTTCTGACCTGATGAGACCTGAGAGCTGTCAAGTTGGTCTGCTGCTGCAGCAGAGAGCTCAGCTTGTGCAGGTTTGATTAGATCCTCCTCCACAGTCTGAATTTTCAACCACAACTGCTCCAACTCATGCCTGAGAAACACACACATACAAACATAAACTATGCAACTAACAGTCAATGATTGGTGTATTTCCCCATTAAACTGCTATTTCAAATGTGTTCAAATTAAACATACTTGTGCTGCTGTCTCTCTTTGTCCCATTCCTTTGTTTGTTCAGTCTTCCATCTTTCAGTTTCTTTCTCCAGGTCTTCCCTTTCTTTCCTCAGCTGTCTCAATTCATCACTGAAAACACAAAATTCAACCTCTGTAGGGACATAGTTGCTGTTACATGAGGGTGCAGCTCTTCATGGTGTGGTAAACCACGTTAAACAGATTTCTTCTTCTGGTTTATTCTATAAAGTTTTAAGTTTCCAGTGGTTTGAGAATAAGACATATATACAATACATATTGTACTCGAACATTACAAATAAAAACTAGTGAAGTAAGGTTCTTGTGTCGCCGCTTACTCACTCTTTACTTGACAGTTTCTCTTGAAGCTCCACCTTGTCCTTCTCCACCCGACTGAGGCGTCCTCTTAAATCTGAAATCTCCTGCCTATCTCCAGTCATTGTTCCCACAGACACCACTGCCTCTGTTGCCATGGTAAACCCCTGAAACTCAGTGGGCGTGGCTCGAACCTCCTGGTCCAATCGGCCACTATTGTTTGCTGCCAGGGCGTGTCTTCTGCTGTCCTCCAGTCTCTGATTGGTGGAGATGGGAGTGAATTTTTGATGAAGCTTTAATCTCTTAACCAACAGTGTGACACAGATGACGCCTGTGTGTT
Organism: Ctenopoma multispine; assembly: GCA_034779795.1. NCBI lineage: Eukaryota > Metazoa > Chordata > Actinopteri > Anabantiformes > Anabantidae > Ctenopoma > Ctenopoma multispine. Next base: position 4,753,114 of record JAUYWH010000001.1, read on the forward strand.
TACATGGACAGTAATGGTTTCCTCTCACCTTCTCTACTTCCAACAGTTTTCTCAGCAGTCTCTGTTTGCTCCAATCTCTGTAACCTAGGAGAACATTTTCACACACAGACACATTTTTAGCAATAGCATTTATGTACAAATACAACACCACAATTGTCATATATCATTTAAAGAGGTGTTGGGAAATATTAAGACTGCAACAAAAGTTTTATTCATAATAATTATGTTTTTTATCTAATATTTAGTTTGTATATAATTTTTCGTTATACAACCAACAACAGACTGTGAAATATACTGTATGCCTCTAAGTGAAGTAATATATGTACATTAACCTAAAATGTTATGCCTTCCTCTATTTGGAATATACTGTATTTTTAAAGATTGACATAACTTAATTCTTGCTTGCAAAACATACTGACACACAACATATTTAATATAAACACCAACAACAGTAAATGTCTGCGATTAACTGGATTTATCTGGACTGGAGTGAAGCTGGTGTGTCACATTTAAAAGAGTTACAAAAGTAAAACCAGAAATTCATGAAGGACTAAATAAACTAAGTATGTGTTCTTGTGTGTGATAAATGACCTTTGATTCCTCCAGTGGGTCGGTCAGTGCTGAGCTCTTCTTTGAGCACCGCGTTCTCCTTTTGAAGCTGCTTCAAGTTCTCAGACAGACGATCAACTGTGGAGCTTAAAACTTTCTGCTGCCTCTGGGAGCATTTACTCTCTGCTCGGCTACTGGAGACAGAAAGAGGAAGATAGCGCGTAGGACAGAATTAATGAGTTTTCTTAAAACGCCAGCTTTGTCCCACAACTTGACAATTAAAATGATTCCTCTCTACTTTGCTAAGTGTTGATGAAGAAGGGGGGATGCGACTGATTTGATCTTCTGTGTCTGAGTACTGAACTCACTTTTAACTTGTAGTTAACATAACACTAACATAATCTTGGATTTATTTGTTAATAAAATAAATGCAACGGGCCCTGCTAATAATAACGCCTGTGGTTGCAGCCAAAATCAACCATGGGGTTCCAGAAATCCTAAAATATTTTACAGTAACTGCATATTAATACTGTACTATTTTAAGATAAAATTATCCCTCTTATACAAAATCATCGTCAGATGACCTACTTTACCCATTCAGACACAAACATGGGTTCATACAGGATCACAGTCTGTGTGTGTTGTTACAACTTCCCGCAGCACCATTCACTAAAACATACATGATACTTAAATGTGATCCTGGTGTTTATACTCGCATATTTATTTTATTCCTCTCCACTGTTGCCTTACGTGCTTGCTCAAGTGGGACTGTTGGGTTTTCTACATTTATTTGTATATATTA
>JAUYWH010000001.1:4754564-4789133 GCA_034779795.1 Ctenopoma multispine
CTGTAAAGTGCCCTGAGATGACCTGTGTTGTGAATTGGCGCTATATAAATAAAGTTGAATTGAATTGAATTGAATAAACCTTTTCTCTGAAGCTTCTAGAAGAATCCTCAGTCGTTGGATCTAAAGACAGGGAATACAAACATGCACATGACACATTAGGCGATTTCCTTTTCCACAGCTGAGCTCACATTCAGCGACCAAAGTAAATGTGAAACACAGATTCACAGCAAAGGAAACACAAGCAGCCAGAGAATTATTCACAACAATAACACAACACTATTTCCGCTTATTGTGCTATATGTAGGTGGTTGTTTCAGGTGTTAATCTGTTGTTTTTCTTTACCGTTCCTGAGGATCAAAAAACACTGAGGCTTACCTCTTCAAAGTGGGTTTCTACTGTGATCTTCAGCTCCTCCAGATTAGTAGTCTTCAGGTCACTTTGCAGTTTGCTAAAACAAAAAAAGAGCACATTTTGCATATTTTAACATTATTATATTTCACAAATGGACCAAATGGACTGATGAATAGGTGGGCTGACATTTTACCTCAGGGCGTTTTCTTTCTCTCTACACTGCTGCTCCAACTTCAGGATTCTCTGTTTCAGGCCGTTGACAACCTTGAAAGACAGAAAAACTTCCATTAGATTGTTTAGGATGAGATCTACATAAATACATTCTTGTTATTTTCATCAACAGACTACTCACCACACTGCCCTCTTTTTTCTTATCCACCAAACTGAGAGTATATTCAGGTCCCTATAAAAAGAAAATCAAATTTTTTAAAAAATGTAAATCTGGTGTTCAACATTTCTCTGACAAAGATCATATAATTAAATAATCATACTTTAGTGGGATCCAGCAGTTCTTCGATCTGTTTCTCTCTTTTAATGTTGTCTTCCTCCAGGCGGCGTAGTTTGACTTTCATTTTCTGGTTGTCAGACTTCTGTGCATGAAGATTCTGCAGACAGCAGATTCAATGGTTATTAAGTAACAAGCCACAAAACACAAAAAACCTACATATAGACACTGCATGTGCAAATCCTGGGGTGCCAAAACTGGAAAAACTAGAAAAACTGAAAATGTCTAAACACCCTTCTTTTTTGCAGAGGAATTAAAGTCAGTAACAAAGTGGCACACTGAAGTGGTGGGGATTCAGTGGTTGGTTGAAGGTCAGTACAACAAAGAAGCACACTTTTAATTTAATGCAGAAGAAAAACTCCTGTGTTGCTCCTGCTGACCACACCACGCTGTTGCACAGAGGGTTCATCATAACATAACATTAACTCAGAAATAAGCTCTTTACCTTCTTCAGGCGAATAATCTCATCATACATATCCTCCTTCTCTCTGTAGTCGCCTGTGCTGAAGGTGAAGCCTGTAACACACAGTCACACACAAGTGGACATCAAACACATTGCAATTATTAAACAACTGATGGCGCTGATGCCACATCATTTTCTGCTCCTGCCTGGCATCATCCTCAAACTGCTCTGTTTATCCTGACCTTCAACGTGTCTCCATTTTTCTAACCTAATTCCTCATTCGGACACGCCTACCCATTTTCTCACCATTGGATGCAGAATGCAGATGTTTGTGTTTCTTTGCGCTCAAGGTCTGTTTCAAAAGCTCTGGCGTCACGTCACACTCGGATCTCAGTGTTTGGGACAGATCTGGAAAAGAGGAAGACAGAGAGGTTTTGTTTTTACACAGCTTTTTAGACATTAAACATATATTAATGTCTAATCGGTTTTATACTTTATAGTGCACCTTAGTTAACTCTCTAGCTGTGTGATTTAGTTTCTCCTGTCTATCTATTGTGAACACAGACTGTTTACTGTTCTAAGGGATCAAGCGGGTTTCCTATAGCAAAGATTAGTGAAAGATCAAGTCAAACGAAATACGGTAACACTCAGAGATTTGCTTATCATCAGTTCCCTAAAGAGATTGGTGCTATGTCTGAGTCTCTCTGTCCTGCCTCTATCCATCTCTCTTTCCATTTGACCTCTACAAACACCCCTAATGTGGAGAGATGCTGTCTGTGGCACTTAAGTTGGGTTTCTATGTTCGCTACCATGATGGCCGTTGCTGAGGGATGTGAGGCGAGCTGAGACACTCTCCCCAGGCGTGTCCCCTCTAGTGTCCCCTAAGGAGGCCCTCGGCAGTCTCCAGGCTGCCACTGCTGCTCTTCTGCTTTTCATGTTCAAACTGGACAGGTATGGAGACCCTAAACACACATGGATAAAAAAAACAAAACATGGAATTTGTGCTGTGTACTTTGCTCCAGTATTTGGAAATATTCCCCACAGAGCAGCTAATCAGGCCTCACTTGGAGAAGCAGGAGGCTTCCCAGAAGATTGTTTCCTCCTTGTTTGCTGCTATAGGACAAAAACAGACAGGTGTGTTAAACTAATTCTGTGAGGACAACACACGTAGAAAGAAAAATGTGTCAGTAAAACTAAGACATAAAGATACTCTACGTGAAGCATTATCACACAGATTTATCGTTGACAGTTTATTTGCTTACCTTTTCAAAAATATCAGCAGAGAAAGAGAAGCCATCGTCACCCTATGTTGGACAGAGGATAAGAGGCAGAGATGGGTTTCATTTAGAGACAGAGACAATAAACAAGACATCATTAAATAAAGTGTTTGTGCTAGTTCGAACTACATGATTGATATGAACACACAAGTGTGGTTATGAGACTACTTGCAGCCAAGTAAATAAAGAAAGTCAGATGTGTTTTTTTTTACCCAGCCAAAGCTAAGTAACGTTACTCACCAGCTCCTCACAGTCTTCATCTGTCTGAACATCACACGCCTCCAGAGACATCTTAGCAGTCGCGCTAAACATAGTTTAGAGAACAAACGCTACGGTGAGTTGGAAAACTTAACTTTCACTGTGTGCAACCGCCTCATGTTTACCGAGGCAAACAGCTTTCTTCAGGTTGCTCCTCAAGCTAGTAGTAAAAACATGGAGCAAGAAAAGATACGCTAGCTTCACTACAACTCCGAAACCTTCGTCCACAACACTACGAACTGCCCACGTAGTGCGGAGGCAATGCGGTGACAGACACCGTTAACCATGGCTTCCTGAAATCTCTTAACATATAGTTTTCTTTCCGAGCAGAGGTTACTGTTTTCACATCAGTGTTGGGGATTGAGTCGTCTAGCAACAAACCAGGTAGCCGTTAACGAGCAGACGACGAAATCAGAGGGGGCCGGAAACGACATGAAACGCCTTCAATATAAAAGCAAAGACGTCGCTAACTATCTCAAACTCTCATCAAATTATGCTTTGTGAGGTATATTCCCGTTATTTTATCAATTTATTATATTCTGTTTACAATTAAGGCAAATACATTTAAAGTATGATTAATTATATCAATATTTTTTTAATAAAAGGCTTATTTTGAAAATGTAAGACAGCAGACCATTCGCAGCTGTGACACCTTGACTTAACAATCAAGACGCAGCCAAGTATTGAATGTTAACAGTTTTTTTTTTATCTGTCCTTGCTTGAGACTCACGTCCTCACGCTGTGCATTGGTGGAATGGTGCTAAACGGTTTAAAGTGTTTTCTTCCAGCACGAGAGAAGGAGGCGAGGAAATGGGAAGGTGGAGGAAAGGAGACTTTTGAGACTAAGCCAGTGCTCACTATGTCCCAGTGAAGCAACCTGGGCTTGATATAACATAAGATTTTAAACTTATAAAACTTGATTGCGTATAAAATATGAATAAGTTATTTATAATAGGCTACTAAGTACTGTACTGCAATTTCCTAGTTTATGTATGATACAACTGATGAAAGAAGTTGATGAGGCAACTGTTGGAAATCATTTTTTTCTTTACTCTGCAGGGGTGCTGATTCTCCTGTCCTGAACTTATTGACTATAACATAGGTGGAGCTCAATAAAACAGGTAGATGATGCCCCCAAATGTCTCTAACAGAGAGTTTAAACATGGGTACTTTATGGCTGGAGGAAAAAAGGGCATGTTCAAACCAGTTTTCACACTCCCTTCTTTTTGAACATGTGTCAGAAAGAACCCCATGGCCTCTTGTTGCTGTATCATGTTCTCACACACAATGTTTATACAAGTGGTGGACCCCCAAGGCTACACGCCCAGGCAAACCAGCATACTTTTGTTCCGGGCAAATAAAACTTACTGCAGTCAGATCTTAACTGAGAACCGTAATATTTTAAATGTAATGTTTTTTTCCCCCTTTTTTACTTCCTTTGACCACAGCTGCACAGATGGTATTTAATTAATACTGAACAAATATGATTTTATCACATCGCTTTTTGAACAAAACTGACTTGTCGTTATCTTACAAATCATAGTTGTTTCCTCAGCACACTATCAGCTGTGTGAGCAGGAAAACAACACTCTGCACTTCAACTTTCCCCAGTCATCACTGCAAAAGTATCACCCAACAATGTGGAAGATCTGCTGTGCAGTGTGTGTGTGAACAAACCTACATTTCAGTGATATCTTCAAACAACATCACAACAAGACAAAATCTTCCTTCTTCCTCTGGTGTTTATGTTCATTGTTGCTGGATATTACCTGTGTCAGAGTGATGTAGAAGGTGTGCTGGGTGGAGGTAGTATAGTGCAGTACTGTTGTTAGTGAGGATATTCTGTCATCTAGTGACTATCGTTATCCCCAGGTCAGAGAACCAGCAGGGATTACAGAGCTGTGCTGCACAATAACACTAACACTGTATTATTATTTAACCAAACACAATGTAGAATTAAAATAATGCATTTTATTGTTAAAAATAAATTATGCTGTTTTAGTTTGATTATATAGGAAACCACAACCTTTGGGCTATAGACACTAAGTATAACTTCTTATTCATTGCAGCTGCACATCATTATTTTTATGACAGTGATCATGTACTTTGTTTTGTAGCTATGTTTTTATTATTAATCTAAATATACCAAGTAACAAGTAACTAAGGTTGTTAAATAAATGTCGTGGAGATTAAGACATTTTCTTTTTGTGTGTATGTAAATAAATAAAAGAGCCATTGTTAATATTATTTAGGTTGTTCATTCTGCTGCTGTCATAAAATACGTAGAACTTAAAGCATGTAGTAGTTCTCTCAATGTCCAGATGGGGGAGACGTGTTCTAGATTCACCTCAGAGACCCAGCCTTGGTCCCAGATTCTCCAAACAGAGGCTACAGCCAACTCCCAGTCCTAGTTCCACAGCTGCTAACCCAGGTACATCATTTATCCACATTCACTGTTTTACACTCTCAAATGGATAGGTGTATGTTTTGTCCACACACTGATCTTAAAAGACAAATCATACAGCTTACAGGTATCAGTTATCTCTTACACATTTGTTTAGCCACTTAATGGTCACAATAACATGTTTATAAACTAAAACTATGTATTATAAACGTTTATTAACATTTTATAAAACATTACTTCGTATAAGCTATGCAACTTGATGCATTCCTGTAGTGCTGGCAAGAGGAAACTGCACAAATACTGTAAATAACAATAATGTTAAATCAGAAGCACAGAAATCAAACCTTTAGCCCCTAATGAGCCATTTTGTTGTAATTAGATAAATAATGTTTCTACAAAATTTCAAAGTAAGATAAGAGTGATGGCTTAGTAGATTTTCTGGATGTTTCTAAATCCAAAATGTGCTGTAGGACCCACTTATACAAGAAACTGCTTTAAAACAGTTGCATGTATTCAACAACTTGGAAAGTCATTTGCATTAGCAAAACAGACACACAGATGTAACTTAATGCAAATGATGTGCCTGTGAAAAATAAAGAGGGGGGAAACTGTTTAAATTCAGCTTTACAAAGCCCATAAGGACTAAAGTAGGTAACCTGTTTGTTTGTGAGGTGGGTGGACAATAGAGGACACAACAGTGTGACATGGTTAGATGTTAGTAACAGATTACTTCATAAAAGCCTGCTGGACAATGTGATAGTATTTCAAATATAAACGTAATCAGATCGAAACTTCAAAACCTGCCAGAGGAGAAAAAACTGGATAAACTGGCTTTTCACAGGGCTTTGCATTACCCTGCTAACATTATTGTATCAGGTGTGAGGAAAAGATAAGCACACATCCGTTAACTCTCACTCCAGTGTAAATAAAGATGGACGTGGAGGCAGACCCAAGAGAGAAGGACGGAAGACGGGACGGACAAGGCTGAGGCAGAGAAGCAGATGGAAATGGGCGAAGTCACAAAGAAGAGAAGCTGAGGAAACAACTGAAAGTGATAACGGAAACTCACACTCATGTGTATATTCCACAACATGACATGTTTTTATTTCCTACACTCGTGCAGACAGTTTTACTGTGTGCAGTGACGACAGTTTTACAGAATATTTTCAGTGATTTCTGTTGTGTCATAAAGTTTAAGAAAGATTGAAAGAGGGGAATGAGGAGTAAGCAGACGTAAGCTCTCACCCTACAGCAAACGTGCATTACCATGATAAGGTGTCAGCACCAAAACATAGAGACGCCAAACTGTGTCTCTCTTCAAAGTTCCCCAGCCATCACCTGTTTCTTCTGCCAGTTTATTTTCTACTAATTTTTTCCTTCATTTTCTCCAGTCTCAGCACACAGACACACACACACAACCCAGGAGACAAACAGTGGTCTGTCAGCTGGTGAATGGCTCTATCCATGTGGAACTGAGGCTGAGCAGATCTCAATTAGAGGGAGGGAAGGTAGGGGGCAATATGGATGTGAGGGAAAGTTGGTTAGGTGTAAAGGTTTGGAAGATGTGCTCAATATGTCCCTATGTGTATAGCTATACACTGGGAGGCTCCTCTGCCTGTATCTGGGGCGTGTACCGTCTCATAAAAACCTCACAGTCCTGAAACTCCTGCAGTCCCAGAGAGGCAGTCTGGATTTGCAGTTAGGGGACACTCATCATCAGCACAGAGCAGCTCTCTCTCCCTCCATCTCTCTGTCCCTCCCTCAGACACCCCCACACTCACTCTCTTTTTCGCTCTGTCCATCGTTCTGTCTCTTTCAGCAAGCGCATCATCTCCGGTCCTTTCTCTGCTTGACACACGACAATCATGTCTCTAAACGGCGCCGACGGGGACTTGCTGCAGATCCCTCTGGGGCTCATCAACAGCAACGGGAAGTATCTGACGGCCGAGACCTTCGGCTTCAAGATTAACGCCTCGGCCAGCAGCCTTAAGAAGAAGCAGACCTGGACCCTTGAGCAGACCGGGGAGGACGGCAGCGCGGTGTTCCTCCTCTCCCACCTGGGCCGCTACCTCGCCACGGACAAAGACGGCAACGTTACCGCGGACAGCGAGACGCGCGGTCGGGACTGCCGCTTCGTCATCACCGTGCATGAGGATGGGCAGTGGTCGCTGCAGTCCGAGCCCCACGGTCGGTTTCTCGGCGGCAGCGAGGACCGGATCACCTGCTTTGCGCAGACCGCATCACCGGCGGAGAGATGGAGCATGCACCTGGCTGTGCATCCACAGGTCAACCTGTACAGCTTTGCACGCAAACGCTTCGCCCACTTGAGCACGCACGGAGGGCGGCAGGAGGTGTCAATCGACCGGGATGTGCCATGGGGAGTCGATTCCCTTGTGACACTGGTCTATCGTGACCAGCGCTATCACCTGGAGACATCTGACAACCGCTTCCTGCGCAATGATGGCAGCCTTTCCACCAAAACCGACAAGGATACTGGCTACATGCTGGAGTTTCTCTCCGGAAAAGTGGCATTCCGCGACTGCAACGGCCGCTACCTGGCTCCCATTGGGCCCTCCGGTACAATGAAATCTGGGAAGAGCACCCGGGTTGGGAAGGATGAACTGTTTGGCCTGGAGCGCAGCCACGCGCAGGTCGTGCTGACTGCGGGAAACGAGAGAAACGTCTCCACGAGGCAAGGTGAGGCTGTGCTCTGCAGCTGCACGGAGCCAGATACAAAAATGAAAAATCCCATTCACCACACTGATGAAGTCACTGCATAACTGAGCACACAACGCAGGCAGCTGTTGCATGGTTTTTCCTTATCATGCTCTCTCTTGCTCCCCCTCCTTCTGTTTGGCCAGTGTCTGCTTAGCCCAACATTTTTCTGCAGTAATTCTACCCCTGCGCTGTGCCTGCTGGTCCGGGGTCAGCTTCAGTCTATAGTCATCCATCAATTTTTTAAAATCTCAGAACAGAATGAGAACAGACAGAAAACAGAAAACAGGGAGGGATTTGATAAGGAGACAAAAGGGAAAACATGGAGGACAGGCAGAGGAAACAGAAAGAAGGGAGGTGTGACTCAGGCAGTCATGCTGAATGTGGATCCTTACGCCACGTGTGACCCCTTTGTCTTGTCGCCACTCAGTCTAATGTGCTGGGACTGATCATTGACAATAGTCACACAGTTAGTCAATCTGTGTTAATGCATGCAGTTTGTTAGTGTGTGTGTGTGTGTGTGTGTGTGTGTGTGTGTGTGTGCATTCCAGGGTAGGTGGATTATGAAAAAAGGAAGATAATCTTTGTTTGAATGAGGTCAGTGTATGACCGACTTGTGACCTAGTTTTTAACACATGCATTATAAACGTAAGAACATATGTTGAACATTCACATTTAAATTTTTCTGTTTAAGGGACCAGTTCTGCTTTAGCCTCTTTAGACAAATAAACCCATCACACAACAGCAGATTGTGTGGAGGCACTCAGATTCAGGCCTTAACTGAGGAGCACACTTTCTCAGATGTTTCAAATCTGTGTTAAAGCTGCACAAATTAATATTTTTATAACAGCAGTTGTTTGAATAAGTGCATCTAATATGAAAGGTTTTACTCATAAAGAAACAACACTCAACCATACACTTCCCATCAGCTTTATGGAAAGTAAATCTTTTGGTTTGACTTCAGTTTTTAAAAAAGCTCTAATAAACTCATTGTCTGCTGCCTGCTCACAGCAAACGGCACAAAGATAAAGCGTGTGACTGGCTCAAGAACATACTGTTGAATTTATAAGCTAAACTGTGTAATATTTCACTGGAGTGACCAAAAACAGAGCTAAAAGTAGAGTTAATATTTGACTTTCAATATCAGAATTCATGTAAATCTGGATATGTGCTTGTTGCCTTTTTGACTAACTGTAATATTTCCCTTCTGGATATAATTGCCACCATGCTGTTCCTTTGCTATTATCATAGAGTCTATTGCTCCTCTCACCATTAAGATCCATTCAGGAAAGGCCCATCCCCTAATATGGATACTACAATACAACAAATCATAAGGCTGCAGCGGCTACAGTCCCTTCAGCCATGTGTCAGAACAAATGAAAACTGACAAGGCTCTGCCCCAATTTCTAGGCATGGACCTGTCAGCTAATCAGGATGAAGAAGGGGACCAGGAAGTCTTCCAGTTGGAGATGAGCCGTGAAGACAGGAAATGTGCCTTCAGGACAGCTGCTGGAAAATACTGGACCCTGACAGCAACTGGAGGGCTCCAGTGCACCGCCTCAACCAAGTAACCATGCTCTCACAACAGAGCATGCTGTAAACAACACATTATCTGACATGTAAACGTCCCTTATGGTCTGCTCATTGAGTTCTGTCTTGTGTGTGTGTCAAAGGTCCGCCAACAGCTACTTTGAACTGGAATGGCGCGACGGTCGTGTGTGTGTCCGTGCAGCCAATGGCAAATATGTGATCGCGAAAAAGAACGGACAGCTCGCTGCCACTGTTGACAGCACAGGTCAGTCGTGTTTGTTTGATGTTTCTGAACTCACTGCCTTCCAAATTCCTACATCTGATTTAAGTTGCAACAAAATCAGGATTCTAGTTTTAAGTCAGATGTCAGTAGATCTCCTTAGCACCCTTGGATGTGGATGGACGAGGATGCAGGAGCGTCTTCATCTGTCTGACACATATTTAACCATCTTGTCTTTTCAGGGGAAGCTGAACAGTTTCTGATGAAGCTGATCAACCGTCCACTCATCGTCCTTCGTGGGGAGCACGGTTTCATTGGGGCTCGTAAAGCTGGAACAGCAACTCTAGACTCCAACCGAGCATCCTACGATGTTTTCCAGCTGGAGTTCCACAATGGAGCTTACTCCCTTAAAGGTGAGCAAAAAAATGTTAACAGAACTTACATGTTTCACCTATTTACTGTAAGACTCTGTATCAGTGCTGAACATTTTCCAAAACACAGCAAATCTGGTTAATGTGAAGCCCAGTGTATATAAAAAAGGCCAATATAGCATTACATCCAGATTGCTTTTGGCTGTTTATATATTAAATTTAAACCAGCATTCATTGATTTTTTTGTCCACTTAGAAATGGCAGATAAAACATTGCTAAAACATTGAGGGAGTTTTATGTGAATATAACAGAAATACATTGCCAGACATATACTAAAACTGGGAGTGCCTAAGTCAGAGGCTACACATAGTGATTTAAGTCATTTTCTTGTGTTCTTAGCAGCCAAAACTTTTTTTTACTGTAGTTGAAACTCGCTGGTGACAGACTCAGACATCTGAGACATCAGAACCGAACGAAACCTTTTATTTAATGCAAGAAGCTGAATCAGATTCATGTTATGTTGTGCAAACACACCCTGTGGGTGTAGGATAGTACACCTTGTGAAAGTAACGATGTCTGTTGTCAGCTTTTTAAACAGTGCTCGCTACAGTCATGTTTGAATCCACTTTGCTTCAGAGGAAGTCAATATTTTAAACTAATGTCACTGTTATATGGACCAACGACTATCAATCATCTGAAACCTGCCATTATTCCAACCAGCACACCCACTTAGACCTGAATAAAGAATCAAGAATATCTACTATCTCTCATCTTAGTGATGAAATGGCGATATTGTTAATAAGCAAATCTCATCCGTAAGCACTATAGGAGTTGTGTGTGTGAGCCGGGCATCATTAAGTGTGTGCTGTTCGTTGTCCAGACTCCCAGGGGAAGTACTGGTGTGTTGAAGACAACACGGCGGTGGTGTGCAGCAGCTCCACTCCTGTCCAGTTCTTGTTTGAGTTCTGTGACCTCAACAAGATGGCCATTCGTGCTCTGGGGGGAAAGTACCTTAAAGGAGACCATGCCGGTGGGCTGAAGGCCTGCGCCGACTCCGTGGACAGCGCCACCCTCTGGGAATACTGAGGAAAGCACAGCAGGACTCCACCTTTATCTGACACAATGCTTCAAACTATTGATAGATGCTGTGGGTAGCTGTTTTGTTTTTGCATAAGTGTGTGTGCCTGTGTGTGTAGCTGTGAATTTGCCTGGATGGATGTGTGGTGAAAAGTGAAGCTGAAAAACTGGAAGTCAAGGCACCAAAGCAAGTGTGGGTTTTTTCTTTCCTACTCATTTTCTCTTCTTACTGGGCTTTTTACTGGATTTACAATGACTTGCTGTTTGATGAACAGTGTGGTTTCACATTCTTTGTTTCACTTCAAGTCTAATTTACACAAACTGTACCCGATAAATGTCACAACGATTCCTGTTTTTAGTCGTGCCTATCTGTGGTAACTACTGGTGTGATGAACATGTAGAATGCGATAACTCATAACTTACAATACCTAATCTTTTCCTGTTAAAGGTCCTGCTCGCTCTACCGCGCTGCTTTACTCTCTTTCTCTTTTTAAAAACTACGAAACGTAACGCACATATGATAGATAACAGTGTAACTGATTTAAATGTCTCTGCTGTAAATAATGCTTTTATGTCACTGCGTGCTTCATAAACATAGTGACGATGGAAACTTTGAATGCAAACGTGTGTTGAGGAGATGGGAGAGGGAGAAGAAATAGAACAGGACTGGCAGATCTCTTTCCTCCTTGGTTTTCTCAGATGAGTCACACGTTTTTAATTATAATCCTATAACTACAAAGTGATAGACTTACTGCACACTACATACCAAAATGCACATAACACATACAAATATGCAGTCATAGATAATAGATAGAAAATAATTACAACTGTGAAAAGTCAGTGACTCAAATTCTGCACAATAATGTCAGCTGCAAAAGTTAAAAGCACATGTCTGTTGTGATGAAATGTCTGCCCTAGATCGGGTGCTGCTGCTGCTGCTGCTGTTGGTGTTGGTGTGTTAACACAATGCTATAGCCAGTTGTGTGTCTGGCTAGTATTTGTGGTCGTGCCTTCCATAGAGCATTTCAGTCTTTCCTTTTTCATGTTCTTACCTTTACCCTGAACTATTTAAGAATCTCAATAAAGTCATTTTTAACAGTGGACCTTCTTCTTTAATCTTTCTTTCTACAGTCGAAGGGATGTCAGTAGATTTTCTGTTTGCAGATAGTTTGCAGATAGATTGCATGTGTCCAGGTTTTGATGAATGGATATTCCACCAACCTTGTTGTCAACAGTTTTCAACATATTTTTTCTTCCAAAGACATGGATTCTTTTACTGTTTTCTGGGTAATAGCCACTAATATTATTCCACAACTTTGTTCTATAGGCAGTAATGAAGACAGAGCATGTTGCATGTTTCTAGTGTGGAGTTTTCATGCGTAGAACACAAAAGCATGATGCAGTTTTAAACACACAGACGCGAAAAGTACAGTCTGAGAAGTTTTATTTTATTTTTGTGGTAGTTCATGAGGTAAATGTTACCAACTCTTCCAAGAAAAAGTTGAACCAGAGTGAATCTTTTTTCTGCAAAGTCTATGGCTCAGCTGTGTTTCAGTGAGTGTGAATCCACTTGCAGAAAATTAGAAATGTTGCTAAAATATTTATTATAAAATATTTATTATTGTTTGATAGTCGTGTCTGGTAACAGCAATTATTTAATATTTTCTTAGCCTATGCAAAGACGAGCAATAACTTTTTAGTTATGTATTAATATGCAACAGCTTCTTCCTTTGTGTCATAGATCTGCCTGGTTGAAGTCTATTAAAAACACTAAAACCAGCACCACACCATTGCCCTTTAAACTTCAACAGATAAAGCGTGTGACTTTTATTAAAACGTGGCAACAATCTTGCTCTGATAAGAAAATCCATCATCATGATTTTTGCAAAAAACGCTGCTGTGTGTGGGAGAAGAAAGAAAGCGTCTGATTCATGACCCTCTGAGATTTCTCTGAGCCAAAACTGTATAAGAGAAAGGAAGGAGAGGGAGGTGACCTACTCTACTTTCTGCGTCCTTCTGCAGAGGAAACTCAACTCTCTCCTCTTTGTCATTCTAATGTGAGCTAAACTTTACATGTGGTCTTCAGATACAGACACAGATAGAAACAGACCAACAAATATCTGCCATGATTCACTGCAGGATCCTTGTGTGTTACCATGGTAACGCAGAGGGTAAAGGCAGGGACTGGACTTGAAGAGCATGAATGTTTGGAGACGTAACAGACACACACAGATCAATAATCATATTGAGTGTTGTAATATTCAAACAGTTTCTAATAGACTTCTCATGTGCATCTGTAAGAGGAAAATGTGACGTGCGTTTTGCCAAATCTTCCTGCCAGAAAAAAACTAAAGTAGATGACATGCCATTTGGACAAAGCAGGAAATGAACGAGATGGGACATAAAGAGAAAAGATGTGCAGCAAAAAGGTTGTTGTTGACCATGTGATGTGGATTGGACGCATGAGAGAGGGAAGACCTCAATCTGGCAGAGCTCAAAAAAGAGCAGCACAAATTCCAACTATTCTGAGTGAAACTGTCCATGATTATTTTCAATCGCCAGTGAAAACAATGAAAGGAAGCTTAAAGATGGAGCAAGATTTTTAACAAAAATGAGAATCACCAAAGTTATTACTTTTACTACTAATGTCTCTGTACAGTTTAATGGAAATCCATCCCACTTCCACAGTCATGGTCACATTTTACCCAAAGCCACAAATGTCAAACTGCTGGTGGCACCTGAGGGAAAGTCAGCGGGTCACCGAAGTCGTGATGATGCAGTGAGTCTTGAGATGATGAGTGTCTGTACAAAATTTTGTGGCATTTCATCCAGTAGAGGTTGAGGCACTTCATTCAAAGTAATGTATTGACTCAGTGATGAGCCTCCTTCCAGCCAGGAAGGAGTGGCTATAAAACTTCTGGAAATCTGTAACTCATTAGCATGTTAATGACTGAGAACTCTTTTTTGCACAAGTGACAAGTTTCCGAGATCAAGTAAAAACTAAAACAGGCTGGTTACTATTTCGACGAGGCTCACACAGTGAGCGGCAGCTGCCCATCATCTACCCATTACTTCTGTATGTATCACACCTTGCAGTCATTTTCCATTGTATTTTTGAACTTCTTAGTTTTAACCCACACTGTAAATAGATGTGCCTGCCTTATTGCCATGTCCTGTCCTAACATGTGCACTGCTGCCATCTAGTGTAGACGGTGTGATATGAAAACGTTACTGCCAGCACATCACAGTGATATTTTACAGTGTGCTTCCAAATTTTTTGTTTTAGCATGACAAAAACAAACCAAAAAAAGATTCATAAAGATAAATATACTGTGTGGTAAAAATCTGACTGAGCTGAGAACCCTGATTTCACTCAATCCAGCATGTTTGTAGTGAAGTGAAACAGGGGTTTATCATCCAACATCAGCTGCTGACAGTTATCTGGCTGAAACATCTCCTTTCCAGAGCAGTGGAGGCTCATACAGCAGCATCAACACCCCAGCACATGGAAAGTTACCTAAAAGGTACCTAAAATGTACCACATCTCCAGTGATTGTATGGTTGCAAGCGGTGGCTCTGGTGAGTTAGACAGCAGCTGTATTATTTTCTGTTTAATGTGTTCCTGTCCTGTTGTTCGCTTACTATATAAAACAGGAAAAACTGACCTTCTTCAAGGGTACAGATAAGAGGCAGAACAAACAAATTCACACAGCGAAATGCGTGCACACTTTGACAAATTATCACAGTCTCTGTTTACACACTGATAGTCTACGTCCAGCCAGACAGTGAGGGTCAGCAGGAGACAGAGAGGGGCGATGTAAAACTACAACAAACGTGATTCCAGCGGGTTTCACTCAACAGTAACTGTGCAACACGTGTGCGTGTTTTTACAGCAAACATCAAATCGTTGTATGGCGATTGAAAAGAAAACCTTCCGTGACTCATACCTGGTGTAAACATGAGTGCACGTGTCTGTATCTCGCTTGTGTGTGGATGAGTGATCACCGCTTTATGATTGCCAGACTTCAGGCTGGGAGTTCCTAGGAACACAATAACAAAAAGCATGTGGGGATAATGGACCAAGAGCAAAACGAATAAGGGAAATGAACCAAGAAAATGCAGAACAAAAGTGTGGTCACTAAGTTTGATGGACACACACGCACAGAAGACCACTCATGATTGTAGTTGTGCTGGATTGCATTTAAATATGTTTGCTCATGTACACGTTAAAGGCAAATAGTGTTTCTTTATCCATGACATTAGTGGTTTGACATTGTCAAGGGAGATAATTTAATCTTTTATTAAATTAAATCCTGTTTTAAATAATTTTTAACAGATTTTACTTGATTTCCTCTTTAGTTTTAGAACATTAAACTTGTTATGCATATGAGACTAATATAATTAGACAATATAAAGTCTACGTCACTGACTGGGGTCATGCTGATGTCTACAAAGAACTGTTCTGCTGCTATTACTTTTATCATCTCTCAACACTAACAGGCTAAATATAATAAAATGTGTTTGAAACAGTGCATGGTCTCAAGGAGGAACACCCTAATCACAGTTAATCAGCATCAGCATATATTATATGATGTAGAAATATTACAATGTTTTCTTGTTCATGTGATTCCTAAGAAATTTATTGTTGTTGTAAACACACACTTGAGTTGTAAAGTGTCCTTTCCGCGTCCTTCCAGTAAAAACTTATTAAATTAATTAATGTATCCACGCTGCGCGGCACGGTCCTGACGCACGGTCTCAACTTGACCCAGTGTCGTGCTTCACCTCGTGACAGAGAGAGAACCACACAGGGATCGTATTGGCTGAGAGCCGCGGCGGGCAGCATATAAATAACCCACCTACACATGAATAAAACAGAGAGCAGCATCACTGGGCTGAACCTGTTAGGAGTCACATTTTCTCGGGAGGGGCCTGCAGGTCACATCAGCATGCCTCTGTCAGGACGTCCCACTGCGGTTCGGCTGGTGTTCCTCGGCGCAGCGGGGGTCGGGAAGAGCGCGCTCATCCACCGTTTCCTCCACGACCGCTTCGAGCACAAATACACGCGCACAGTGGAGGAGCTTCACGTGCTGGAGTACGACACCGCCGGGTCGGGGAAGATGAGACTGGAGATCCTGGACACGAGCGGGAGCTACTCGTTCCCTGCCATGCGGGAGCTCTGCATCCGCCACAGCGACGCGTTCGCCCTGGTTTACGCAGTCGACGACCCGGGCTCCTTCGACGTGGTGCGCAGCTTCCGCCAAGAGATTCTGGAGCTGAGAGGCGGCAAGAGCGCGCCCATCACGGTGGTCGGCAGCAAAGCAGACCTGACGGAGGCCGAAGGTCGCGAGCTGCTGGCGGGTGACGCCATGGCCATAGTGGAAGACGAATGGGACGCCAACTTCGTGGAGGCGTCCGCGCGCACAGGTGGAAACACGGTCGGAGTTTTCCGCGCGCTTCTGCAACAGGTGAACCTGCCGCCCCGGCTGAGCCCCGCGGTGGGGAGGCGCAGAGACACGGTGCCCCGACCTGCAGTCAAGAAGAGACCCCCACTGAAGAAGAACAACAGCTGCACCCTGTCGTAGGAGCGTGTTCCCCGTTTGGTGATGGTCTCAGCAGCTGGACTGCGCGTGTTCAGGTGTTGCTGGTCTTCAGTTTGTCCAGTGGAGAAGTTCATATGCTGTAATATTAAAATGGAACCCTTCATTGATTTATGCACTTTATATGTGTTTTATGTACAGTTTTTTTAAGTGTCAATAAAGAGTCCATTACGAATAAAATGTAATGGAAATCATAGACGTGTTATCAGCAAAATAAGCAGGAATATGTACCTTGTGGAAAACAACCCCTCAGTGTGATATGCTGTATATTTAGGGAATTTTACTGCACGTAACTGATTAAATTAAATCTTGTTTTCTGTCATTTAGAACTTTGCATCATATTTTATTTGGATTTTGAACTGATCATATAAAAAAATCACGAGTTTCAAATGTAGGAGACTGTACAAGACAAGGAGACAAAGACACAATAACATTTTTGCAGTAGCTGATGATATGAAGTTTCCCCCGGGCTTTGATGAGAGATATTATCCCTGGTTTAAAACTGACCTAGTGTTGGGTCAATATAGCACCTGCACAATCTGTTAAATCAACACAGGACCAGTTGGGTTTTATATATTTAATAAGGTATTTATATATTCATTTACATATGTTACAGACAAGTAGACGTATAAAGCAAAATAGAGTAGAAATATTTTAAGTACTAAAAAGCAGTGACAATTGCTGCGGTGAAATCATTTTTGAAAACTATCAAATACCATTTACCATACCCTTTACCTAGCCCTACAAAATAGCCTATATAGCTTTGTTAAAGGCACCAATGTAATAATGTTAAAGGTAGTCTATACTGTATATACCTTTGATTTTATACCCATCTATTTTACATATGTACAGAGAACATAAGATTTATTCCATTGTTAGGGAATAAAATAATACAATTGTATATAGTAAAGAAAAAGTTCTTATCTAAATTTTAAAATGATCACCATTCAGTCAGTAAATAAACACCCACAGCCTGTTTCATCATTGTTGTGGCGATGAGCATCGCCTTCCATTAGCAGCTTGAGAAGAAGCATGGCAGGAATATTTAGATGAGTCATAAAAATAGCTCCTCTTGTCACGCACAGTGTCGAGCGGAACAACGACAATAAACAAACCCATGGATCTCGTGGTCTTTTTGTTCGTCTATCCTGTCAGTTCCATAAACTGCTGCTTAAAACAGATATAACAGTCGTGGGCATGAAAACATCACTGGAGTGCTTCCTGAAGTGCACAAAGGATGAAACAAAAGATGAGGCCCTTGAAATTTTGTGCTATACTGAGAAGTACTGCTGAATAAACAGGACAAATGTGTGTTTTGCGATTTTCTTTTTACATGGCAAGGATGTTTCTGCAAAATTATTCTTTTCACCATGTGGAGTAAGCTTATGGTAACGAAAAGAAGGAATAAGAAGAAGAGACAGATCAACAAAAGGGGAAACGGGAATATTGTTAAAATGTTATGTTCAATTAAGGCACAACATAAAAGAATAGTCCAGAAATAGAAACACTGTTAGATTCAAAACAGCTAATTTAGCTGTGTGCTTTCTTTTATTTCTGCACTATCATGTTCTGTGGCAGGTGGTCTGTAAGACTGCAGTCAACAAAGTAAATTTTTTGTTATTAATATATTAGACAGTTATTTCTCCTAATAATCCACTGACTGCTAAACTGACTTGATTAGCTGAACAATTCTAATGAGGTAATTTGAGGTCAACTTGGAGGTAGGCCTACTTCACCTGGATAACTGAGAACCTTTACTGACAAATATTTAGTGGAGGTGACAAACAACAAAACTTCGTTCTGGATCCCCAAAGGAGGTTAACCAGCCATGAATAGAACTAAGTAGAAAAAGTAAATGAAAATATTCAGAAGTACATCTCAAACTTCATCACTTGTACACTACTTGAATACATTTATATAATAACGGTCAGAGGTGGAAGGTTTTAAGTGTATTTATTGAAGTACTTTACTAAATTAGTGTGTTTCAGTGGAGAATTTCCACTAAATTCTAACAAAAAAAAGTTTAGTTGTAATCCACTAAAATTAAAAGGTTCTTTCATTTATTCGACAGCTTCAGATAGATACATTTGTACTATAAGTAAACACTTTGAGCAAGTACTCGTACTTGAGTAAAACATTGCAAGTGGTACTCCTACTTCTACTTTAGACAACTAGCCTACTTGCACTTTCAGTATCACGTTTGTTTACTTCAGCCACATCCGGTTACAGCTCTGTATGCTGGACATTCGGGGATCCATAATTATCTTCAAAAATATTAGTCATGAACTGTAATTGAATGTTTTTGTTATCTTGAGGGTTTTATACAACAGTATCGCGACACTGACCCGAATAAAGAAATTAAAACCCTTTTCTCAAACATTACTAAATTCAAAACATCAACAACTGTTTAATTAAATCCCACCCAGACTACATTTCCCGTGAGCACTGTGTTCTGGATAAACGTGACCGACACGCAACAGACGTTAAGCCAATTACAGCGCAGAATGCGACTTTCTTGGTCAGTGATTGGCTGTTTTTGCACAAAACTTCCCACGATGCTTTGCTGCACCGCTTTGGAATTCAAATCTTGCGGACCAATGAGAGAGCGCCGTAACGAGCGAGGCAGCATTTTAAACTTGTAGCAGAAGCTGTTGTCGAAAGGCAGAGCAGGGAATCGCTGCGGTCACCGAGGGACCCGTCTGCCGATCCATTTCATTTATACTCATATTTTTTTTTATCTCTAGATTCGCATGCATTCGTTTTTTTAATAGTTTAATTAAATGTTTGAATAACGTTCGCGTTCAGATGTGGTTAACGTTGGTTTTGATTTGAATTCTGAAGTATATGGGAACAAGCTAGCTTCCAAGGCTAAACTAACGTCGGTTGAGGTAGGGTTAACAATAGTTTGACCCTTTCTGCAATTATCGATACCTCGACTGCCGGGAGGTTTTAAGGTTTATTTTAAATACGCCGAAGAGCACTTTAATCCACAATGAGTGCAGGTGTTCCGAAGCCGGCGAACCCGTCGGCACATGTCGACCCAAAATCGGCTCCTCTCAAAGAAATCCCAGATGTTCTGGTGGACCCTCGCACTATGAGAAGATACACGAGGGGAAGGTTCCTCGGAAAAGGTGGTTTCGCCAAGTGCTACGAAATCACAGACGTGGAGACGAAGCAGGTTTTTGCCGGAAAAATCGTGCCAAAGTCTCTGATCCTGAAGCAACACCAGCGGGAGAAAATGACCTCGGAAATCGCCATTCACAAGAGTCTGAACCATGCGAACATCGTGGGTTTCCACGGGTTTTTCGAAGACGACGACTTTGTCTTCGTTGTCCTGGAAATCTGCAGGAGAAGGGTGAGTGAAAATAGAAAATGGATGCTATCTGTACAGTGTCCACACTTCTCAGGGCAAACGGTTATCGCGGCGGTCTCTTCCGTTGTCCCAGTGGAAGTAGCTCAAGCTGTAAAAAGCATTTGAACATGGTCACGTCTTGGCTACATTAGTATGTGGAACATCAAGCCAGTCACTATGCAAAAATAATAATTAATTGCAATCATTAATTGTGAGAAACTTACTTAACTTGTTTTTCTTTCCAGATATTTATATTATAGGTTCAGGCCATTCACTTTAGTCTTAAGTCACATTACAAAGCTCTCAAGGCTGCAGTGTTTCAAAAGTGACTTTCTAAATTCTTACAGCAGGAGGATGATTCTTCAGGCTGTCGAGGATTTGCTTACTGAGAGATTTATTTTCCTTTCTCTGTCAGTCGTTGTTGGAGCTTCACAAGCGTCGTAAGGCTGTGACTGAACCAGAGGCTCGTTACTACATGACACAGCTGCTCAAAGGTGTCCAGTACCTGCACAACAACAGGGTCATCCACAGAGATTTGAAACTGGGCAACATCTTCCTCAATGACGATATGGAGGTTAAGATAGGTAAGTTAACTCCAGTTTTCTTCTTATACCAGAGACGGGGGATGTCTAAAGACTCTCAAACAAATCCGTCAGTTCAGTGTTCCAGGATAGGACACACCCTGGCCCTCACATCAGAAATGTGTCATACTTCCCGGATT
Organism: Ctenopoma multispine; assembly: GCA_034779795.1. Lineage (NCBI taxonomy): Eukaryota > Metazoa > Chordata > Actinopteri > Anabantiformes > Anabantidae > Ctenopoma > Ctenopoma multispine. The sequence goes on from JAUYWH010000001.1 coordinate 4,775,349, forward strand.
AGTGGTTTCTCATTAGGATCATACACATCAATGAGCTTTTAACTGAGAAAAACAATACATTAAGAATATGAATGTGTCCTTGAAGTTAACACAATCTACATTTGTCTGTGTGTGTTTCTTTCCTAGGGGACTTTGGTCTTGCCACTAAGATTGAGTTTGATGGAGAGAGAAAGAAAACTTTGTGTGGAACGCCCAACTACATCGCACCTGAAGTGCTTTGTAAGAAAGGCCACAGCTATGAAGTGGACGTCTGGTCACTCGGGTGTATATTGTGAGTTTAAAAACGTAAACGTGTGCAAGTGACACTGTGTCACATGACTGAGCCCAGTCAGCTCATGCTCTTCGGTCTGCTTTGTTTCAGGTACACTCTGTTGGTGGGGAAGCCCCCATTCGAGACCTCCTGTCTGAAGGAGACCTACAATCGCATCAAGAAAAACAACTACACCATCCCCTGGGTAAGCCAGGATGATGTGTTAAACAATGTGCAGCATGTAGTGTTTGGATTTTACACGTTCTCATCCTGACTTTGCAACTCTCTCTGCAGCACATCAACCCAGCCGCGTCCTCCCTCATCAAGCGGATGCTGCATGCTGATCCCACCCAGAGGCCCACTGTCGCTGAGCTGCAAGCTGACGAGTTCTTCACGTCCGGCTACGTCCCCACTCGCCTCCCCACTACTTGCCTCACTGTGCCCCCGAGGTTCTCAATCGCCCCCTCCACATCTGGGGAGCTCAGCCAGAGACGCCCACTGACTGCTATTAACAACAAGGGTAACAGTCCCGGCAGCACTAGACTGCCTATAACTAAGGTTTTTTTTTTTTTTTTAATAATTTGGACAAGAGTTTAATAACTTTCTCTTCACAGGAGGAACAGAGAAGGTGGAAATGAAGGATGAGCTTGTGCAGAGGTGAGGCGCTTGTGCAGTCTTTGCATCTTCTTAAATGGCATCCGATTCCATTAGAAATGTGGCAAGAGATCTATCTGAAGATAAATGTATATATCTTTATCTGTGTGCAGGGAGCCTGAGCCATCAGAGTGCCACCTGAAAGACATGCTGCAGCAGCTCAACAGCATCATTGCAGCCAAACCTGCGGAGAAGGCCAACATCCGCCAAGGTGAGTGCAGAATCCCCAGCTCAGTTAAAAGATCATTTCAATTTGTCTCATGTCAAATGTCATATCTTAGAGGTTTGTTCTATTTGTGTTTACACAGAAGAGGCAGAGGATCCTGCTTGTATCCCCATCTTCTGGATCAGTAAATGGGTGGACTACTCTGATAAGTATGGATTAGGTAAGCTGCCATGTTGGACTAGAATCTAGATACATTTCAATCCTCTTATTATTTATCTAGTTGCACTAAAGGTTTTTGACACTTATGGTCATCAACAATGACCAGATGGGCCCACCAAAAGGGCCTGCTGTTTAAATGGTAAAGCTAGATCAGTACCTCAACAAAAAACTTGTCAAATACGTCAGCGTTTTTAAACTATTGACACTCAACTCAAGAAGCTATGTTCATTAAGCGGCTGCTTCTTTGAACTATTAAACACCTAGAGTACAGTTCATGTTTTAAATAATTGAACCTGTGTTTCAGGCTACCAGCTGTGTGACAACAGCGTGGGAGTTCTCTTTAATGATTACACACGTCTAATCATGTACGCCGACGGAGACAGTCTGCAGTACATCGACAAGACAGCGGCTGAGTCGTATCTCAGCGTGCGCTCTTACCCTACTGCTCTCAACAAGAAGGTCAGCAGTTTCCTTTTAAAGTTGTTTAAATATGTGATGTTATTTACTTTTTTTTTTTTTTAAGGCAGACTCACACTTTTTTAAATTCATAGTGGTTCCTGGTCTTGTGTATTGATTATCTTTCCTCTCATAGATAACGTTGCTGAAATACTTCCGCAATTACATGAGTGAGCACCTGTTGAAGGCCGGCGCGAACATAGCGCGGCGGGAAGGAGACGAGCTGGCACGGCTGCCTTATCTCTCCCTCTGGTTCAGGACAAAAAGTGCCATCGTCCTGCACCTCACGAACGGCACTGTTCAGATCAACTTCTTTCAGGTTGGACACCATTTTACATACTTTGATCACACCTAGTTCTCTAGAAACCATGTTCTTCTATAAGCTTATAAGTTTAAAGGTTTTTTTGTTCCAGCCTCTTTTTTTTTTTTGTTGTTTTGTTTTATACCTGTGTGATACCAAAAATCCTGAAACACTGTTTATTAACCCCTGCCAGGACCACACCAAGCTCATCCTGTGTCCACTGATGGCTGCAGTGACCTACATCGACGAGAAGCGAGACTTCCGCACCTACAAGCTGTCTCTGCTGGAGGAGTTCGGCTGCAGTAAGGAGCTGTCCAGCCGCATTCGCTACGCCAAGCTCATGGTAGAGAAGCTGCTAGACAGCAAGTCTTCCACCGCTGCACATTAGACCGCCTTTCCACCACGAAGTCTTCAATTATCTGTCTTTAATCACTGGCCAGTTCTTCCTGTATGCCAGCCTCATGGAGGTTGGGACAGAGCCTTAACTTCACCTGTATTCTATTATTCTGTCAACAGGTCACAGTTGAATGATTTTTGTCACGTTTGGGGCTGTGACGTGTACCATGATGATCTCTTCTGTGCTGTACATGAAAGTTGAATTTCAGTCTCTTACTGTCTGATTTTTATCCTTTATTTCTGCTGTTAATAGAAACTCACTCCAACTCTTAACTTTCTCGATGAAGCTTCACACTTACCTGCTGATGTAAAACTTCTGTCAGCGCAGCAGATGAGTTGACCCTGTACGTAGTGGGGGGAAAAAAAACATGTTCAGTGTTTCCCGTGTTCAAATTTATCATCTTGAATTCATTGACCTCTCTGCTGATGTTTGCATTTGTTCACGTATTGGTAGCATTTTAAATCTGAAGCCCAGGGAACAAATGTCAGGTGAGTGTTTTTTTTTTAAAAAAAAAGAACAAAAGCTTCTCTGGTCTCCTTCTCTAGTTTGTTTTATCTGTTGTCTGTAGAGAAATGGACCATGTTAATATGTCTTCATCATGTACATTCTTCCTGTAGTTTTACTCTTTTTATATGTCTATTTTAGATGTCTTGTCTCTTTCAACAACATGTACAAACCTGTACATACTGCTGAATATGCATCTGTGTTGTAAAGATGGTTTAATTTTTACTCAACTTAAATAAAGATTCTTGAACAAGACAAAATATAGAAAAATTTTCCAGTCACATTTATTTTGTTTACATCACCCAATGAAGTTAAAAGTTGAGACTGAAAGATCATTTGTGACCAAATAATCTGGAATCTTGACCAAACGGTTGCACTTGTGGCTGAGTTACAACTATAGACAACGGAAATGTATAGAAGTTTAAACATCTACAGTTCAATATCTGTAAAAACTTCCACTTTTTGAGTCATGCTGATTTGATTAAATCCCTCAGTGCACCTCTTTGCCACAGGATAAATCAGTCACTGAGATTTTAGCCACATGCTTCCTGAAGCATCTCCCAGTTTAGTTTGTTCTGACTGATTTTTCTCACTGAACAGTCAAGTTGCTCATACGACAACTCAATAGGGTTGAATCAACTCGGCTCGGTTTCATTTGTTTGGTTCTATTTGACACAAACATCTGCGATAGTACATCTTTTTCACATTGAGATGATGACATGAGTTCTCTAAGAAGTAGCAGCTGATAAATGTGTTTGTTTCCCTTAACCACTCGCACACGTGGTTTTCATGCTCTGTAACGGTGTAAAATAATCTGGTACATGAAGCCTGCATGAGTATATTTACTGCTATAAAAATCCTGTTTAGAATAAAATGTTTTATTTTATACTGAACATATTTTATTTCTTTATGCTTTTAACAAATAGGAAAAGTAATTTAAAAACACTCCGTCTTCTAAATTGGAAAATTACGGACAACATGGTTTTGGTCGACCACAGCAGTGTGAACATAAAAAATACAACTAAAATCACCAAATACACAAAAAGTTTAATACACAGTAAATTGTAAAAATGAACTTTGGTCAAACTTCTTTTTTTCTTTAAATATAACAAACAGTACAAAATGCTTTCAAATCAACAGAACAGTTCAAACAGCAGTAGTAATAAAACACAAAGTTGGCTACAGTGGTCTAAAATCCTCACACAAAGCGGTGCTTTAAGAAGCCTTGTGTGTTATTAGTGCTCTAAAAATATTATATCCAAAGGCTAGAGGACAACATGCATATTGTAGCAGCACACCACCTTCAACAGTTCAGTCTGGAATTTTACTTCTACATAAATCTTTACTGAGAGGCTTCACACTTAGGTTTACAGTATGTAAACTCCCATATTTTAGCAGCACTGACCTGAAGAGTACATCATGTTTGTAAAGGAAGCCACAGAATATGTTTGAAATGCACAGAATGAACATGTGACGCGTTTTAAATGTGTCTCTAAACTGAATCCATGTTAAAACCTTCATGTAAACATTTGTTTGATAAAAAAATGTATCTTACAGTCTGTATTTTCAGTCAATTCTGGCTGTAACGGTGTAGAGTAACATCTCCCTTGTGGTGGCCAGTCACCAGCACACCTTGCCCCCCCCAGCGAGCCAGCTGCCAACCTTCGCTCTCAGGAGCCCAAACCATCCTCGGGTCCGTCTGACGCCCAAGCTCCCACACACACACACAGCCGCTCTGACTTACACCGACCACACTGGAGCTGTTAACATCAGCTTCACACAGTCTGCGGAGAACACACAGAAGGATCAAGGTGTTAGTTAGGTGAACTGTCTACGCAGACGCACACCTCACCTTCTGTCATCTCACCTGCCTGACCACGCTTTGGGTGGATACAGTTTGGTAGCCAGCACAGATTTCCCACTCAGAGGGTTAACAGCAACCAAGGAGAAAAAGGGAGTCTCCTTCTTTTCCACTTCCTTCTCCTCCTCTGAAAACATTTGATCTTTTGCTTTGGCCTCTTTTTCTGCTTCCTCCAGGGAGCTGAGCAACTGATGCTGCAGCAGCACAAATAACACTCCCTGTGCACACACAGAAAAAAACCACACAGGAGTGAGACAGTGGCACCGGCATTTTTAAAAAATCACATCAGGCAGTAATCTTAGATGCACAAGCAAGCAGACGTACACAGTAGGAGTATCCTCTGAGACAGGCTGTGTGTGATAAGTCATCTCTGAAAATGACTCTCTGCAGAAGCTGTCCAGTCTTCAAATTCCTGTAACAAAACCAAAAGCATTTACCACTTTTCTCACAGCAGACACTTTGACCTGTCATACAGAGATGTTATTATTATATTGAAAAACATTTCATTTAGTTTTGGCAAGCTCTATCTTTCTGGTGTTATGTATTCTGGCTAAATAGGACATAAATGGAACTGAGTCATCAATAATGAAATCTGTTTTACTTTTCTCAGTTAAAATGTCTCCTCAAAAGCATAAAAATGACTGAAATCAAAGGTTGTGTCTCTTCATTAGAAGCTTCAACATTTGAAGTCAATAACATTATTTGTTTGACCTCTCATCTAAGGTCAGGTAGAGAAGACACTGATTGTTATCCCCTGATCAGATTAAGTGTAATTAGATCAAAGTGGCTGACTCTGGGTTACACTCTACGCCAGCACGCATGTACACACAAACAAACAAAAAAACCAAGGTTCACCTGACCTGCACGTCTTTGCTAAAATACTAAAAGTTTCCTTATTGTGTCTCTTTACTGACTTTGTCACCACCACCACCTCTCTTACTTCTTAATCCTCCGTATTGTTTAAAGCCATTGTGTGCAAGGAAAAATAGAGCAACCACAGGAAATCTCTAAATAGAACTGCCCAGGTTCAACATTTGAAGCGAGGAACTTCTGCTGTGAAGTGAGCATCAGCATCGCAATCTGACTCAGATCTGTCCCAGCGCTGCTCACCAGACAAAGAGGCGTCCACACTCGTCTGTGCCGATCAGAGCATCAGAAAGTCCTTCCACCGAAGCCAGGGCCCCGATACAAACCCCAGGACACGTGAGATGCTGAGAGGTTTGCGAGCTGAGAGACGGATGTGACATTAAAACACGTGCACTAGCAAAAGTAGCAAAAAGAGGGTAAATGCTGCAGCAATGGCAAGTTACCTGCTGTTTTCTGACAACGTAAACACCTGCAGGGTGGAACCTGTTGCTGAGTGGGAGGAGGTTACCACTCTGGATTTGGAGACACCTACAACAGCCTGGACGACACCCTGATATAGCAACACCTGAGAGAAGCTGGAGCAAGACAGCGTCCTGTGCACATGGACAACACACATACACAGAGTTCAGCCTTAATTCTGAACAACGTTAGAAACTATATAAAAAAAAGAAAAGTCATATTCACCTCACTTCTCTGATTTCCAACTGACCCAGGGTCACGCACATGAGCTCAGGAGCATCCGGCACAGGAAACACATTGATTACTGGCTGTAAGAATAAAAACACAAACATAAATGCTTTAAAGATAATCTGCAGTTTGACTGTAAACAAAAATACAAACTTAAGAGTCAAAACTAACATTGTTTACATGGTAATGTTGTAGCTGTTGTTGCATTTACTGAAACACTACTGCCACCTATTGTCTATATAGCAAAATACCATCAGCCAGACTATTTAAGGAACATTTAACACGTTTTCTTACAAGTGACATGTCGACTGTTTTGCAGAATATACAAACAAAAGAGGGACAACTTGTAAAACGATCTCCACAGTATCAACGGTGGTTAAAACCTCCACAGGATACCTTTAACAAACACTCACCTCTTCGAAAGTCCAGGTGTGAATTAAGTTCCAGTCTGATGATGAAATGTGACTCCACAGGCACACTGCCCATTTTCCTGCTGCTGCTACACACACGCCACCTGAATGTCCAGGCAGACAGCATGCGTCCACCAGACAGCTTCCTGCTGGGGCCTGAGTACACACATACAATAACTCACTCAGAAAAATGATGTAGTTACAGATATACACACATTTACTTGGAAAAAAGTCTTGACTTCAATTCCCAACTGCACACCGAAGCCAAGTAAAACTTCTCACCTTCAACATGTGTGTGTGTGTAAACATATGTTCCTTTGGAGTGTCTTGTACTGCTTGGTTCACCAGCCCATCTAAGCCTTTTGGCTGGATCTTGGACTGAGTCGGACAGTGAGGAGGGTCAATCCTGTGACACTGATCTAAAGAAGGTGAGTTTTGACTGGAGGGGGAGGCCGGAGGCAGACTAGAAGGGAGGGAAGTGAAGGATGGACATGGCGAGAGAACTGGTGGGGAGAGAGCCTGAATGGACGGGCTGTGAGGAGAAGGCAGGGTGAGAGAAGGGGCAGAGGGGGATGAGGTCAGAGGGAAGGCAGGGTGAGGGGTTAGTCCTAGGGAGGGTAGTGTTGGGCTGGAGAGGTGAGCAGAGGAGGGCAGGTGTGGGGTTACGAATGGACCGGGTGCTGAAGCCAGAGGAGGACTAAGCAGCAGCTGCGAGTGGACACTGTGCTGCTCTGGATGGTTTGTTTCCACTGATTTGTCTCTGAGAAAACTTGCGGTGAGCTCAGAACGTCCCGCAGCAGATTTTACATTCAGATGCTTCACAGCAGAGTCTCCTGGAGCTTCAGTGTCATTACGTGTTTCTGCAGCAGTGCTGTTGTAAGACACCTCCTCAGGTGTTTCCTTTAAAGTCTTTGTGGCAACTTTGTGGTCTGTCTGGTGTTTTTTAGACCTCTGTTCTTCTAAAGGATCGACCACATCAATACTATCAGTTTGTTTCTCTGATGCAGCTGAGACGCTACTTTTGTTCAAACTGTCCGTAATCACAGTTTCACGCACTTCACTGCTGACACAGTCGGTGTGCTGCTCTCCAGGCATTTCCGGTGTGTCTGGCATGTAAGGCGACTCTTCAGCTAAGGACTGATTTGCAAGCTTGACGTCTACTGACAGGTTCTGGAGATCTACAGACTGTAGAGTAGCTTGTTTGTCTTCAGTGAAACAAGGTGAATCTGTAATTGTGGGTGTGAGACTGAGTGGTAGAGGAAGTGTTGTCAGTGGGTCACTGCTGCTGGTGCGGGATCTATCAGAGCAGCGCTTGCTGTTACGTGTGTTGTATGGTGATGTGAAACCTTCTACTTCTGATTCCGTAGCGACCTGGCGAAGTTTGTGCAGCTTCAAGGAGGCAAACTGGTCATCGGGGAGATGGAAATCCTGCTGGATGTCAAAGTTCATCAGGTTGCTGACCAGTGAACCAAGGGACTGAAATGGAAGAGGATGAAGACAGGTTTGGGCAGTAGGGGAGGAGGGCAAGAGGAGAGACTGCCGGCTTGCCGTGCCTGTTGGTTGAATAGTGAAAAAAAGACAATGTGACACGATGCAGAGAGCACCTGCACATATTGAGGCTAAGAACAACAGAGATTTCCAGTATAGTCAGTGCAGCCACAGTACAACTTGTCAAAATCCAAGATACCATCGCACTTGCTGGGTTTTTTGGTACACCAGCTAAAACTAATGCAGTCAAATACAGCAGTCAACAAATTTTACCTTTATTAAAATGATAGTGTTCAGTTGTTTGCTGAACCTGTCTGTTTTGTTTTTTTAATAGAAATGTTGATTCAAGTTTATGGTCATTTTGCATGTCGTAGCATGTGGTGCTGCTGAGTTGTATTGCATTATAGTGATTAGATCATTTAATGTAGGCTAAATCACACAAATATATATCTTTAGACTTACTTCTGCTCATCTGTGTGCATCTATTATTCTTGACAGTGCTCTTCAGAAAGATGGGATAGACGTTCTCCAGGTGGCCAGATGCAGGGTCGGGCTGAGCTTCATTAATCCCAGAGGAAAGCTCGGTAGCTGTGCTGTGGTTGGATGCAGAGAGTTGGTCATTTGATACTGGAACCGCTTCTTGTGAAGTGAGACAGGACGTTGATCCATTAGCAATATAAAGAGACAAGGAGGGACAGACTGGGGTGCTGGTGGGCTGGAGACTGTCTGGACTTTGTCCAAGGCCTAAGTGGTTGGTCTCTAAACTTATAGATGATCGTGGTGTCTGAGGTCTTCCTCTACCTCTCCCTCTCTTTCTTCTCCTGCCTCTCCCTGGACGAGAAGTGCAAACTGTAGGTGATGAAAAAGCTGTTATATTAGTTTGACTATCAGAGATCGGATTTGAAATCTCACCTGAGCTTTTACTGTTGCTTGTGAGCTCAGCAGAGGCATCAGCAGCCTGAACATGAGGTGTTTTCGGAGGATCTACAGATGTAGTTGCTAGAGAGGAAAAATCTGTCAGAGACTGCTGATCCGAACGTTCACTGGTCTGTGTGTTCCTGTTCAAACCTCTGCTGCGGCCGCGGCCGCGGCCCCGGCTCCTGCGCTGTCCCATGCTAAGCTGGGAAAGTATTACCGCCTGCATGTCAGGCTGACTCTGTGAAAATGTCATACGTCTTGTGGTTCGCACATAGTATTCCACTGGGAAAAGAAGTCCCTCCACTAAAGTACAGGAGTCTAGCAAACCAACACTCTTTCCATCTCCTTCTGCTCCACTTGTTTCTTCTTTTACTTCAATAGGGTTAACATGCCTTTTTTCACTTTCCATTTTCTCTGTATTATTCTTCTCTTCACAAAGCTGTATTCTGTTCTCTCCTCCACAATTCTCACCTTCCCCTCCTGCCTCTATTGCTTTTATTCTTCCATTTGGTGTAAAATCCTTTACCCCTTCTGCAGTGTGTACAGCAGAGTTAGGAGGCAAAGAGGCTGACAACTCACTCTCTTTTTCTCTTTGTTCTTCATAGGCATGAGTCTCCTTTTCCTCCATATCTCCTGTTTCTGTGTTTACATGTGTGTTCCAGTGTGTAAGCAACAGAGAGGGAGACTCAGACTCTGAAGCAGAAAATAGTTCTTCACTTTCATTCACAACCTCTGTTTCCTCTAATTGGATTTCCTCCTTCTCTCCTTCTATGCCAGTGTTTTTGACCCTTTCACTTTGCTCCTCTCCTTCCTCATTATAGTCACTCATCTTCTCAGCTTCAGTGCTTCTCCTTTCCCAGCGCAAGCGGCTGCGCCGAGACCTGAGGCGCATGGCAGAACTAGGTCTGTGACCTCTAGCTACGTCATGGCTGGCATCTGGGGTTTGTGGACAGGCAGCATCAGAAGGAAGCAGAAACCTGATCACCTGGCTTCTTTTGGAGCTATCAAAATCTGCGAGACCTGGTAAAATGACACAAAAAATTACCACAGTAATAACAGCGTAACAACTACGTAACTGCAACAATTTCACAGAATATTTTCTGTTTAAGACTGGACAGGTTTGTATGTAGTATATATATATATCAAAATTAACAAAGACAAATTAAAAGTGACAAAAATGTGCACACATATAGTTCTAATTACAAATATATTATTTTGAAGGAATGTTTTTAAACTTCCTCCCTTCAGTGATATGCACCAATCAGGGGCACAGAGAATCACGGCAACAGAAAAAAAGTATGAAAAGACCTTCTATCTCTGACATGTAGTCAGTCACTAGAAGCCGTGTATAGGCAATGGAAGACTTTACAGTATAATTAAAACAGTCATTATCAATGTTGCACTTACACACACTTTTGGCAAAAAGAAAAAATAAAGCAATTTCCAGTAACAGTATCCAGTTTTTAAATATTACACAACATACACTCCTACCAGATTATCACAGCAGTTATGTATTATGAAAGAGATGAACTATCTGAACAGGTTGACTCACCTTCAGTCTGTCCCTGGCACTGAGGTACATCTGGGGCTTGTTCATTGTTAGTCTTTAGTATGAAGGAGTTAGATGCCATCTCTGGGTCTCTCTGGTCCTTGTAGTTACGCTGAGTGATCCTGCTCCTTACATGTTTACGCACTGCGTCCAAACGCTCAGCACGCTGTAAACAAACCAACATGTATGAATTAAATAGCTTACATATTCAGTTTTAAAAAGGCAAGTGAAAGAGTTTATGTCTTACCTGTAGTCTCTGGGCTGTTCTGAGATACTCCCTTTGCAGTAGTGCCAACTTCCTACGAAGCTGATTGGGGAAAATATTCATATGTGAGAAGACACATGGCAACACTTCATCAGTCCGAAGAGTGTATACAAAATTAAACACTGGTGACTACTACACAGCTGTAAGTAAAGTACTGAAAATTGCCTCCACCGTTCCTAGATAGGATAGTAAAAAGAAGAAAACATTAATGCTCCCTAATAAATTTTCCTAAAATGCTCCATCTGCATAATCTTTTTTATTTATTATTTATTTATTATATATTTAGCTACTTTAGTTATATGTTGGTGCTAATGCTTTTAGAACGCAGTCTATTTACATTTATATAAAGAAGTGATTTTAGTAAAATTTAAGTAAAATATCTGAGCAGGTCTAACCTTCTCTTTGTCATCACAGTACAGCGTAGACCTCAGCTGCTCCTCACAGTGCAGGATATCTCTCATGTTGTCCTCCATCCCACTGACTCGGCCCTGACACACGGCACTGCAGTGATTAACAGCACATCTTATCAGACATGATCTTAACGCTGGTATACGTGATTTATTCGTATCTTTTAAAAACACGTTAGCTTAACGCTAACGCTAGCTGTTATCTAAAGAGCTAACGAGGCACTTGAAAAGTAAAGCAAATTAGATAAAATAAAAAAGCGAAACATCCCCTAATGTTAAGAATCAAAAACTAAAGTTGAGGTTGTCTATCAACAAATAACAGCACTATTCTGAAATGACAGTTATACAGTTAACATTAAAGTTTAAAATGCAAACTGTAAACTCGCTGGTCTGTCAATCGAGAGTTTGTTTTCATGTTCGATTACGCAGTCATCGATTTACCTCTAATTTCCCGCGACTCCTCAAACAGGCTCGAGCAGTGGAAACCGGATGAGTCGATCAGTCGCAGGGATGAGGTAAATTACTCATTTTTACTCACTGAAACACTTGAAAGTTTAGTTTTTGTCACTACAAAATATTACGCCACTCTTAAAATACTTACCCGTCTGAAAACGTAGCAAATGAGTGAAAATGTTTATTTATTATGACAGTTGTTTCACTTTTTAAAGCTCATTTTAAGTTAATTTTAAATTCAGAGATAATGTCAACTACATTCATAACAAGCTAACGTTAGCTTGAATTGTTTTCGCTTCAATTAACTGACACAATATCACATGTATTTTACTTTAATAAGGTAATATATTTATATATGCACAACACTACAGCATCATGGTCACTTTTAAGGTTTTACAAATAACTCTACGTTTATATTAAACAAATCCATGTCGCTAGCTAACTTAAGGAAAGGGCTTATTTTAGTAGGCTCTAAGTATCATGTAAAACACCATTGTAGTCCTTTAGGACAATATGTATTCCTTTATTTTTTATGTAAATGCTAATATTTATTCATTTGAATACCTTTGATCATGATATCAAAAAAATAGACTTTATCTAATTTTCATTACAAAGTTTATATTTTAATTTAAATTAAGAATTTACTTCTGTGGGTGTAAAGAAGTGGTTACATAGTTTGTTCATCTGATGGCACTAACAAGTTTTAACAATAAGAAGTTCTGCTCACATGTCTTAAAAAAAAAATAATAGCAATGCCATTAGTAAGACTTCTGTCCACACAAAGACACAGGAAGGAAGCTTGTGTGTATGTACCTAAGAAACAGTCGACAACATTGTAGAAAGCTACCAGAAGCTCTAACATAACACATAAGGTATGTAACAATTTCTATTACAAAACAGTTGCTCCAACTTTAATTAATTTATTTTTATTTGCTCTGCTCATGTAACGGCACAATTAAAGAATAACATTTGTTTCATAAACAACATACAGTTCTATTATTATATTGACAGATTTACATATGTACAAAGATGCTAGTACATAGGCTACAAATTAAACAGTGTAGACCTATCTCTCTGAATCTCATACAGATAAAATGATATCGGGCTGCATGCTTTCTCATAACTGGCACTGTGGGTAGGCTAGAATACAGTTTAAAAAGCTGTGTAGTATTTCAAGTCAATTGGATTCAGGTGTGGTATCTACACCTTCATGAGCTACAATTTTGGGTGGCTCAGTAGGTAGGGCAGCTGGCAGTAGTCTACGAACCCCAGGGTTGGAGGTTCAGTTCCTGGGCAAGACACTGAACTGTGAACCCTTGGCACCTAAAGGCAGCTGCCTTTCACAAGGTGATTAATAAAGTATCACTCAATATTATTTTTAACAGAAAAAACAATTTAGAGAATGACCTCTTTACAGACCACGTTCAACAGCTGCCTACTAGATTGAGGACTTTGACATTTAAATGTCTTTTTTTTTTTATTTCTTTGTGCTTTACCTTTTCTGTGGTGGATCGACTTGTGTGTTTAGCGTTGTTTTCTTGCTGCATGATCTACTTTCTGATAAGCTTCAGTTCAGACGTAGATACATTGACATTTTTCAACTCAGATTGCATAGCTCCATTAATGATAGCAAACTGTCCTGTCCAGAGACAACAATACAGGCGATAATCATGATACGTTCTCAGATGGGCTAAAGTTCTTATGCTGGAGTTAGTGGTGTAATGGTTTTTTAAATCCACCCTCCTGTTTTGTTTTTTTGAGGTGCTGGGGATGGTTTTGAATAGGGGTGCAATGGTTCAGAAGACAACCAGTCCAGTCAACACCAGACTTGGATTTGTGCACAGAATTATATACACACATATATACAGTGTGTGTGTGTGTGTGTGTGTGTGTGTGTGTGTGTGTGTGTGTGTGTGTGTGTGTGTGTGTGTGT
>JAUYWH010000001.1:4801458-4814075 GCA_034779795.1 Ctenopoma multispine
GGGCGATAGCTATCTAGTAGGGAAGGGTTTAGTGTGGGTTTTTTGAGTAAAGGAGCAATGAGAGCTTGTCTGAATGCTGTGGGAAATGTTCCTGTTGCGAGTGAGGAGTTAAGAATTACAATTCGGGTTCTGTAAATTATGAGTTACTTCCAACTAAGATACAACTTGTCAAGAAGGACATATCAGGCATAAACATCAGATCTGTATGGAACAATGAGTTTCCTTAGAGAGGAAGTTTCCTTAAGTATTGCACTTCCTACATGGGGTGGCAGGTAGCTCAGTGGGTAGCGCAGTCGCCTATGGACCCAAGGTTGAGTCGTTTAATCCCCATCCTCGTCATGCTACATGTTAAGGTGTCCTTTGACAAGATGTCAAAACGTTGTAGTAGCACCAACATGTGCTCTCTGGTAGCTGTCCTGCAACAATTTCCCAAAGAGGATCAATGAAGTATGCCATTATTATCACCCTGTTAAATTGAAGTTAGATTATACTTTGTTTGCAGCAAATACAGTTGACTGGTTAATGTCTGATGAAAGGTGTTGGAATTATAGCCCTTTTGCAACTAGTGCTAAAGGTGATAAAAAGTAATAACTGGTTAAATTATTTATGTCACTTTAAATTAATATTATTTTTAATATCTCTGTTTAGTGTTTCCTAGTTGGAAATACTCTTGAGTGGGAATACAATGGCTGGATTCAGGTTTAACATATAAACAAGACTGGACTGAACTGTACAAAAGCTGTTAAATCAGAGATGTTTAGTCGAGTAACTAACTAATGTCCAAACTGACTTTTTTCCACTTATAATGCAGTGAATAGCAGTCAAAGATAAAAGGTATTAGAGCAGTGGTACTCTTTTGGTTTGCAGAGCAAGATATTTAACTGAAGAGCTCAGTGACGTGAATTAGTGTGTGATGGGTTCTTTGTTTATTTCTTAGGTTTTTTTATAAAATGAATGCAAAAAATGGTCTGGTTTGGTTCCCAGAACTGTGTCATACTAACGATGCTCAGTGTTTCATCACTAGGTGATAATTATATATTCTGTATTGTACTGGGTTTTGTTTTTAAATATTTAATCAGTTATTGAAAAAACAAAAAGGTGCTACCATGGAAGAAACATGGCATTAATTTTCTGGCCAATCACAAAACAAACCTAATATATTTAAAGTACACATTGACTCTGTGTGATAAACTAGACTTGATAGAGGATGTCAAGCATAACTCTGAAACTTACTGAATGAACAATTATAGCCTCACTTTGTTGCACATGGAAACTTCACTTATATCTTTTTATTTTATTCATGCTCCAGTGTGAAGATGCTGCATGCTCAAAAGAGCAGATAGATAAAATGCTGATGATCATGATCATCGTTTGTATCATTTTATCATACACTTTGCACTTTAGTGTAGGCCCGTGTGCTACAACTTGTTCTTATGTTTAAAAGTAGACTCATTCTTTGTTCTCCAAAATCAAAATAGCTGTATGATGCAACATCCAACAATAATAGAGCGCAGTGCCACATAAAGCAAAGTGTAGCTGCCTGAAAAGGGACGGAGCCCTGCGATGACAAATATTGATGCTTGTTTTATCTGTGTTTGGGAAGAAGAGTGACTTTGTTGGAATGAATCAATGTGAAATCCCAAGGTTTAGATCGAGCGGAGAGACGTTTACGACTGAGATGAGCTGTGCCACAGATTCCTAGAAGGAGATAAGGAGCACATGTCTGTCCGTCTGTCTGCAGACCGCATTTCTCTGTTGCTAATAGTAAGAATTAATCTAAGTAGATGCATGTGCATGTGTACTGAATGCTCAGGCGTGTGTGTGTGTGTGTGTGTGTGTGTGTGTGTGTGTGTGTGTGTGTGTGTACCAGACAGCAGGAGACTCTCCAGTGTTTCTTTGATCAGAACCAGCTGAAATGTGAGGAAAGAAAACATATGGTCCCTCCGTCCCATTCTTCCCTCTTTCCTTCTTGTCTCCTCGCTCTGCTTTTCATCTTCCTCTTTTTATTATTCTCATGGTTTGAGGAGATGTCAGACGTTTGAGAGGGAGAGACGCAGCAGAAAGAGAGAATCAGCAGAGGAAAGATTAAAAGAGTTAACAAGGTGAAATGACAGGCTGCAGGGGCAAATTCTTTGTGGGGGATTTGGAGCCTATTGAGATGTGTTGTGTGTGTGTTTCGGTGTATGAGATTCAGCTGAACGTAAGATATTGTTACTGCAAAAGTCATGTTGTTGCATTCTTCACCATTACTAACGTAATGACAGACTAATCAAAAACACACATGTACAAAAACAACACCAAATCTTCCATCATACACACATCTGGCATCCAGAAAATCCAAAATGGTGCCTCTTCATTTGCCTGTGTGTGTGTGTGTGTGTCCTAGTGTTGTTTTTTAGTGCCCCACTTATCTGTGTGTTCTCCCACACGTCACTCCAAGAGTCACACAAGAGTGCACTGGTATCAGATCTGGAATCTAAGAAGGGGTTACATGAATTACTACCAATAGAGAAGGTCAGATAGGTGCACACAGAAATAATAATACCATTATGAGAACTTATAATGTTGCTTCATTCCCATTCCTCCGCAAAGAGCAGATGTTACTGCTACTAACAGCTATATTGGTAATAGTAATGGCCAAAATGAAAAAACAAAACAAAACAGAATTATCTGCACGGTTCATCTTGTATCTGTGTGTTTTATTGCTATAGTGGAATACTTCACTCTTGTTGTAGGTCTTCCTGTTTAAACTAAAGTCGTTCTGTTTTATGTTGAGGCTTAAATCTGACATACTCATGCATGTGTGTGCTTGTTGATCGCGGTGCCCCTCACACCACAATTTAGAGCCTCCGGATACCAACCAGCAGCAACTGATGGAGACCAGAACGCTGCCTTGTGTATGTGCAGCACAGTATATGTACAGTAGTGCGTGTGAACATGCACTTGTAAACATCATGTGGAAGTTGTTTTATGCTTGTACATATTCATTAACAGTTTCATCTGTGCTTCATCAGGAAACATTACCTGATGTATTTAGGTTCATATATAGTAAGAGCAACGTCTCCATGTCTCATCTTGTCCCGCGCTGCATTCAGATGTCAGTGCTGCCAATCATTTCTTGGTATGTGTGGCCGAAACTCTTCTTCTTGTTGTAAGCACTGCAAACGAGTGTCAAGAGCAGCAGAGGAAAGATGTGAAAAACAGTTCCTCGTTAACCATGTATGGTCTTAGCTCTAACATATGTGAACACTAGGATCTACCTTGTATATTAGTGTTATATTCTGAAAAAGAAAAACGTGTTAGCGGTAGGTTGTGTTGAAAAATAAAACCTGTATATACTTTAATTCAATCCTACAGAGACCCTCCAGGAATCATAGAGTAGTAAAAATGTCGAGTGCACATTTGTACTCACAGACTTCTAAACCATGTGCACAAGTAGCAAGCATGTATATTTATTAATAAACTGAGGTAAGAAAAGTGCTGAATGTGAAAACCTTCCGATATGGAGCTCTGTTATTACATTATGAATAAAGTGTGTGAAAGGGTTTTAAAGATATAGTTAAACATTTCCCCTCTGCAAGAAAAGGAAATGTGCTCATTCCCCTTTTTGCAGACAAGATGTGTCTGTGTGGTGATTACGAAGCTCTAGCTGATCCTGGCACACATGCTGGAAGCAGACGAAAGCAGCTAGTGTGACTGGAAGAGCCACAACTTGTTTTTACACTTAAGTTCTAGTACAGATTAAACAAACAAGCAAACAGGTTAATTAATTAGCTGGGGAGATGATGGTAAGTGGATCTTTGGACAAAGCCAGTCTGTTTAGAGCCAGTCTGTTTAGCTGTTTAAAGTCTTTAAGCTAAGCTAACTGGCTCCTGGCTTCTTCCATCTATTTGTTTTAAAGCAGGGGTTGCTAAGCCAGGTCCTCGGGAGCCACTGTCCTGCTTGTTTCTCTACTCTCCCCGCCTTACGCACTGTCGATTACCTGGATCAGGTGTGTCCAGCCAATCAGAAGCTGTAAATGCAGAGATGGTTGGAAAACAAGGATGACCGTGGCTCTCGAGGACCATCTATTATTAGTCATGTTATCAGGCGGGTAGCGTGCAGGATATTACACACCAGTCTTTCATTAAGCTGATATGGTAAGGTAAGTTTCAACCAAAGAAACCAAAGCCTTTTACTGGGAGCAACATAATGAGATATGACATTACAATACTGTTGTGTTGTACTGCATTTGTATCATTTATGACATCATTAATTTTGATGCAGCAGAAAACTCACTGTAAACACCTCCTAAATGTCAACTTTCTACACACATTTCTTAACCCATAAAGCAACAAAGAATTTACAGCATGAGCCGGCCACCATATCACTGGAAGTTTAAATAGCACATTATTAGCTGTATCAGTAAATAATACGATGCCAAGCACACAGAAGACAGAATTACAAGCTGACAGAGTGCCAGCAGGCAGGCTGGCAGACATTAAAAACAAGCAGACAGATGGACACTCTGAAAAAAAGGGCAATAAATACATCTGGTGCTCAGACTCAGACATTATGCCAGCCTCTTTTCTGCACACACACATGAAAGCGTGTGTGTTTGAGTGTGTGTCTTGAAAGGTGCACAGCAGATGGAGGGTTTACGTAAGACTCAGAAATACGTGTGAAAAGGAGCCACACCAGTAGAGACATGCCTTCCTCTCCCCTACCATCTACTATTTCTTCTATTTTCCCCCTTCTCACCCTTTTCACTCTTCAATATGTTGCACAGTTTTCTCCTGTATCTCCTTCAGCCTCAGCAGTTTCAGAGTGTGTGTGATGCATATGTCGAACATTTCTGCCTAAACTGCTGTGGTAACATCCTTTGACATTCCCATTGTCTGTTTTACTTTCAGAAACATGTATCCTTTATTGCCCTTTGGTATTAGTCATTGTGTGATGCAGAATGTTGCATCTGTCGGTGCCAAGATGAATATAATCGTGTTGTTACATCACGCTTCTGCAACAAGTGTGGGTCCTTAAAAGTGTGCGAGACACAATGACATAGACAGAGAGCACATGTTCTGCCTGGTAGACAAAGTATTTTATTCATCTGTTTACAATATAGCTTAATTATAGGGCCAACATCACCCACACGTCTCAGAGGTAACATCACATAAAAAACAAACAGTTGTGAATATTTACAGAAGGTTTTCAGTTTGTCAGACATGATCTAAAAGAGGCTCAAAAGCTGTTGTATTGAATCCATTGTTAATAACACATTCATGATATATTATTATTATTTTAAAAACAGGACACCTCAAATTTTGGATGGATTTTATTTGCACCACTCACAAGGTAACTCTCGCTGGGGATATGAAACTGTGGCCTTGATGCAAGTGCTTTAATACACTCTGAGGTATCCTGATAAGTAGATGATGTGATTGCCAAATCCGTTTTAATTAAATCCCTCATTCATGCTCATATCTTTGCAGCATTGATTCAGATTCTGAGTGATCAACACCTCTTTGTGAAGTACAAGTAAAATGCACAGTGCAGTTAGAGCAATGACATTTGTCAGGAAGAAAGTATAAATAAAGATACCTGACTTATATCTCATCCAATTGGTATCTAAAACCATTTATTTAAAAATGTATTACAAGTTTACAGGTTGTATGATGCTATCCAAGCCTTTTTGTTTTCTCCCTACTTTGGTTCCACCAAGGCATCGTCCCTGTGCAGTAATCCTGGGTTAGATGAGGTGAAGTGCAGTGTCATGTAATGGAAAAACTTTGTCAGTACCTAAGCCAAAATTGTGGAACTGTGGAAATAACTGTTATTATTCAGCATGCTCCTGATGTGGTGATGCAGGGTCAACCAAGGCAGCACTGAGTCACTCAGTGAATGCCTGAAATCAGCTCATCATCAAACACGCTCATCTTCTACATCACACTCTTTCTTATCTTTTTTGCAGCCAATCTCATTGATGTCCTGAAGGTCCTGGAGCTGTCAGAGGACATGGAGGGTGTGTCGTTGGAGGCAGGTCTGTGCACCAGCAGGAAGGGCAGAGAGGAGACGGACCTCTCCTTCAAAATCGACAAGAAGATACAACTCAGTGCCCCCACCAAGCAACTCTTCCCTGGTAAGTTTAAATATAACTGTGTGGGTTTGTTTAATACAGTCATTATCTGTGTCTGTATGGATGTCCTAATGTGTGTGTGTGTGTGTGTTCCCTCTAGATTCACCGTTCCCTACGAATTTCTCAGTAATGACAACCGTTAAAGCTGTAAAAGGCTCACAGGTCTTCCTCCTGTCCCTGTATGACTCACAGGTATGCAGCATACACACATCAGAGCGTTGAAATCAAACGCATGGGGCACCCCTGCTGGCACCGGCATCAGGTGTCCTCAAAATGGGAATTTAGTTAAATTTGCTTTCCAGAAACAGCTTAAAATTATAGTTTTGCTGTATTGTTATTACCAGTTTATCTCATCGTCCTTCCTTCCTTTCTTCCTTTTCATTATCTCCGTCCCAGGGCACACAGCAGCTGGGTGTAGAGGTTGGCCGTTCTCCTGTCTTTCTGTATGAGGACCATAGGGGTCAGCCCCCTCCAGAACTTTACCCCACCTTTAGAAAGCTCAACCTGGCTGATGGCAAGTGGGTAACTACACAAACAGCGGCACCCACGCTCACACTTTTGTGTTTGACAAGCAGCTGTTTTTTTATCTGCAGTCACATTAAAAATTGAATATATATATTAATGTTAGTATGTTGGTATACAATACAATAAAAGTTCACATAAAATCTCCTTTATGTGGCTGCAGCAAGATTTCAAACACAGACACAACTTACCTCAAACCTAAAAAGTCAATTATTTTCTATCTCCTTCCTTCCAGGTGGCACCGAGTAGCCTACAGTGTGGAGGGCCAGTCAGTAACTCTCTTCCTGGACTGTGTCAGACTGGACACCCTAGATCTGCTCAGAGGTCATGACCCCCACATCAGCACTGATGGAGTTACTGTGTTTGGAACTCGCCTGCTGGATGAAGACGTGTTTGAGGTGGGGAAATCACTCTGGGCACCTGCCGTACGTCTGTGTGTGTGTGTGTGTGTGTGTGTGTGTGTGTGTGTGTGTGTGTGTTTCAGGATGTTATGTAATAAGACATTTACTACAAAAAACTTGGCAAACATACAGATATTAAAAATGCGCAGTGATTTATCTTTGTGTGGTGTAAATCATAAGTGTCTCTGCTTGTCGCTTCTTGTTTGATTTATTCATAAAATTGTAAAAATGGATGAAGATACAGGCGTGTCTCCCTGCACTGCCCTCCAGTGGTTGTGGGGATATACTGCACCTGAAGTGCACAGGAAAGTTTAACAGGATTTGAATTAATTCTTAGAATATGACAGATATATTTGTGGTAATTAATTAATTAACTATAAGCACTGGATAAAAAATCTTTTGCCAATCTGTAGTTGTGTTAAATCTTTCTTTCTGTTGAGGCCTCAGAAGTGTGAACTCTGCTCTTTATTTTCAGTGCAGTGCCAAGTGGTTGTTCATCAGTAGAAGTGAACCAGTCCTTGCCTGTGTTTGTGTTGGACTCCCTGCTATGTTTGTGGACGTGTGCACAAAGTATAATGAGAGAGATTTCGTGTCTGTCTGGATTTAATGTGCTAGCATCATTTGAGAGAGAAGATCTGGAGATGATTAACGTCAGCGATGACAAAAACAGACTGTTAAGTCACCTCTGATCTGACTAAATGAACATATACAGTCAAAGCTAAAGACATGCATGACATGCCCAGTGAAAAGCCGTTATGATATCCGTAATAGACAGCCCACCCTAGAAAGAGTAACTGGTGTTGGGTCAGCATGCAGGCGTGAGGGTGGGGGTGCTGTGTAGTAAATTGAACTAATTGAATTGTCTGTTTCCAGAACACAGATGAACTACACCCTATGTCCGGGCACAAAGCCAAACAATAGGTCTACTTAGACAGGAGGGAAGGAATCATCAGGTTTCTTGTATGTTGTGTATAAACTGTATTGTGTCAGGGAGCCACTATACATATGCCAGAGTCTCCCAGGATTTCTGGGAGATGTAGGATGCCTCCTATATTGTGATGTGATACACATAAATTACTGTTGCTCATAAGGTTTCACTGATATCAATTATTATGCTCAGTTTTGTGTGTGTGTTGTTTTGACACAGGGAGACATCCAGCAGCTGCTGATCGTTGACGACTCCAGAGCAGCAGAGCTGTACTGTCAGGATTACATCCCGGACTGTGACGCACCGCTGCTCTACAACAGCATATTAACAGAGGCTGAGGAGGCAAGTTCCCTTCTATCAGCTTGTCGCAGAAGACAGGGAGAGAGTTGAACCATTTTTCTAATTGAAGACATGAAGAGCAAATAGATCTCGTTCAGGAATCATATCAGCCATGTGGGATACAGACATTTATTCTACCTGGTTCATTCCTCACATAGCAAACACTGGGAGGCATATCAGGTAGTGGACACTGTAAATCCTGACAGAACGTTAAGCAGCCTCCAAGGCTTCATTTGTAAGAGGAAGACTCTTACATTTATTTATGGACGGTTTAGAAGGTTGATATGACAAAAAAAGACGAATGGCTTAATTTTTTTTAGCCACATGTTTACACTCTGGGGAAAACCTCTGGGTAACAGATTACAGATCACTGTGGGCTGTGGAGGAATTTGAGTCAGGTATTTGGTTGCCACTGGACATATTTGCATGTGTAAAAAAGCCGTTTTAGAGACATCACTCTGACACCTCCAGCTGTTTATGTCCTTGCTGTTTTTGTGATACCCCCACACTTTAATGAAGTTATAAATTATTTAAAAAGATTGTAGTCTGCAGCACAGAGCTGTCACCTTCTCCCTCCCTCTCTGTCCCTCATCCTTCTTAGTGAAACTCACTACATGATTTTTGGTCTTCCTGTGTAGTTTGCCAGGTTCTGTGCACCTTTTGATTTATAATCTGGCTTACAGCTCGAAACACTCCAGGATTCCTGGTTCGTTGTGTTCAGTTTTAGTGTAAGTGTACCAGAAGTGCAGAAAGCATAAACAGTCTGCTACCCAATGGAAACTGAGTGTAGGCCAGCTCCAGCTGTGCCATGCTTGTATTGGATTTTTAATGATATTTTTCATGACGCAGATCACTCAGCCAAGCAGCCTGGTAGGGGAAGTATTTCTGAAATTTCAACAAGAATAATTTATCCTCTAAAACTTATCAGCCCAGGGTTTCTGTTCATTTTATCTGTTGTATTATACATCTCAGTGTTCTCTGTATAACTGACCAAGAGCACCGTCTGTTCTCTGGAGTCTTTGTCATCTGTTTTGAATTGTTTACGGCTTTCAGGTGGAGGGAGCACCCAGGAAGCATGTGGTCCAAGAGTTTGAGGAGTTTGACTACAGCAACTTCTATGACGACATCTCTGTCTCCACAGTGACCGCAGGTCCTAACGTCACCGAGTATGAGGTGAGAGAGCAGGAAGAATGAGCTCAGAATTATGTGTTTGTGTTTACCTCATCATGTTGGTCTCTCTCTGTGTTTGCTGGATAGATCATAGAATATGAAGACTATGACAACACTACGGATTTAAACCACGTGGATGAGTATGAATATGAAGAATACGATGAACGCTATGGACCAGCAGAGAGAGAAAGGGAGTTCTCTCTGAATGCACAGGTACCATCCAAAGAATTACATAAATTAATCCTGTGTAAGAAATAGAAAACTATTCTTCTGTACCGCTCAGTCTCACTGTACGATCTCCTCTCATTAGGATATACCAGAGAAAGGACAGAAAGGAGAGCCAGCCTATTTGGGAGTGGTGAGAAACACACTCACACACATAACCACAGCAGGCATTGAACCTCAAAACGTTTTATGTCCTGTCTTAAAGTTGTTTAAAACATTAGGTATTGATAATTGGCCTATGCTGGAAGTCGGTGTCAAGTTTTTAATCTTTTGAAATGACTCTTTCATCATCGGAAATCCATCCATTATCTGAACTTCTCCTGTTCAGGCCTGTTGTGTTAACAAGATAGTTATTGTTTAAAGTCCGGAAATATATTGTAGTGTAGACTGCTTGTTTGAAACAACAAAAGGACTCATGTCCTGTGAAGGTGTCTACATTTTTCAGCTTAGGTGTTGAAAAATGTATATATAAACCCCAATAAATAATACATAATACAATTAAATTCTTTCTTTGCTGTCCACAACATATGCCACATTATAAGAATAAGGTAAATTTAAAGATTAATGTAAATAGTATGAAGTCAATTAAATGATTTCGATAATTACAACTTATAGCACATGAAAAATAAAGAAAATCCAGTATCTCAAAACATTAGGTTATGTCCAAAAATGTTCTGAAAAGGTTGTTTATTTGTACACTCAAAACTTTATTCAGGGCTATTTTAGGCTAGCCAGTCCAAAACTGCAGTATAATGTTCAGTGAACCTCTAAGCTGTAGTTTTGGCACTGTCCTGCTGGGAAGAGGAAATCAGCATCTCCATAAAACCTGTTAGCAGACGGAAGCATGAAGCGCTATAATATCTCTGGGCAGATGACTGCGTTGACTTTCGACCTGATAAAACACATTGGTGTTTTAATGGTCCCAAATCATCACCAACTGGACTTCAAGCAGCTTTGATTCCGTGTGTCTCCGGGAGCTTACTCCAGATAAGACTCTTGACAACTGTCAGTTCAGCAGCCGTCCCCATGATTGTGGTTGTGTGTACTAAGCTATTCTCAGTCCTTCAACAACAAAATAACATTTGTTCATGTTACATGTTTGTGTGGAAAAAAATTAAACTTGGGCAGCATATCAATATATTTTTTAAAATTAAAAGCAAAACTAAGAACCTGAAAAATACAGTATATTGTGTGTAGGAGTAGTACCACACTAGGCCTCTGGTGTAACAACCTTAAATCTCAAACAAGATGTTGACTTTTGTAATATGTCTGCAGGGAACACAGATTACAGGACCACATGGACCACCGGGGCCTGAGGTTAGTGACATCTTTTTTGAGTTTTATCTTAATACTCAGGTAAAGTGTGTGTTTTAAAATGATAACTGGAATGACTCTTATTATAAAATTGAAAGCTTGCAATTCTGCTCACACATTTGTCTGTGTGTTTGCAGGGGGAGCCAGGACCTCCTGGAGTCACAGGACCGGTGGGACCTCGAGGAGACCCCGGGGAGCTGGTGAGGACTGTTCTGTTTGTTACTTGAGTAACTGAATCCATCACATTTTGGCATCTCTCCATAACTGTATGCATCCTGTCAGGGCCCCCCAGGGCAGCCAGGCCTAAACGGAGCCGATGGGATCCCAGGACCCCCAGGAAACATCATGCTCATACCGGTAACTTGAAGATATTTCTGCATTGCCCGAGGCCTTACAAACTTCAGTGATGTTGCTATGGCAGTTATTTGGTACTCTTAACCCTTAACAGAGCCTCAGGCCAAATGAAATGTTTGAATGTTGTAAGAGAAATGGGCTGGCTCAGGATTGTTGCACACATGAACCAGTTGTTTAACAATTCGCTGATCTTTCATGCTCTGTGTAGAAGCATCTGCATTAGCTACTGTGTTTCCCCAGTATTTATTGGTGCCCGCAGTGCAATGCATCTATAATTCTGAGCTTTGTTGTGCAAGAAATGAGTAGCAGTGTCCTGTATTGGCCACTGGGTGGCATATTGAGTTTGACTTGTGCATCTTGTGTGTGTGTGTGTGTGTGTGTGTGTGTGTGTGTGTGTGTGTGTGTGTGTGTGTGTGTGTGCAGTTTCAGTCAGGTGGTGACCCCAGAACAGGTGCTGTGGTCTCAGCACAGGAGGCACAGGCTCAGGCCATCCTGCAGCAGACCAAGGTACACATACAGTTACATCTTAAACACACACACACGTTGCTGATGTAGATACTACACTTTGTGTGTCACTGTCTCATTCCTCTTCCTCTCCAACCCCCCAACCCCCCCGTTCTAGCTGGCTATGAAGGGACCTCCAGGGCCACTCGGCCTACGAGGAAGACCTGGACCACTGGTGAGTGACATCATGCATGTCATTCTGGTGTTTGGTGTGTAACCATCATCATAATCACTTATTATTATTGCACTGCACTCCACCCCTGTCTGTTACAGACATGTTTTCTTTGATATTTCTGATGTCTTTATGTTTATGTGGTTCTTCTCTGGTTGTGGTTCTTTCCTTTCTTTCTTAAACAGCTGTAACAAGGTAAAGGAATTTCTCTCTGGGATTGATAAAGTTCTTTAATTTTTTAATCTTGATCCTGCTACTTGATTTTCTTCGGAATCTGACGATGGGATTGGGTTGGGGTGCAGCACAATCATTTATTAGTTTTTTCTCTAGGTTTTAGTATCGCAAAGCAGTGTACTACTTATTGAATAAATTGGAAACATTTTAATTCAATTCAATTCAACTTTATTTATATAGCGCCAATTTACAACATAAGTCATCTCAGCGCACTTCACAGTGTAAGGTTAAAGACCTTACAAATTATATAATATATACAAATTAATGCAGAAAACCCAACAGTCCCACTTGAGCAAGCACGTAAGGCAACAGTGGAGAGGAAAAACTCCCTTTAACGGA
>JAUYWH010000001.1:4821704-4841182 GCA_034779795.1 Ctenopoma multispine
GTGTGTGTGTGTGTGTGTGTGTGTGTGTGTGTGTGTGTGTGTGTGTGTGTGTGTGTGTGTGTGTGTGTGTGTAGGGTCCAGCTGGGAAGGATGGACTTCCAGGTCACCCAGGTCAAAGAGGAGAGCCGGTGAGTGAGTTTATAAGAGGTAGTTACTGCATTTCTTTCTGTAGGGAATGGGCTTTACCACACACACACACACACACACACGTTTTTTAATATTTACTGTAACTTCAGGGATTCCAAGGGAAGACAGGACCTCCTGGACCCACAGGTGTTGTGGGGCCACAGGTGAGCTCAAAATGTGAATTTCTTCTGTTACCTAATATTATTTCTACTACCTTGTGCTTCATGTCTGTTATATTGTAACTGACTTGTTTGTGTTCAGGGAAAATCCGGAGAGCCCGGCCCAACAGGGGACCGGGGTCACCCAGGGGCACCAGGGGTGCCTGGAGAGCATGGTTTACCTGGGACTGCTGGAAAGGAAGGCGGAAAGGTGGGTACACACAGTTAAGCAACACCGATCGTCATTTGATGGAGTCTTCATTTATGTTTTGATTGTACAATGTTTTTGTCTTTTCTTCTCAGGGTGATCCAGGTTTACCTGGGACATCTGGGAAGAACGGTCCTCCTGGACTGAAAGGGTTCAGGGGCAGCAGAGGAGCCCCTGGAACTATGGTAACACGCCCAAACACACTCAATAAAAAAATAACATAATTATATATATAAATGTATAAGTTATTTAGTACAAATAATGTGTGATATTTTCAGGGACCCCCTGGTCTAAAAGGAGGATCAGGACCTTCCGGAGCCCCAGGAGCCATAGTAAGTGACTTGTGTTGTTAGTACAGTTTATTTTTTCTCTTTGTTCTTAAATTATATGTGTGACCTTTGGCTGTTGTGAACGTGAAATGTTTTTCAGTTTTATCTGAACAACAAAATAAAACCATTAAAAAGCATTTTTCATCCACATTTGGCCTGTACTGCCTCAGCACTTTGTCAAGAAGTTTTACAGAGTTGTAAATTGTGTCTGTAGGGGGCTGCAGGTGAACGGGGCCCTTCTGGAGCAGCTGGAGCCATCGGACAGCCTGGTCGAGCTGGACCAATTGGAGGACCTGGTCCAATGGGAGAGAAGGGGGAGCCTGTAATTCCATCTTATTTTTTTTGTCTCTGTTACTTACTTATTTTATTATGTCTTCCCATCAGAGTTTATTTATTTATTTTCAGTGATATTACAGTTCATTGACGCTCTGCAATACTTAAAAAATAGGAAATTCAGAATCAGAATGGATGGAAAGAAAACCATGTAGATAATGTGGATCAATTAGTTTTAGTGGAGTATCTGTACATAAGGACGCATTTTGAATGTTTGTGTTTATGTTCCAGGGAGACAAAGGTCCAATAGGACCAGCAGGTCAGGATGGAGAGCAGGGAACTGTAGGGATGCCTGGAGCTACAGGTCCTGCAGGACCTTCAGGGGATGACGGGGATAAGGTAATGCATATGAATAAGATTGCATATATAAGATTGTGTGTTTGTGCTGTTGTAATACATTGTGTCTCCACAGGGAGAGCAAGGTGGACCTGGACAGAAAGGCAGCAAAGGAGACAAAGGGGAAGCAGTGAGTATACAGCTGCAGACGACACATCAACATGTGAGGGTTCTCCATGTCTGATCCACATCTCTCTCTCTTTCTACAGGGTCCCCTAGGCCCCACAGGCACTCAAGGACCCGTTGGTCAGCCAGGACTCCCAGTGAGTTTGCTCTTTGTGGTTTTTTTGTTTTTCCCATGCTTAATAGCTGAAACCCAGTCTAATACATCAGTCCTGCAAATTACAACCTTCATAAAAATTGTAATGTTCAGTTTTTGTTCAGACTCCTCTATAGAGAGACAGATTTCGTTATGGAGGCTGTAGTTTGTGCTGCGGTGGGACAGAGCTGTTTCTGTTACTTATCCTAGCATCACTGATATTAAATGACAGGTACAGTGAAGGTTTTCCTCCTCTGTGCTGTAGGGTGTAGATGGAATGCCAGGCCCCCGGGGCCAGCAGGGCATGTACGGTCCAAAGGGAGATGAAGGACTCCGTGGCTTCAAGGGTGCTACAGGACCAATAGGTTTACAGGTGAGGCTACTGAAATTATGCCTTCTTAATAAATGGAGCGAACACTGAGCTCAGCATTGTATTCACCTAATCCTGTGTGTATGTTTGTGTATTCCCAGGGCATGCCTGGCCTCCCAGGAGAAAAGGGTGAGAGTGGACACGTGGGACTAATGGTGAGCTTATTTACATCACCTTTATTTACATCAGACATTTTCTTCATTTAAACAAAACTATTAATACTTTTTATTCCTCTCACATCACTTACCTGGCTTTAGGGTCCACCCGGACAACAAGGTCCCGCTGGTCCTCAAGGACCTATTGGAGGACAAGTAAGTCTCAGAAATAAGAAATATGTGTAGCGTTATTTAGCCAAACACTTGTAATGTATACTTAAAAACCTTAATTTCTGTCCTGTGCAGGGTCCAACTGGTCGAGTAGGGATGATAGGACAGCCAGGCATTGTTGGAGAGAAGGTACAGAAAGTAACAATGGCGCCTTTTCGACACATATTACATCCTTAACTGTTCAGCTCTTCAGTGATTTTTTACACTCTATATATTTCTGTCTAAGGGAGAGGATGGCGAGGCAGGTGACCCTGGAACTGTTGGGGTTGCAGGAAAGCCAGTGAGTTTTTTTTTTTCATGGAGAGGCACATCTTCATTGAATACGCTGCCACCATCACCTCTTCAACTTTTGGTATCTCTTGCTCATCTTTACATCTTATGTCTCTTAATTATTTAAATTTTAGGGAGAAAAAGGAGACCAAGGGGAGAAGGGAGATACAGGCCTTCCAGGAGCAGCTGGGCCTCCAGGACCCAGGGGTGCTCCAGGGGAAGATGGACCCAAAGGCAACGCTGTAAGAAACACTTACACCAAAAACCAAAATTAACCCTAACGCTTTTATCCAAAGGGATTTACAAGCAGAAAATGATCTTCTGTATTGTATGGTTTAAGGCCTTCTATGTGTCTGGTCTTTAGCTGTACAATGCAAAAACACCCATCAGTCAGAACATTAAATCCACTTTGTTTTAGTGTTTCAATAGAGAGGGATCAGCATGGGGAAACCTTTTATGCTGATCGATAGGCGTCAGCAACAGTTTGTGTTGTACCACAGAATATTTACTGTCTGCTGACAGTAAAAGACAAGACAAAGTAAAGCCACAAATATGTGGTAAGCGTTGAGTCAATAGAATAATAAATTGACATTGGTTTTCCCAAGTTAAATTCCTAAGCAATAGAGATGTATGTGAAAAGCTTTTTTAAATTTCCAGTGAACAAATTACAATTCTAGGAAGCTAAATTGAGAATTCAATCCAGTGAAAGCTAGCTGAAGTCGAGGAGTGACGACACGAAAATTACATTTATTTGTTGATTTTTTTCATAGCTTGTAATGTGTAGCTGATGTATTGGTATATAACAGAAACTAAATCAAACAATTATAGGAGTGTAAAACTTTTAGCTAAACTCCTGGAGAGTAACTAGCTTAGCAGATGTCAGCTTTTGATTATGGTGGAATTTGAAAGTCACATATTTAAACAGACACCTGGCAAAATGGAGACACATTTAATCACTGTATGTTGTAGACTATAAATAATCAAAATACAGTTTACTTTATTAAAGTAGTAAAACTTGTTTTTGTTTGTCTGTATTTTTTAGGTATTATGTAGACTCCATAGCATTTATTTTTGGGTAAATAATTAGGCTAAAAGTCATAAATCTAAACAATTAAATTTTTTGTCTGAACTGTCTTCACTTTTCCTCAGGGTCCTATAGGTCTCACCGGTGACATTGGGCCTCAGGGAGAGCCTGGACCCAACGTGAGTGCTGGTTCTTCTGCCGCTTTCTCTTCTGTAATTTAAATTCACTGGACGTTTTGGAAACATAACTGCCAAATAATAGAACAGAGAATGATCAAAAATATATTTCTCATTATTAATTTTTATTTAATGATGTCAGTAATTTACTTTTCTTCTTCTGTAGTGTATATAAAGGAGCAATCAACCCAGGCAAACAAGTTATTTTTAAGAAACAACATACTTTATACAACTCTAGACGTTCTTATTTCCACCTTTAAAACATCTTTTTTCACCACTACAAAATTATTTTAGCTTTCTTCAACCTGCCATTTTTCTTTCGTCCTCAGGGTGTAGATGGTCTGCCTGGGACTAAAGGAGACACAGGAGATCCTGGACAATCTGTGAGCTCCTCTCTTCTACATCGTCCTCCACACTGACATCCACAACATCACGTAAAGTCATAAACGTTAAAGGCAGCATAATGACTGGCCATGAAACCTGTTTCTTTAAATTTCTCAGGGACCACCAGGAGCCCCAGGGGAACCTGGACCATCTGGACCTCCTGGGCGAAGGGTGTGTGTGTGCTTGCGTGTTTGTGTCAGTGCCTACATGCACCGCTGATGCACTCATGATTCTCTTTTTCTATTTCCTGCTATACTAAGGGATTGATTTAATACAATTCTCCTGTTAGGATTAAGTTGGGAATATTTTTTTACTGAATTCTTACGGCATGTGTGTATATTTCTGTGACAGATCTAGGTTAAAATGTTTTTTAAATGCTGTTCTTCAGGGCCACTTGGGGAAACCTGGGAAGGAAGGAAAAGAAGGCCTGAAAGGAGCGAAGGTGAGAGTTGGAAACATTTCAAAAAATAAATGAATGAATTCTCTCATGTCCCGAGGTCACCCTGTTTTCTGTCTGTTTTAGGGTGCTCCTGGCTTAGAGGGTCTAATAGGGAAAACAGGGCCTGTTGGTGCTCAGGGGCACCCTGGGAAGCCTGGGCCTCAAGGCTTAAGAGGAATCCCCGGGCCTGCTGTAAGTCACAAAAGAGCCGAATAAAATGGTGGAAGTGAATTATAAATAGAAAGATGGATGGAGGCTGAGAAATATTTCTGTCTGTGTCGTTCTCTCAGGGTGAGCAGGGTTTAAATGGACCACCAGGCCAGACTGGTCCACCCGGTCCCATGGTAAGATGATATATCAAATAAAGAACATGATGGTTCTTGATGGAGGTTTTAAAAATGAATGGGAAAGAAAATGAATAAGTTTTGTGACAGTGTGAACAAAATATTTCCTCTCCTTTGCCTTGAAGCAGCTCTTGTACATCTCGCAGGATGTACATTTACCACCTTTTTTTTTCATCTCATCTTCTCAGGGTCCATCAGGGATACCGGGACTAAAGGGAGACCCTGGCAAGAAGGGAGACAAGGTGCGTGCGTATTCTACACACACATAAACATTCACTCGGATCTTGGCGATGACGTTAATCTCCTATGTGACATCTGTGCAGGGTCATGGTGGTCTCATAGGTCTGACAGGGCCACCAGGAGACATGGGAGAGAAGGGCGACAGAGGCCTGCCAGGAAACCAGGGTCCACCTGGTGCAAAGGGAGATGAGGTCCTGAAAAAATACACACACAAACACACACACACACACACACAAGCCTGATTACCAAGTCATCAACCTTTGTCAGGTTGCGCTGGGGCATGTACAAAGCCATTGATACTTACAGATAGTAAGATACAAATAGAATAAAAATAGAACTGTTCCCTAGTCTTTGCTCTCTGATATTATTGTTCTGAAGAGACTTATTTTTACTTACAGTGCTGTGAAACAGCATTTGCCCCTTTCTGCTCTTTTATTTATTTGCATATTTGTCACACAAATGTTAATACTACACAAAGATAATCTGAGTAAATACAAAATGCAGTTTTTAAATGATTATTTCATTTAATAATTATGTTATCTTTGTGTAATAATACAATTTAAGTATTTTTAAGTATGTTTAAGTATTAAGAGCACACTTAAACATCAACATTATCAACAGCATCAAATTCAACATTAAAATACATTGGGTTTTTTTAGTGGAGTACTTTTACTTTTGTACTTTAAGTACAGTTTAGAGCATGTATTTTAGTACTTTTACTTGAGTAGAAAAATTGAAGTATACTTTTACTTTTACTTTACTTTGTGGAGTATTTCACGGGCACGTATATGCACATTTACTTGAGTATTGAGTTTGTGTACTTTGTACACCTCTGGCTCTGACCACAAAGTGTACAGTATTATTTCTAGCATGGATTAGCAAACAGGAGAAAAATTATGATACTTTATTTCTTTATTTTTATATTTATTAGAATAATAAGTTATTTAATTCATTTATTCCATTTATTTACAGCACTTAAACTGAATAGTTAATGTATATAAAGCAAAAAACATACACAACATCGTGATACAGCAAACATGGAGTAAAGTATTCCACCATAAGTCTACTTAATGTTGTCTGGGAGTAAGTCATAAATTGGGGATAATCCTACCTCAGCAGGATTATCAATAATAAAGAAACAAAAGTCAGAAACAACAATGTATTTTATACATATATAAATGTACAAATTATTTTAATTTAATATTTTTATGTATCTTTCTTCTGGGTTTTACAGACAGGGTTAAAAGAAACATAAAGGCATTGTTGTCTTTGGTCTCTCCCTGGGATTTATCGACAATAAGGACAAAAACTTTTTCTTCACAGTCTGATGATAACAAGTAGTTGCTTGTAGCTTGTAGACTTCCAGCAGCATTTGTTCTCTTCATTTGACGTTTTTCTTTCTTTTGTGTTTAATATCAGGGTCCAGTTGGCCCACCAGGTCCCTCTGGTCCTCCAGGTCCTACAGGTTTGTCTGTGAGTACACATCATCATCTTGACTTCTTGCATATACACTATTAATATCAAGGAGGTTGTTGCAACATTGTTCACTCTTTACCTCTCTCACAGGGTGCTATTGGCCTAAAGGGCTCTAAAGGAAACCAGGTGACTGATGATCAGTGATTTGTTCGATTAAATTATTCTGTGCTATTACTTAATAAACTGATTAAAGTTGCCCTCTGTTTGTGTATTTAGGGTGCAATTGGCCCCAGAGGAGACACTGGGCCTGCAGGACCTCCAGGAGCACCAGTGAGTTTAGTTTACTGACGTTTCGTACATTGAGTACTTTTACCATTCTTACTTACTTCTATTTGTGTGTATGCGACTCCATCGCCTGCTTTGATCTCCTCTCCTCTCCTCTCCTCTCCTCTCCTCTCCTCTCCTCTCACTGTCCAGGGACTGCCAGCAGCTGCGATAGCCTCTCTCCCGGAGCGAGGAATGAGAAGGAGGACCCATACCTTGGTGGACGGTGCTGCATTTGAAGAGGAGGTGGATGCAGTAGATGGAGAAGAGGAAGAGTGGATTCAAGGAGATCAGGCGGAGCAGGATGGTTTGATGAAGGAGGGCAAAGGAATGGAGGAAGTGTTTGCATCTCTGTCCTCTATGAAAGTGGAGGTTCAGGGCCTGCGCAACCCTCAAGGGACCTACCACAGCCCTGCTCGCACCTGCAAGG
Organism: Ctenopoma multispine; assembly: GCA_034779795.1. NCBI lineage: Eukaryota > Metazoa > Chordata > Actinopteri > Anabantiformes > Anabantidae > Ctenopoma > Ctenopoma multispine. The sequence goes on from JAUYWH010000001.1 coordinate 4,829,197, forward strand.
AGCTCTGGCTCCTCAACCCAGAGCTGCCCAATGGTACTTTTATTAGTTTGTGTTTATTACCATCTGTCCGCCTGCATGTCCAGACTCATTTTTACTTTCCAGCTCTGTGTGTGTTCTCTTCTCCACCACACACCAACTGCATCTGTGTTTGGTGTTCTTGTTGTTGACAGCATTATTAGACTGGTGTTTTCTGGCCCCTCTGCCCCCTCTCACTTTTTCTCTCTCTCCAGGCGAGTACTGGATAGATCCCAACCAGGGTTGCCATAGAGACTCCTTTAAGGTGTTTTGTAACTTCACCGCACAGGGAGAGACATGTCTGTATCCTGACAAGAAGTTCCAGTCGGTTAGTTTAAATCAAAAAGCTTCTTTTTTTTAAAAATGATTTATAGGCAGTCATTCTAAATAAATTGTTCAAAACCTTCAGGAGCCTTTGCCAACAGATTACCGATTTGGAGAGAGATTAAATATTATTAAGTCAATATCTGTTTGTTCATTCAGTGAACGGATTGATTTGTTTTTTTGCCACTAGGTGAAGTTAGCAGCCTGGAAAGGAGAAAAGCCTGGCACCTGGTACAGTAAATTCAGAAAAGGAAAACAGGTATGCTCATGTGTCTTTATGCAACACTTTGTAGAAAAATAGTTTAATCACAATTATGACGGCTGATGCAAATTTGGGACGTGTCTGGTTGGATGCCAGTTAGAAGCCTTTGTCAGTTTCAAAGAGACACTCTTCATTTTAATAAGTGCATTTTAAAAAGAGCCTTTGGCAGACAGTTATCCAGAGTGTCTGACATCTCTGCTCAGTTTTTATTATAAAGACAAAACCGTCAAATCAACTGAAGTTACACATTTGGCAACAGTCAGATCATATCATTGATGAGCAGATCAGAAGTGTAGGAACTGCTGCAGACAGGACAACAAAGATTTCTTATTTACTAAGAAGCCTTGACTAATTTTTATAATGCTGTAAAACAGGGAGCCTGCCAAGGGGTGCATTAAGTAGGGTAGGGTATAGTTTATTTCTGCTACAGCAGAAACCTGTCCTGTGAATCAGTGGGTACGTTCAACTTGCCTGCTTCATTCAAAAGTAGGATGTCTGTGTGGGTTTTAGTTTAGTTAAATAGTATAGTGTGTCGAGAGCACAGATTACGTCAATTATATATATTATTTTTTTATAGCAGCAAGTAAAACAACAAAGGGCTGTTAAATAAAGAAAAATGGTCATGGTGAGTTTTACAAAGGAAAATAAGACGGACTGCTGTGGCCTGGAGGAAGACAGGTGCTGGTCCATTCTGTGATTTATAAGCTTTTAAAAGTCTCACGAATTATGTCACTTGTTGCAGACTGGAAAAAAAAAAGAAGTTGTCAACATGTTATATTTTGCATAGCAGAGGTTGATAAAAGCTGTTAACTGGCACCAAATCGTGTGTCACTTTCGCAGCAGTGAGTAATGACAACTTATTCATGGGCAATGGACTTTATTTTGAAAACGCATTATAGCTTCCAGATTTTAATACAACAAGCAAATAACATTTCATCAGATGTGGTATCTGTTAGTATAGTTTTGATATGTATATATTTGATTTGTGCTCCTTTGTTGATTAACCATCAAGCAAGTTGATTATTTTATTCTGGTGTTCTCCTCTAGTTTTCCTACTCCGGCTCAGATGGCTTTCCAGTCCATGTCGTCCAGCTAACGTTCCTGAAGCTGCTGAGCGCGACGGCCAAGCAGACCTTCACCTACCACTGCCTCAACTCTGCTGCCTGGCTGCACACTGCCTCCTTCAGCCACGAACATGCGCTGCGCTTCAGAGGCAGCAACGGGGAGGAGCTGACGCATGAGAACACGCATTACATAACTGCACTGTACGACGGGTGTCAGGTGAGTAACACAGACAGGTATTCACTAGACAGGTATTCACTGTAAGTGTCGACACCTGTTTTCTGATAGTGTTTCTGTGCTTCATGCAGACACGATCAGGGCAGGAGAGGACGGTGTTGGAATTTGACGCTCCGCTATCCAACACGCTCCCAATCATCGACGTAGCTGTGTCTGATTTTGGAAATGGGAATCAGAAATTTGGATTTCAAGTTGGCCCGGTCTGCTATAATGGTTAACTGACCCCTGGGGGTTTAGTAGGAAAAAGAGCCATAGACACTTTTTACATGCAGGGAGAAAACTACATTCAAGATTTACCTGGTGCCGCATATTTATAAATCAATTTACCTACATCAGTGTTCTTTTATGCAAACATTTGTTTCTTTATGCACACATTCATTCATTCATTCAGACTTTCCTTATTTTATACATTCATGTCTCAAAGCTGACTCTGTCAACCATATCCTCAGTTACACATAATGTATTTTTTTAATCATTCCTTTTAGAAGGAGTGAGTGGTAATTTCACACTTCCATCCATGTCTGTTCATACAACTGTACAATAATCGGTAATCACTGATCTTTGCACTCAGTTCCCAACTACGGATAATTATACACTTCATATCTTCAAACATTATCAGTGAATCTAAAACACATTTCAGCAACATTCACTTATCATGTTCTGTGTTGTCAAACCTCATTTTGTTGTGTTGTTTTTGTTTGCTGTTGTAGTTTTGTCGTTATAATGATCTCGTTGTGATGTATATTGTAGTGTAAGTTGTCACGGTGCTATCATGTAGCTCCTTGCGGAGTACATTTCTTTGTTAAAGGGAACTGGGGCAGTGCATTTTTTTATATTGTGAAGCAATGTTTTATATTTTTTCAATATAACAAACTGTGGTACATGATTTGTGTGGGGACGTGACTGAGTAACATATTTTAATAAAGTACATAATGTACATTTAAGTTAACATGATGATATTTAGTTTTATTGAATGCATCTTCTAAAATCAAAAAGCCACTGATGGCGACTGAGGAGTACACAAACATGCTTTTTAAGGATGGCAGTGACGATTTGTCAGTTGATTAATCAGTTCATCGCGTTGGTCCAGAGAGATTCCATCAGACTGAATTGGAAAAACTTTGATATCAGCTTTATAACATAGCGCCATCAAGAGGTTATATGTCCAGTGCTAGCATAAATAAAACTAATACGATTCCCTTTGACAGCTTTACCCGAGTCCTGTATCACAGATCCACTGTTGATTCAAGAGATTTTTCACAGAGCAACCAGCAGTGAAATGTCTCCATGTGTCACTCTGAGACTGTGAATTAAATAATTAAATAAAGAGGTGAATTAAATAAAAATAAAAACTACTAAGTATATACAATATCTTACAGAATGTGAACATACAGAACCTAAGCAAGAAGAAAGAACAAAGATAGTTGAACATATGGGGACATCATACATTCCTGGTGTATAGAAATGCAAACAACCAAATGGTTTAAAGTGACAATGTGCAAAAATACAGACTTGATAAGGATTACTGTAGGTGGTGCATATGCAAACTGTCTTGATTGAGGAACCTAATGGCCTGGTTAAAAAAAAGTCTTTATGAGTCTCTCAGTCCTGGACATGAGGCTACAGAACCGTCTACCAGAGTTCTGCCAGCAGAACAGACAGACAGCAGGCTTGAGCAGTCCTTTGTGATTCTGATTGCTCTAGACCTGCAGCGTTTAGTGAAAGTGTCCAGCGGGGAGGGCAGAGCAGGTCAACTACAGCGTTCGGCCACCCTGATCACTCTCTGCAGGACTTTGCCGTCCTGGAGAGAATAGTAAAACCATGAAGTAATACTCATGGACAGGATACTCTCCACAGCAGCTGTGTAGAAGATTTTTAGGATCACAGGAGACCCTAAATCTGCTCAGCTGCTTAAGGTGGTAGAGCCACTTCCATGCCTTGGTGACCTGAGTGCTCAGATGTTAATCATATACCATTTTGACAGGCTTTCCACGTCCTCCAAGTAGGCCGACTCATCGTTGTTGGAGATGAGGCCAATTACCACTGTGTCATTGGCAAACTTAACAATGGTGTCAGAGCTGCTAGAGGCAGCAGTCACAGGTGTAGAGTGTACAGCAGGGGACTCAAAACAAACCCTTAAAGAGTTCTGGTGCTGAAGATAACAGTGTTGGACACACAGATGCCCACTCAAAATTTGGGTTCTTCCGTTGAGAAAGTCCAGCACCCACCTGGGTCCCTTGGTTTTGTAAGTAGTCTGAGGGGACAATTGTGTTAAAGGCTGAGCTGTAACCCTCACAAAGTTCCCATTTCTACTGCCTATGTGGGTGAGGGTGGTGTGCATCCCCTGTTGATCTGTTTGGACGGTAGGCAAGCTGTAGTGGGTCAATGGACTTTGGAAAAGAGGAGTAGATGAAGTTCTTAACAAGGCCCTCAAACACCTTCATACCCAGAGATGTGAGGGCACCGAGCGGTAGTCATTCAGGCTGGTGGGCTTCTTGTGCCTCGGGACAGAACGATGGGGTATCTTTTGAAACTGAGACTTGTTGAGACTTGTTGAAGACAGAGGTGAAAAAGACAGTCAGCTGATCAGCACCTCAGAACAGTGTCCAGAAATGCCGTCTGGTCCCGCAGCTTTCTCTTCAGAGGCCGGTGCACATCTGACAGGCTGATTGGAGCCATGCCGTATGTCGTCACACGCCTCCTCCCCTTTACTCACACTGTGTACACAAGTAATATTTGCTCTACTGTTCCTAGTATTTATATAGCGCTTCAAAGATGTTAATTGGTTGCTTGATAGCTACATATTATGCATGTCAATTAAAATCTTAAGTAGGCCACACTTATTGCATTTGGTAAGATAAATAGGTTGAGATGTATTGTAATTTATCAGTAAAGTCTAAAAAATCTTGTGTGTGTTGCATTTTGAACCAAATACAAAGAGTTTTTGTTAGTGAATAACCTGAATAACTCTCTTGGTCAGCGTAGCATATAACTAACTTCATTTTAAAATATATAAATAAAACTTCACATTTGTGAAGTTCACAAGGTGATAACTAAATTTCAGTTAGGGCCGACTTTGACGTGACACTCCAGAGTTATTATACATGTCCAAGTGGAGTCATATTATGGAGTTGTGTCTGTAAGTTTAAGTATTCAGCTCTCTGCAGCATGAGCATGCATCATTCATGTTTCTCTCTCCCTGCCCCAGTCTCAGTCCTCTTTCACCCTTTCCGTTGACCCTCATCTCTTCAGTTTCTCTGTCTCTTTCTCTTTTCCTGCTCTCCTGCCTATCATAACATCTGCAGTACATCTAACGGGGACATTTCCAACGATGCTAAAACTTTAATGAGAGGAAGCAGACGAACACAGCTCATCCAGGAGAGTTTAGCTGCCAATTTTCAGCAATGAAATATAGATGACATGACATGAAAGTCAGTCACATTGTGTTTAACTGCACTGAGAGTGGGAGCTTCTGTGGGAAGCTGTATTTTTGTGCCGCTCGAGCTTCAGCCCAAACCGTAGGTCCAACACTGTTTAATATTTTACTGCTTTTCAGTTTGTGTAATGAAGATATTTCTCACTGCCCACAGAGAATATGTGAAAGCCAAAAAAGGGTTTTCAGCTCTTTGTTTTAAGCAGTGGTGGGAGTAACTACATTTTCTTAAATACTGAAGTTACAATTCTTCTTCATCTACAAGTTACTTGTACATCACCTTATCTATTTTTTATTTCACTTTTATGTTAACTTTCATACTATTGTACATTATATTGTATTATTAAAGATCAAACCACCTGGCAGTACATAAAATGGTAAGAATTAGCCCCTTGCTCACCAGCTGCTAAATTAATGACATATACATTAATTATTCGATAATTTAAATTAAATGATATTATTACATAATGAGTAGTTTTACCTGATGCTAATCAATGTGTTCTTAAATAAAGTTTTGAATACATGTGTATTTCAAAACTTTCTTTTTGAATTTCTTTTTAAAAAATAAGGGTATTTTTTTATGAATCGCTAGAAAGTCTTAATTTCAAACTACTAGATGGGAAAATGTGGTGAAAACATTTGTGGGCATTTATATGATAAAGATAAAACTAAGATCTTGCTTCGATTATTTGCCAACATTAGGGCGAAAATGTATGCTAACTTGCTAACTGTTAGAAGGACACTTGGTGACAAACTAAAGCTAAGTTATAGTTTTAAAGGTCATGCAACAGCAGAGATGGAGGAAGAAGCATCGATGTTATCAGATAACCGTACTTGCTAACCATACCTTAATGTGAAAATGCTTCTTTACATTTTAGATGAGGAACTGATACTTAACATTAGTTGGCGTTAGCTAGTTAGCTAGCGTTAGCTAACTAAATACTAGCGTCAAAATGTTTTCCAACTAAACTTGAGTTGAATTGTCGTTAAATATGAGCGTCAACCGGCAGCAACATTTTAAAATACTACTAATACTAAATATGATTAATATCAGTTATCATTAGACAAATAGCTAATGCTAAATTACTCAGCACTAACTCACTTTTTAAGTTAGCTGAGTAGCACTTATTTAAAGTACTTGAGTTCCTGATTTCATAGGGGTAGTAAGAGTTTGATATAGTATTAAGTACTAAACAATGTCAAGTACTTAAAGCTGAGTACCTCTGAGCATACATCAAATAATTCAGTGCTGAGAATAATTTTCATTATGAGTTTATCACATCCTATGAAACTGTGGTCTTCAAGTAGCTCATTTTGTTTCACCAGATAGTAAAAACAAAAATAATGCATTTATTATCACATAAAAAAAGCTTAAAATCCATTCAGTTAATGGACTGAACTGCTTGATATTTGGTTGAAAAATCCTTTACTATGTTAGTGTGTTAATAATATAGCATCCAATAAAGTTCACAGGCCAGGCTAAATGTTTCATCTTTAAAAACAGTCTAATGTTCCCAAGAAAATAATACAGCATCTTATTGGTACAACACTGGACATTTTTCAACTGTATTACTTCTGCACTAGGTCTATAGTATAACCTCATGAGTGCTATCCTACATCCAATCTGTGACTTACAAGTACACCCACGCGCCCATTACCCGTGTATGTACTCTCTGTGTGGATGTAACAGATGATCCTTCCCTTACGCCCCCTCTTTCACCTTCTCCAAGACAGTTGTCCTCTCCAGTTGGCGCCTGAGTGACTCTCTTCATCATGCAGCCCACGCCAGGCCTGTGTTCTTCTTCCACACCCAGAGGGAATTCAGTCCCTCCAGCTCAGTCTCCACAGTAGTCCATAACCCTGAGTCTAAAAAACAGGGTTGTACAGCTCCCACTTGAACCTGAAGTGGATGTAGAATCTCCTAAAGTGCTCTGCAGGGTCACAGCTTCTGTTTTGTTTTTTTTACGCCTGAGGTGAGCCAAAGCTGGATCAATACCAGGGAGACCTGAGGGAGAGAAAAGAATGGTGATGGGTCCACCTGAAGCCCTTTGGGTGATGCAGCTGATGTTTACTCTCTGCTTGTGTAAGGTAAGACGACACTTTGCCCCTTTCTTCAATTTACAGACCAAGTTTTTTGCAGTTTTCCAACTGTACATCAGATGTTCAGATAGAAAGTCGATAGACACTACTTCATAATCCTGCAAAAGTCCTGTCTTTAACTCTCAATATCTTTGCTTGACTTTCAGAAATTAAGTTTAGTGTAGCCATGTCCACTTTGGCAAACTGTTTGTCGCATTCAACTTTGGCTTTTTTTACTTTCCATATTTAGAACCTGCACTAGTTTACATGAGACATTAATTTATACGTCTTAAAAACTTGTCTTGTTGACAGCTTTGATTTGTTTCCAGTCCAGATCTTGCTGAGCCTTTACTGCAGTGTCCATAAAGCCAAAATGTTTCAGGAATCCACAGCATGAAAAAGACTAGATCAATATAATATTTGCTGCCAGTAGAATTCAGGCCAACATCTTCAGTCTTCCTTCTAGTTACTCCTAAAATCACATTATTATTAATTTATCTTACTGAGTTTCGCCTACAGAGAAATCACTGTCCTCTGCACGTTTTATTGTTGGGCTTGTGGTACTTTCTCCTGCCTCATTTATTTGGCTGAGTTTTTAGGTTTTTAGTCTTTTTCTTAACACTTGTTCTGTGATGTATTTTGCAAACTTGCTTTTCCTAGAAATGTATACAGTGAGCTACCTAAGTCAATACCCTGAAGGTGTTTAACACCCCTCAGTTGTCATGTTGGCTCAATTGTGCACTTCCACATCTCCTGACGACTGTGTTTCCCCTAAGTGCTGCTGATTGAAATATTCATGTTAGTTCAGTGGATTCGCTGAAGGGCGTTTTATGTATAATCCATGTCTATCATAGGGGCTGTTTACTGGGTTAAAGGAAGGCAGAGACATGTTACTGCTGATGAGAATGAAGGCACAATAAAAAATTTATTGTTGGTTTGTTAAATTGTTGGCACAGAATCACTCCAGGCATGGACCACAGAGCAGCAGGAGTTTTCTGTAGTTGTGTTGCAGTAAAGAGATGCTCGTGTTGATGTAGCACCACAAGAAGCCTCTCACACATCAGATATTAATATCACTGCTTTGTATGGGGTCTTGGATACCGCAGGTCCTTTTACATCTCAGAAAGATAAATAGTTTCATCATCTTAACACTTATTGATATTAGCAAGGTTTATTTTAAATATTTTATTTGACATGATTTAAAACAGCACTACACAAATCATAGATATATTTTCTTCTTTGGTACAATAGCTGCGTCTTGTTATCTTCTCTGTATTTTATTGTCAATCTCAGTTTTTTACGAAAGGAGGAGTAACCATTTAAATTTTCCTCCTGATGATTTTACAGTTATGTTTACACATGTATCAGTGGTGTCTGTGGGACCCTGAACAACGAGAAAGTCAATGTCAACAAAGCAAAAGGTTTTAATCCAGCATTTCACTTCAGATACAAGTTTGTTTCTCTGCTGATTGTTTTGACTTCTACTTATATTTTAGAGCAGCAACTAACATTTATTTTCATTATAAATCAATCTTCTTGTTATTTAAACAATAAATCATTTTGTTTAGGAAACAGTGAAAATGTCCATCACGCTTCTCTAAAGCTCAAGGTGATCTTCAAATGTTTCTCCAGCCAATTCAGAACTCAAAATATATGTAATTTATTAGCACACAATACAAAGAAAAGCTAAAAGTCCTCACAGTTGAGAAGCTGGAACAAGACAGTGCTTTTCAGAATACTTTAGTCAACTAGTTGATTAATCAACTAAATGTTTTTACTTTAATTTTTCTCATATAACAATTTTTTGTTATTTCTGTCCACTTTGTTTCAACCAGCCGCTCTACTGTTCTCTTCTACTGTCTGCTACGCACACCACACTTTGCACAGCACATCAGGTAGTAGTTATTAAATTACAATTAATAAGAAGCTGCAAAACTTACTTAACAAGCAAAACTTCCTCACTAATCTATGATTGATTAGAAGGGAGCGCTTCAGTCAAAAATATCTTTGCACTGCTGCCACGTTGCTATGTGAGTCTGACTCCACGGGAGACTTTGACAGCCTGTCTCCACATTAAGATAAGCTTTAGATTATATTTCTACCAAAGTAAAACAGATTTTTAAAAAGTTACAGACTGTAGGTTAAAACTGTTTAAGCTTTACATACACATATAAATAAATAATAATTACAAATTCAAAGGAGGTTCTGAGTATCTAGTGCATTTACACTTAAAATATAAACTGAAAAATATACTCGTAAACTATGCCTATGCAGACAAGAGACCAGATGAATTTTTTGTCTCTAATTTTTGAAATACTTTAAGGATAAAGCAGTTTAGTATGTGGATTTTTTTATAATTCAACTGCAAAAATTATACAAACATATTTACTAAACAGTAATGTATAAAATGATTATGTAATATTCTCCTGCCATGGGCCAGTTTTACCAAGTAGCTCTCATGTGGAGTCTCTGTGCAGGCACACACCAACAATACAAACACAGAAGTGGTACTTAGGCTGGATTTTATTTTGGGAGTTTGTTGCTTCCATGGGAACAGACTCAGATCGAATAAAGCGTCTTCTGAACATCTTGTACTGTCTGTCAAGTTTTGGTCAAACCCGGTGTGAAGCAGCTTGCATGCTGAGTTTGATTTCGGGAGGCAGCAGTGACCACATGGTGGCAGTGTTGCCTCAGATTGCACAAATACACAATTTCAAATACACACACAAAGACCAGGAACAGGTCAATGTAGAGAACTGTGCTTTCATGTAGGCGTTTGCACTTAATCAATATAAAGGAAACAATGGCCATAGAGGAAAGAAAGGAATGTATTAACAGCACTGAAAATGAAAAGGGAGGATTACAGGGCAGGAACATTAGGACAATAAGAGTATGGGTATGACAAGGAAAAGAAAAGGGAGAAAAGAGGATAAATGTTGAAAGGGATTTGTTATCTCATTCATATTATATGTCATCCACTTGTTCATTTAAGCAGATATTGTTCAAGAGAATGTGCTCCTTTGGTGAAGAAGTTGAGAGAATAGATGAGCGCGTGAGTGAGAGGGAGAGATGGAGTAGTGTGTCTGACAGAGAGAGAGAGAGAGAAGCAGGGTGGAGGGAGGGAAAGGCAGAGAGTTAGTGGATAAATGTGAGAGCAGTGCTGGCTCAGCCACAGCATCTTACTGCCAGGCGAAGGAAGAAGTCCAGGAAACACACACAGCTCAGTGGGCCCAAACCAGCTGTTTCCAGGAGCATCTCCTGCAGCCTGAGCTGGATCTTTGGATGTTTGGACTTGATGTGTATTCACACGGAGGCATCCGGAGTAGCTCGTGCTCCGGGATTTATTCTCTAACTTGCGACAGAGTAGGAACGGAGACTTGAGCAGTGGGACGACCCTGGTTGCTGTTTCATTAAAAAAACACTGACTTTGGATTCTTTGAAAACTTGAGCGTGTACACGACGTCTAACCTGTAGCATCATGCTGTGTATGTGCTGTTGTTAGCATGGCTGCTGTCAACAGTTTGGACGGTGTGTGATAACCAGCCAGAGTTCTTTTTTCGCGTGTCTGAATGTGTGTGTGTCAGGATGAGTGTTCCCATGTTGAAGATTGGTGCGGTGCTGAGCACCATGGCTATGGTAACTAACTGGATGTCCCAGACTCTTCCATCGCTGGTCGGACTCAATGGAACCATCATCTCCTCTGAGGGCACACATGAGCGGATTGTCAGTGTATGTATACTGAATATACACTATACAGACACACACAGTTATTTCATCAAAAAAGGGTTTTTTTAATCACCAGGCGTTCTTTAAATTCTTTAAAATCTGTAGTCAGTCAATTAAACAGCATGATAGTAGGATTTTTTTCCTCCGTCCACACACATAATGTTTGCACACATTGACACCAACTTTCTATAGTTGCATAATTTATTTCCAATGTGATAGCTTTGCGTTTGATATGATGCTGTATATGTTGCTTTTTAATTGCAGAAAAACATCACAAGTATCTGAATTTTGAACAGAACAAATTTTAGGGATCAACACAGTCAGGAATATTTAGCTTCCACGCATCAGATGTTTGATCTGTTCACTGGTGCAAAAAATAGAGCAAAGAAGGTACAGAAATAGAAAAAGGTGCTCAGAAGAACAGATTGGGAACAAAATGAAAAAATCACAGCGGGTGGCAAACATGAAGAATAAAAAGCAATAATAAATAAATAAATAAATAAATAAATACTGTTTTCTGTAAATGTGACTCACAAAGAACACATACAGTATGTAGCCACTGCCACACACACACACACACACACACACACACACACAGAGGGGTAATGGGATTGCTCTCTGTCTGACTTGCTGGAGTGATATTTCTCCTGGGGAAGACTGACTCACCCCTGGGACAGCCAGCGATTTGTTGCCCTAGCAACACCCTGGCAACCCCAGACATGTATATGCTGGACCACTGCACATACAGGTCTCCAGACTCTATATGTATACTGTGTGTGTGTGTGTGTGTGTGTGTGTGTGTGTGTGTGTGTGTGTGTGTGTGTGTGTGTGTGTGTGTGTCTGTCTGT
>JAUYWH010000001.1:4870219-4880486 GCA_034779795.1 Ctenopoma multispine
CTCTCCTCTCCTCTCCTCTCCTCTCCTCTCCTCTCCTCTCCTCTCCTCTCCTCTCCTCTCCTCTCCTCTCCTCAGGCCTCAGTCTGTCTGAGAGGACAGACAAATACCTGCAGGTGCTTTTTCTCATCACCACTCAGTGATGAATGTGTGTCTGTGTGTGTAAAATGGGTTATGCTGTCTCTTCCCTCTCAGCTCAGCCCGTGCGGTGTTGTGTAATGAATTAACAGTGTCGCAAATTATGACTGTGTGTGTGAGCAGGTCATGGTGAATCAATAGTATCTGTGGAGAGAAAGGCAATAAAATCTCATCTCATCTCTGCCTCTGTCTCACGGCTGTATTTGTCTCTTTCCTTCATTTTTCGTGCACGTCTGTCAGTTTATCTGCCTCCTCTCTTCGCTCTCTCATCTTCTCATTTTATATACCCTGAAGCGATGAGTGACTTGAAGGGCAGAGAGTGAAAACATAAATTAACCACAGAGAGCAAGTGAATGACAGAGGCAGAGAGGAAAGGAAAACAGAAAGGATAGGCCATGTAAAAGAGATGAGAGAAAGAGATTGTCTCCGATATTGATCTGGTAATCCTCGTTGTGCTCTCTGGTGATTCTAATCTTCCTCCTACACAAGGATGAGTCGCAGGGAAAGGACGAGAGACCAGGAGTAACTGGAGGGAGGGACTGGAGGACGGGATGCGGAGAAAGGAGGAGCAGTGCCATCAAGTGGTGCAGAGAAATGCTGCAAAGTATTACTTAATTGATAAAGATCTCTTAATGTGTGCTTATCTGTATGTGTTGGTTTCGTGTGTGAAGTCCACGAAACCAAAAGCACGTCGCCTCCTTTCAACCCCGGGTCTGTGGCACAGAAGGAGCAGAGCTAAAAACTGTGAACATATGGTCCCTGTGACACACTCTGACCTTGACTGTGGTAATTTGGGAGTGTAGCATGTGCAAAAGCATGCACAGATACACACACAGAGCATAATAATTCTAGTTCACACATGCACAAGTGAATTCCTAAACCTGCGAGAGACTCTGTAACTTCTGCAGAATGTGAGTCCACATTGTTCATAGGGGAACTGATGATTTTTCCAACCAGTGATTTTCATTGTGATTTTAAGAAGCCTGAGGGTGAAAAAAAAAAGATAAACCTTTGTGAGATCTTGCAAAACCTAGTTTTTTATTTCCCTGCTGGATTCTGATTCCAAGTCTGACCATAAAACGACCTCATCAAACAGAAACGTCTTGATCAACACTACAAAAATGCTGGTGATGTTGAGAGGAGACCTCATCACCATGGCCATTCCAGGTCAAGACACTGTCAATATAACACCCAGGTTTTTGGTGGACTTAGCCTGTTAGAAACACACCTGTACATTAACACTAATGTCGCTCACTGTCTGTTAAAGACAACTGCTAACAGCTGTCACATGGTTATAAGGTGATATGATGTATTTACAACCTATTCATACCTCTGAAGTGGCCAAAAAGTCTTTTTGGTACAAAACTTCACTATAAAGACATGTTGTCAGTGAAGAAAACCCAGGAACAAATTACATTTTCCCCCAATTTGGCAAAACACATTAGTGATAAACACACTTTTTTGGAGACAGTGTTGCATAATCACCCTAAGTGAAAGAAAATTACTTCCTTCACGGAAAATTACTTGTCTGTCTCACAGTCATTTACTTCACTCACCTATAAAACAGCACAAAGAAATAACGAGTTGGTCCAGCTTTTGTGTTTTTAATGGCATATACGGTTACAGAAACAACCCTGTTTATAAACTACAGAGGCACCAGGGCCTTGAAAGGTTTTATAAAGTTCAGGTAATGGGAATCACTGCAGCCAGGTTGAATAATCTTGTGAAAAGCCTTAAAATCAGGAGAGTGAAGGTTTGTTTTCCAGCATATTAATTTTCAGGATTTAACAAGCTCATATAAGCTAACTGTACGTAGAATGATTTGGGGGTGCACATACATTTGGCCGTGCATATACCTTGTTCATAACATTCTCTAACTCTCACAAAGAATCCAATTTTCCTCCTGAATCTCTTTCTCTCTGACTTTCCCTCCAGCCACATTGTGATGAGCCATTTATTAACATGGATTATATGTCGACAGGAACAAAATCTGGCAGAAAACTAGTGGCTGCACCTCCCGCTGTCGCTCTCTCTCCGAGCCAATACACCGCCACGAGCCTGACAGAGAGATTGAGATAAAAGGAATGAAAGACAGATAGATACATGAGAACAGGAGAAAGAATCTATTTTTTCATTGACCTTTCCTGTGTTCGTCATTCAGAAGGCCTGGGATTTTATTCCCGCTCTGTGTTTGAGATCAGCCATCAATAACTGTTCTGTTAATGTCAAGCAGCCACTGACTCTTGCTAAGGAGATCAGAGGAGAAAAGGAGAGGAGCTGTGTCTCTGTGAACAACCAATCTCCCTAAATTCAGACATAGAATGTGAACATCCAGTCTCTCTGTCTGAATTTAATAAGAATAAGAATAAAATTATTCATAATTTATTCATCCTTAATGGGAAATTCTTTTGGACAGGCAGCCCCCGCATAAGGTGCCAAGGGTTCAGGGTTCAGTATCTTGTCCAGAGACACTTTGACATGTGGTCAATATTCAAATAAATCACTTTCAGAAAAGCCAAACGCTGGAACAGTACATAATATAAAGATAATATGGCTCTGATCACCAGACTTGTGACTCTTGCAATCTCCTGACTTTTCCTGCAGTAGCTCCAGCAGGTTTCCAAAATGTATCAGCATCTAATTGACAGAACAGCAGCAAAACATTTTGTACAGACATACCTGGTTCTCAGACGCTACATTTATCAGAAACACCACCATGAGATTGATATTTGTGATGGCCGACCACAGCAACTCCACAGGGATGTGTCCAGTGGATTCAATTTTCAATTCTGTTTATTCATTTAGCGCCAAATTACAAAAAAGTTGCCTCCAGGCACTTCACAATGTGGGACCTTACAGAATAATAAAATAAAATAAAAAATCCCTCTTGAGCAGCACTTGGTGACAGAAACCTCCAGCAGAATCAGACTCAGGGTGAGCGGCCATCTGCCTCGACTGGCTGAGGTAAATGATGCCTAAACGATCTCAGTTTTCTCCTTTTGTTACAAAGAAGAGGCAATTCTCAATTCTGATTTTTGAACCCTGACAGGAAATTAATTTCATCCACTGTGTCCACAATCTAATTATTTCAGCTATTGTCCAAAGCTCTTGATTGTAAGAGAGACTTGAAAGACTAAATTAAACTGAACTAAGAACTATGAGTCGCAACATGGCTGCTGAGATGGCATCAATCTGGTATTAAATGTTATCTTCACTCATCAACAAAACCACCAAAATACTTTAGTTAGGTTCAGTGACTCTAATTTAGAGAGAGAGAGAGAATTTTAAGAGAACAACAGCTTCAGATTAGAGGTGAAGGTCTACTGGATGTCACAGTTCGGTGAATCCAGCAGAAACGCATCATCCACAAGATACAGAGATTCATTCCCAACGCCACCACTGTCAGGATTCCCACTTACTTCCAAGTCTCTGCTTTTATTTTGACAAGCCCACTTCCTGTTCCTCCCTACTCTCAGTTCCCCTCCTGCAGACCCCCGACCAATCTGATGCTATATCTTCTGTTCCTGCGAATTCACCAGAAGCACCAATCCCTCCAGAGGCTGGAATCCCTCAGGCCCACAGCTGTGCCGGGTCCTAACATCCCAGCTCCAGCTTTCACCTCTGTCTCAGCCTCAGCTCCACCCTCAGCTCCCCAGAGGGCTTCTGTTGTCGACGTTGTCAGCCTGCTCCACCTCCAGTTCACTGTCGGCCTTCAGTGCAGTGCAGCCACCACTAGCCTCCAGCCTGGCCACCTGAGGGGTTCTCCTGTTGTCGCCGACCTCCAGCCCAGCCAACAGAGAGGTCCACTTGCTGCCACCAGCCTCCTGCCTGACCTCTTCAGAGGTGCATCAGTCTTCGCTGGTTACCAGCCCAACATACTGAAAAGCTTCCCTGTCACTAGCGGACCCAGGTTTTCATTGCACGCCATGGTTCCCATGGTTCCTCCCTCCTTACAGTCTGGAGGAGTGCTCTCTTGGTTGCCTCTGCCAATACTCAAATTACCTCTCTTACAACCACATCAGCCTCCAGCTGTGCCTTTGCAGCCACATAGAAAGCTCTTGACCTTCTCAGCACCCATATAGAGATTTATTATCAAGACCATGATATACAGGAGCTCATTCAGAATCTTTAATGATTCAGCATTGAGTGATAAACGGAATCCAAGATGTGAACAATTTTTTTTTTATTAAAAAACTGTAAGATGTGACTATGTGTGGACTTCTCATTCCAAAATGCTTGTTGTTGGTTGGATAACTTCCGAAACTCTCTCCCCATACTTTTGAGCCAGCACGTAGCGGCTGTGAGTGGTGTTGCACTTCAAGATACTTTCATCGGCTTCAGCCTTTAGCCATTGTAAGAAACGCAGGCCCTGTGAAAACCTGAGTTACACACATCACATTATGCAGTGGGGCAGTGGGCGAAGAACAAAGGGAAATATAACAACCAGGACATTTTTCTAGTAATCCAGGGGAAAAAGGATTAGAGGAGAGAACAGAGAACAAATTGATCAATATCCAAGAAAACACATAGATCTCATATTAGATCACAGGTGAGCACATTATGTTAGAGTGTGTCAGTGGTCTTCAAATACACATATTTTACCCATTATCTAACTGGGGATTAAGCATCTGTTCACAGAAAGTTTTAAATATCTGCTGCTGACTGTTTGTCAAATCAAATCAAGCTTTATGTACATAGACCAATATAATAAATCGCAAATTTCCCTCAAGGGGCTTCACAATCTGTACAACAGATGACATCCTCTGAACAGCGAACTGCATAAAGAGAAAAACTTTGTACATGTTGTGATGTACAGAACAGAGCAACACAATACATTTACACTGCAGAAGTGCAAAAAGCTTTTCTCAACAAGGTCAGGTGAATATTTAACCGCAAATGCATTTCCAGCTCCCTCATTTGTTAGTGTCGAGTATCAGAAAGAAACAGCCACACTGGTCTCTGCGTGGCTGGAAATCTTCAGGATAAAGTGGGTTTTTTTCTTGTATTTTAACTAATAACTCGGTTCTTTTCATAGACAAACAAAAAACAAAGAAAATACAACCGGGAGAATTCTCGTAATTTAAAACACATTATAAAGAGGACACACAGAGTCTGGATCAGCAGTCTGCAAGTTCACTGAGTGTTGCTGATGACTGCGCTTTTTCAGTTTTTACAGCCAGACGAGGCTCGACAACACATTAGTTTGAGAGGAGAGGTGGAGGGCAGGTGGGGACGCTTCGCTGCTGATCCTGATGGTGCAGATAAACACTAGAATATGCTTCAGATGTTTCCTATTTTTACTCAGGTAACATTACTGGTAGCTGTGCTCGTTCTCGCGTCCTCAGTCCACTGCGACTCCCAGTTATACCTGCCAATCGACTGTAATGAGTGACGACCATCTATCATCAGGTCCCACCACACTCCTACATGTCTACTGTGACATGGCCACTGACGGAGACAGATGGACCATCTGTATACCTTCGATTATGATAATCACAAACATGAACAAAAGCGGACAACAAGGACATCTTTATAAAGACAAAGCTCCACACGGTTTCATTGAATTTTAGACTTTTTAATTTTACCACACTGAGAATTTTCACTTGAGCGTTTCAGTTCCCCTCAGGCATTTTCCTTCCTTTTAGCTCACTGTTTTGGTTGCAGCTGTCAGATTGTCATTCTCATCTCCAGCACCCAGTACATACCCAGACATCAGAACAGGCTGATGAACACAGACGAGCAGTTTTTGCAGCTGAAGGTTCAGATCTTACCCAAGGTTCTGGCTGAGACCAGGAGGTTAAACTTGATCTATCCAGTGCTATTATCTGTGAATTCAAAATCGATTGATTGAAGTGCAGAACTGAATTTGCACTTTTGTAGATTTAACTGGTTAACAGACACTTTGCCCATTTCTCTCCCTTAGAGCTATTTCACAGGAACTGAAAACCTTTTCAGGCCGTGGAAGCACTACAGGGCTGGATTTGGAAGTGTGGCTGGGGAATATTGGCTCAGTAAGTACCTGACACATCCTCTCATTGTCTTGGGTCTCTGCAGGCAGCTGTTTTTAGCAAAAGATCTCACGTGCTGCACACAACCTCCTCAGCACAGAACAGCAGACAGTGTTAGAAAGTAGCTGTTGAAAATAGTGGAACATTTAGCAGCTAAAGAGCCAGACATTTCCCCCAGGAGTTCAAAGAGATCAAACAGAGCTAAACTGAAAATGAGTCTTTGACTCGTCAGGTGGCCAGAAACACAACTCCAAATGATTTATAATGTTCCTCCGTATCTGCTGGACGTCTTAATAAGCAGCAGTTTTCTAGAAAGTTGGAAGGAAGTGTAGTTTTCACAATTTGTTTCTGCTGAGTCAATTCTGCAATATTTAGTTACTTAGGTTTAAGAACATGATTCTATATGCTTGTGCCTTTCTATCTTTATTTGCTGAGTATAAGAATATTTAATGCAGCACTTTAACGGGAAACATTTAGATCCTGTCATGAAGTCTCATGAAATCTTTAACCTCCTAAAATGTTTTGAAATGAAACCCATTCGTTTTTTTTTATTTAATGTATCTAATATGTATTAATTCAAGTTTGAATGTGAAGATAAAAATGTGTGATATCAAAGGGATATGAAGACCCCGCGAGGCTGGAGATTTAACTAATGCGCCTGACTATATTAAAAATGTTTTTTTAAGGTTATCAGGTTAACAGAGTTTCATGTGTCTTCTCAGACATTGAAAACATCTTCCTGCTCACTGTGGGAAAGAGGAATGAGCTGAGGGTGGACATGGAGGACTGGAAGGGAGCAAAGGCCTACGCCCAGCACTCCTCATTCTCCATCGACTCTGAGACCGTTAGCTTTGAAACTTCATCTGGGCAGCTTCAAGGGAGGAGATGCAGGTGAGGGTCAAAACGCGGTTCGATGTCAACAAAAATGTCTTCTGTAACTGAAACAGGATGTTACATGAAGATGGTTCCTTTTTTGCTTTACGTGGGCCCTTAGATGATTTGTTGCCCAGTTGATTCACGTCTCATTATTTCAAGTCTAAATGTAATGGACTGTGGACTAACATGCTAGAAAACTATAATTACACGACTGAACTCTCACAGGATTTGTGGAGCTCAGTAAAGCGTTAAAACACAAGGTAAGAAGTTGTCAGATTATTAAAAAATGAAACATCAATGTTCTCTCTAAAATAATTGGTTTATCTGTGTAGACCATTATTTGGAGAAACTCTGTTTATATTCAGAATCTGTGAAGATAAATACCAGTAAAGGACAAATAATTATTAGAGTGGGAAAAGAGGCTGGATCCTATATTTCATCTTATATTTTCATTTATTTCATAAAGCAAGACCATCCTCGACTGTGGTATAATTTAATTGTAAACTCTCTGTTTTTACAGATATACAATATACAATATCATCCCAAAGTATTAAAACTAATGTAATGTTAAAAGACCCCCTCCCCCAAGCACTTTTTAACAAAAGTCAGACTTCTCACCTTTCAGAAAAAAAAGTACATAACCTCCTCTTCCTTTACTTCTTCCTCTTTCTCTGCTGCAGCATACATTCAGCTAGCATCAAAGCACAGAGGGTCATTACTGAAACTGAAAGCGTTTCCTCATAAGAATGTTTTGTTTGCTGATAGTCTGAACTTCTTGTAGCTAAAACTTTGCTATTAGAATGAGATTGTTTTATAAATGTGGGTTTTAAAGTGAGTGTGTCACCTTTCTTTTTTTTTTTTTTTTTTGCAATTGAATTGTGCAAAATATTACAAAATTTTAAATCTGGCTGCAGGCTTTAGAAAATGATTGATGGAAGGTGCAAATACCAAAGGGTGACACATCAGCAGCCCTGGATGAACAGATAATGTTTCTTATCATATAATCTTAGTGTATTATTTTATAGGGGACAGTTTAGCAGATCACAACTCGATGTTCATTACCTATGAAAAAGTCCTGGACCAGGGGAAAAACTGTGCTAATAACAAATTTAAATCAATATTAGGATTATATCTAATAATTTTGGTGTCAATGCATTTGGTAGAGCAGTTGTTCATGAACCACAGAGTTGAAGGTCCCTGGACGAGACTCTGAACCCTGAACCTCCAGTACCTTAAATTGAGCTGCTTGTGCACAAGCATTGACCCAAAGGGATTAATAGAGAATCAGTTATTTTCATATTGGCGTAGAGATACTGTATTTGTAGACATACACCGGATAATTGAAACGTTGTCCAGCTGGTGGTGCTAGAGGAAAAGTCAGAGGATGTGATAAAGTAATTGTTCATTTAAAGTAAAATAAACATGTACACAGGCTGTGTTTGATTCAAGTTATCCAGTTACCTGATAAAAAACTGTAGGAGATAAAGAAGACTTTGCATATAACACATCCTGAAATTCTGTAATGCATATAAATTCATATTTTAATGCTGTGACTGATTTATGTTTATGTTCATTACTCAAGTATTTGTAATTTGTCATTTTTATATGAAATGCACCTTGTGCATTATGAACTAAACGTTTGACACTGAAATAAAAACTAAATAAATAAAAAAAATGTTTTATTTTCTGTGACATAGTTTTATTGATCATTGATTAATGATAATATCACATGTTGGTATTACAATTGGTAAAGTCATAAAATACTACAGAGTCCTGGCTAAAAA
Organism: Ctenopoma multispine; assembly: GCA_034779795.1. Lineage (NCBI taxonomy): Eukaryota > Metazoa > Chordata > Actinopteri > Anabantiformes > Anabantidae > Ctenopoma > Ctenopoma multispine. Next base: position 4,879,023 of record JAUYWH010000001.1, read on the forward strand.
CTAGTAGAAGGTTATCAGACAAGCCAATTAGTCAAAAAAGTTTATTAGTTTAATTTATTTTATTAGTTGATTAGGGATGAAGAAACACACTAAAGGTTAAACATATAAAATGACTTTTTACACTAGATTTTTTTTTGTTAAACATTTGTTTATTGGTATAGTAAGTTCTATTTGGCAGTTTTGGGACTCCGTAACAGACATAATTTCCACAACACATAAAATATAAGGTTGATAACAAACCGGCTGCACATTAACTAAACACATGGCGTCACTCTCGTCCCGCAGAACCTCATTAGGCCTGAACGGGACAGAAAGGTGTGGTCTCAACAGGTGCTGACGTGATCTTACTCATGCACAAAGAAATCAAAGTACTGAGCTGCTGTTAGAAAACAAACCAGTGGAACTGAACTAAATATTTCTATTTTATTTTTCTTGCAGTATTTATTGGGTACTTATTTCCATTTTTAGCAGACTTTTAAGTTTAGGATACTTCACCACGTCCATGTCTGGGTCGATCTGTTTGTTTGACGGCCAACAACACACAGCAGATTCACTGCAGCTTCCAGGAAAACTTACTTGACATGGATATTCTGCAACTTCATAAAACACAAAAGTATTAATGTAAATGCACAATGAGCACAATAATATAAGAAAGTACAAAATAATTTAGCAGATAAATATGATGATGTGATATCTTATTATGAGTGACAATGTTAGATTAGTGAGGCAGCAACATGTAGGCAGCAGTTTATTACGTGGAGTTAGGTGTAGTCCAGTCGTTGCCAGTTGTGGGATTTAGGGCCTGATCATTGGGCCCCAAGATATCTGAGGGGTCATGAGCAAACAAAATAATGGCAAAAAATATATATAAACACAAACAATTTATAAACACAGCTATTCATGAGCATTTACCATTTTACTTTCTTTCTGAAGCTGTGGTGGTGACTTACACATGTGATTTGCACTGGCAGCAGATTCCAGTTTCTTGTAGCACATACTCTAAAAGAGCCGTGCTGGTAATGAACCTCAGCACACATTAGCTCTGCTGTGAGGACGAGCTCCTGCAGCCAGACACAACAATAAGGGACAATGTGGGACTCACCTGTCTCACCTGTATAAACAATTTACAACATCACTGAAATAACACTGGGCCATAAAGAAACGTTTGCTATTAGTAGATATGAATCTTCAGTGACGTCATCAGCCTGACCGACCTACCTGGCACACCTGGTCATTCTTACTAGCTGCTGTTAGTTAGTTTGAGTTTATTCTCTCGGGCTGTTGTGACTGAATCTGAGCGTTTATGAGGAAAACAACCTCAAGCTGTGTCTTTAAGACAAAACAAACAGAAACTCCGCTGGTAGGTTTTCTCACCCCGCTCCACCCTCCCCCTCCCCCTCCCCCTCCCTCTCCCTCTCCCTCCCCCTCCCCCTCCCCCTCCCTCTCCCTCTCCCTCCCCCTCCC
>JAUYWH010000001.1:4881036-4953640 GCA_034779795.1 Ctenopoma multispine
CCCCCACCCCCTCCCCCTCCCCCTCCCCCTCCCTCTCACTCTCCCGCCCCCTCCCCCTCCCCCTCTCCCTCTCCCTCTCTCTCTCTCTCTCTCTCTCTCTCTGGGTCCCAAACTTGTTTCAGGAAAAGCGCCTGAACAGGACAGGCGCGTCCGTGCCAGGGAGAAGGCGTCGACTTCCTCCAAACATTTCCTCCGCCATCTCCCTTTTCGAGACTCCAGACTTTTGAGGAATCCTCGTGTCGAAAGGGAGTTTTTTTTTTTTACTCCACTAGTTGTTCGCTTCTTTGGGCTCTCTACACCAGGATTCCTGCTTCTCTCCAGACATCTCAGCGTTTGCAGACATGGGCTGGGGAACTGATCTGTGGGTGAGTTGACAGCTGACGCAGAAGGAGCGCAGCCCTCTGGGATAAGTCATTACACAATGTACCTTAAACATCCCGTAAGAGCAGGCTGCACTGCTGCTGCTGCTGCTGCTTTTCCTCAGCAGGCCGTGGTTAAGTAAAGCTCGAGTACAACAGCAGGAGTCTGCAGCCAGAGGATTTCCCAGCTCCTGCTGCTGCTCATAAGAGAGGTGTATTACTCTGTCTGGTCATTGAAATGCTCTGCATTCTTTTCTCCGCACTTTGTACTCCAGCACCTTCCTGCCTTTCACAGCTCCCTCATGCACTCTTAAACATGAGCTTGCTTTGTGGAAACGTTTCTCAGTAAATCTCAGTGATGCTGATTTGTGAAAATACTTGCTAGTTCTCACCACACACCCGGACACCAGTGTGAGTAAAGGATCCAGGGCTGCAACTTAATATTATTTTCATTGCCAGTTAATCATTGGGTCTTTAAACTATCAGAAATACTTATACTCTAAAATACTCTAAAATACTCTAAAATCCATATTGTTGCTTTCGGATGGTTTGTTTTGTCCAAGGAGCAGCAGCAGGGAACTAAAACATGTTCTCCCACATGACAAGCTGCAGCTCCAGATTTCTCTGGTGTTTTGCTTGATTGCGAAGTGATTGATCAACTATCAGAACAGATTCTGACTAATTTTCTGTCCATCAACAGTTGTTTGATCTCTAAGCTGATCGGAGTCAGGTCAGTGTGGAAGAGTAAGAATATTAACCTTCCATTTATGTATAGTGTGTTTTTAATGAAATATGCTCTTCAGTTAGATGAATGTTTGATTTGTGGCATTTTTCACAATTTGGTTTCATTTTTATCAACTAAATGACTTAATCGTCAAAAATGAATAAAATGAAAATGGTCTTAAGTTGCAACCCTTTCCTTTAGTGCTTTACGCACAGGCCACCCAAAGCAGGGTGTACGTTTATACCTACTCACCCAATTTACATTCATTAAGGTGAACTAGAATCTGACCCTTGAATCGGCCTGGATCAGGAAACGCTGTTGTGATTAGTCACAGTGAGGAATGGGACGAGTCCAACTGGTTCCAGGGTTTGGAGAGGCCCTTGGGACAGTCAGTCGCAGGGCGGCGGTTCAGACTGAGCTAACGATTATCTCATTCCTTTCACGGTCAGTGTTTTCTTCTCTCACAGACATAATATGCTGACATACCACAGTAAAGGAGATACTCATTCACATGGAGCTCAGCGTGTAAGGACCACCTGATGTCACTCTTCGTCCTGGCGCATGTGTTCTTCCTCCTCACCTGCTTCTTCCAACTCTTTTGTAACCAGGACACTGATAACTGTGTGATCCCCATTTAGTTTTCCCCTCCTCAGAGGATTAGTTATCAATGTCTCTTGCTCCAGAAGTGCATCAGACAGACAGACACACACACACAGAAAAACATTAAAAGTGGAGTGATTCTTTATTTCACAGGAGAGACATCAGCAGAGCCACCTCTGAGTGTCATGTTTCTGTGTTTAGCTTTGTGGACACATCTGTCTTCAGGGAGCCCTTTACTCTGTGTGATGACACAGCGCATATATAAGGAACAGACGGGACAAATGTTACCTGTCCAACAGGTTTACGAGTGTATGTGTGTGTCTGGGTTTGAAGGTTGTGTGTTGAGAGAGAGAGAGAGAGAGAGAGAGAGAGGAATGTTGAAAGAAGAGGACTGCCAGCGTCTGCTTTTATTCTTCACTACACCATTGTACTGTTTGTGTGTTGGGTTATTATTAGCAGTTTGTGTTTGCACCGGAGATCAACAGAAAATGATGTAGCAAACTATTGTCGTAGTGGACTAGTTGTTTAATTAATGGTTTAAGGAAAAAAGTTTTGACCTCTAGACCTAATTAATCGAGAATATAAATATAAAGATAAATAAGTCATTTAAGTTAAAAAATCAAGTACATATCCAGCAGATTAATTTATAATAATTATTAGTTGCAGCCTTACAGTACAGTCTATTGTTAGCTTATTCTCTGTCACACACTTTGTAGACACTGTAGTATCATAAAGTTGTAAAATAGTGGAAGTTGAAACTGCATCTGCAGGATCTTTGACAGAACTTACTTTTCCTTTTCCTACATTATTTGATCACTGCAGCACTTGTGGCCCTTTTCATACATAGTCCAGTTTCTGTGGACCAGTGTGTAAATTTAGATTAATTAAGATTAAATTAAGGTATTTAAGGATTTTTGCTGTCTGAAGTGCAACTAACAGTGATTTAATTATTGATTCATTGTTTGATCTTTAACATGTCCTCCATCTTGTTTTTCTATTTTAAATTTAAATTTTTTGGAGGCAACAGACCAAAACGTCTGTTTTAGTTTCACATAGGGTGAAGAAAAGCAACATATCTTCATCTTTGAGCAGCTGGATTTAGAGATTTTTCTGTTTTAGACTGATTAATCAGCTAGTGTGTCAGACCAGCAGACACAGTTGTCATGCTGATGCGGTGCCTGACCTGTACTTCAGCCAGCTTCACTTCTTGTTTTTGGGTTTTTTACTTTCAGTCTGATCTTCACTAGAAACATTTTAATACTTGAGCTCATGTGACTGACTGTGTCTGTCTGAGAACAATACACTGTTTTGCTCTCAGTGTTTGTGTGTGATCAGGAGCATTGTTATAATATCTTAAATTGGGCCTGTCCATAAAAATAGCTCCTCAGCTGATGTAACTACTGTCAAGATGAACCTCTATCATTTCAAATACAAAGCGCCAATACAATGAATCGTGTGTCAGCTGTGTTGTATGTTACTCAAGGTGTTTCATGTCTCCAAAGGTTGTGTACACATACGTGTGTGTGTGTGTAAACGTGTGTTCTTCTGTGCTGTTCCTGTTTCAGGACCAGTATGACGTCATTGAGAAACACACGCAGTCAGGCCTCGACCTGGTGGAGCGCTACATAAAGTTCGTGAAGGAGCGGACAGAGATAGAGCAGCACTATGCCAAGCAGCTCAGGTGTGCCCAGTGGTTTCTCTCTGAATCTTTATTTCTACACACATCTGCACGAATCATGATCACAACTGTGACTGAGGCTTTGTCCGCTGATATCTCTGCTTCTTTTAACGCTCTTACAGGAATCTAACAAAGAAATACACCAGGCGAGGGAACAAGGAAGACCAAGACATCAAGTGAGAGACCAAAGAAATGTCCACTTTCCATCGCCCAGCTGTGTTTTCCATATATATACCTGATACTTATGCTAAGTTTGCAAAAAAAAACCTTTAGTTGCTGTAAGCTTCACAAGTGCCTGACACATGCAGTCAAAACGATAATGGTGACAGATTTATTTATATTTATTCATTCATTGTTTTCATTGAATGCATTTAGATGCACTGCAGTCGTCCTCATGACCACAACAAGTCTGGCTAAAAGTGAAACTAGCACAAAGTGGCCTGTGGGAGAAACTATGTTCTGTCTTTCTCTCCTTGCATCAGTCAGCTCTGACCAAAGACTTGGGTGGAAAAGGCCAGGAAACGTTATCTTATTTTACAGTTAGTTTTCAGTTACAGTAAAATCTGTGAGCTGTTCTTCCAGAAAGAGTCTGGAATCCAAGAGAAGTGTCTTTACTGGTCTGGTGCTTGTATATGTGTGTTCCTCGTTTACCCTCATAACCTGGTTTTGCTGGGAAACCAGTTAAGTGTGTGTAAAGTGAGCAGGTCTTTGCTTCTCCACATATGTGGAAACACAGAACCGGGCTTCTAGCTGTTCTTTTAGAAAGTATTTAATGTTTCCCACTGTCTCATTTTAAAATGAGATCCATGTGAAATGGTCTTAAACATGCAAATGAGAGCTACCGTACATGCTGAGCATTATGATTCATTGCTAAAAGATGCAAGGTGTTTAGCATTAGCAAGTAAAAATCGAATTCTTTTAATTTATTCTAACATAACTAGGATGGTTTTGATGCTCGCTGCAGAAACCTGTTTGTCTAATGCTCCAGCTGAATGCTTCATAACACATAACACAAAAGAAAAGGATTTGAGGTTGAATAACCAGTGTGTTTGGTAAACGTGTCGCCATCCCACTGAAGTTGGAGCTGGAGCTGCTGGACTGTAAAGTTTCCCGAAGGAAGAGCAGACGGAGATGATGAATTTCTCTGAACTATATTTTAGAACGTCTTACAGTCTTGAACAAGTTCTAATAAAACATACTGTTTGGCTAACTAGTTTATGCCATTAGCAGAATATAAAGTATATATACAGTGGTGATTAGTAATAAACCAAAGCCACTGCTCAAGGATTTTAGTGGATGATCAGACAAATGTTGATGTGTCCAGCTGTGAGGATCGGCCTAACTGTCCCTCTTCCCCGTTGCAGATTCAGCAATCACGCATCATTCCAGGAGATCCTGAACGAGCTGAACGATTACGCGGGCCAGCGGGAGGTCATCGCCGAAAACATGATCACAGGAATTTGTGTTGACATCACCAAGCACCTTCAGGAGCTCAAGCAAGAGCGCAGAACGGTCAGAGGCGGAGTGAGAGGGAGGAAAAGAAGGATCATAGATGTTTGGCAGATTAGAAATGATTGTGATAGGCTGTACCATCGTCACAAACTGCAGCACATTTACTGACATCTCTTCCTCCCCCAGCACCTGGCCGATGCCAGGAAGGCCCAGCAGAATTTGGAGGCCAGCTTCAAACAACTAGAAAGTGTGAGTGGCCTGTTTCTGTTGCTTACACAGATCACGTGATGGTTTGATAGACTGGTCCCTGTCGTGTGGTGGGTCGTCATGCAGTTTGTGGTTATTTCATTATTTCTGCAGTTTTGGGAATGTTTTCCTGGGAAACTGATCAGTTTATTATTAATTATAGACAGAATAGAGCTGAAGTTCGGAACCTTCTTTTTTATTGAGTATTTGACTCAGTTGAGGTATAAAGACTTTACAAATGTGTTAGTTAGTGATAGTGTTGCGCCTCCGCACTACTGTAGTAGTATAGAGGTTTACTGAGTTTTATTTATACTGCTAATAATGCAGTGAAAATGTTTTAAACCAGAATTCAAATCCTTCTTTCTTCAGTAGAAAGTAGGTCCAGTGAAAACCTCTTTCTAAAAGACACCTGTTGTATTTTAATATTGATGTTAATAAATTGTCTATTATTGTTTTATAAATCAGTTTTTACTCCTTAATAAGAACAAGTCATGGAGGCCTGTCGATATAGATGCATAATTTATGAACTCTTAATATTTTTCATATTCATACTGTTAGTATTTGCCCTAAACATTTACCTCCATTTTTGTGGGGGTGGCAACACAAAGCAATGAGAAAGATGTTTTCAAAGCAAAGCGTGTGTGTGTGTGTGGTCATACCTGCAGACTAAGAAGCGCTGTGCGAAGGAGTGGGTAGAGGCTGAAAAAGCCACACAACAAGCAGAGAAAACGGAGAGTGATTCCAATGCCACCAGGCTCGAAGTAGACAAAGTAAACACACACTTTACCTTTTTCATCTTTTGTTTTCCAACATGTTTTCACAGAACCTTGAACTTTATCCTCTGTCTGCTTCTGTGTCTCTTTCCATCTTCTTGTATCTCCTGCCCCCCCTCACTTCCTCCATGCATTTACTCCTGCATGTCTCCCACTTTGCATATTGTTTTGCATCTCTTAATTTCCCACTCTTCCCACATCCTTTCATCTTTCCCTTCCTTTCTCTTCTGTCATCTATCCCGCTCTCAAGGCCAAGCAGCACGCCAGTGCCCGCACACACTCAGCGGAGGAGTGCAGGAGCGACTATGCAGCACAGCTCCAGAAATACAACAAGGAGCAAAACCTTCACTACTTTGCAGAGATACCGCAGATCTTCAATGTGAGATGACAACAAAGAAACGCACACATTCACAATGCAATTCATCCCTAATGTGTCATGACACAAACCAAATGCCCCCTTGTATTCTGCATTGAATAAACTCAGCCCATGTGAATATAATCTGAAATTAAAGGAGTTTGCTTTATGTTTGTGTGGTGAACAGAAACTGCAGGACATGGATGAGCGCAGGATCCGGCGGCTGGCGGAGGGCTACTGTCAGTTTTCAGACATCGAGAAGACGGTGCAGCCCATCATTTCCAGGTGCCTGGAGGGAATCTCTGCAGCAGGACGGAAAATTAATGAGAAACAGGTAAATGTTACTCCACTACTCCACTACACTCATTTTAACATCCATATGTTAATTAAAAGCTGATATATCACTGATGGATTGATCACCTGTGTATATGAGGTGGTTAAAATCAGCTCCACCTTTACCGACTGCTGTTGTTGTCCCACACTCTTTAGGCAACAAAACATTTTAATCATAACATTTGAGAATTTATCAAACCAATCTGGCCAAAACGTCTACATTTATGTTATCAAAAGCAAATTAGGTTCAACATCGTTTAAAATACACTGTTTCCTTGTGGAATACTTTTACTTTTGTAACATTTAGAGGTTGGTGCTTTTACTTGAGTAGAAAAATTACAGGGTACTTCTACTTATAGTTGAGTATTTTTCTGGGAAGTTACTTGCACTTTTAGTATTGAGTTTGTGTACTTATAAACACCTCTGTTGATACCACCCCCAGGTCTGTCAGTTAAATGTGAAGCTACAACCAGCAGCTTGTTAGCGTAGATTAGTTTAGCATGAAAACTGTAAACAGGTCTTGTTTACTCACCTGAACTTGATGGATTTGAAACTGTACAGCTATACTTTGGTTTTTGTAGAGTTTTATAGAGTTTTGGATTGGACTGCCTTTTCTGTGCATCCAGTGCACGTTTGTTGTCTCTGTTAATTATTACAAATGACTTCTATACTTTACACACACTATGTAAACATGTACTGGATTTATTAAAGCAATCAAATACAACACTCCAGTACTAGAACAGCCTTTTACAAAACCTGTTCTTGACGCCGTGTCTGAGACGTGTGGTCATTTTAAAGGTAGGAGTTGTTTTATTTTACCAGTACTGTATGTGTAATGTTAATATCCAGTGATGTTTAGTGTCCTTTAAATAAATGAAAAAACATGCCATGATTTTATGTCTGTGTTATACTGTATTTTCATAATAAAGTTTTAAAATTATATATTGATATCTAAAAAATGTTTTACATGAATGAACAGCAAACTAAATAAAATTGAATTCAGTGCGTGTTTACATCTCCTCTCTTTGCAGGACTCGACACTGTTCATAGAGCAACACAAATCCGGTTTTGAGCGACCTGGGGATGTGGAGTTTGAAGACTACAGCCACGGAACCAAATCACCGGCCTCTGACTCCAACCTCAACCAACCCAAAGGGCGTGGCAAGCTCTGGCTCTTCAGCAAGAAGAACAAGGTAAACTTTCTGTGTTTCCTTTTCTACTTCAGTATCTGACAACCTGAATATGTTTTGACCACGTGTGCTAGCATGTTGTTATGAGGTTAAGGTGTTCCAGTCATTACCCAATAACGTGGTTTTTATTTGTCTTCTGTGAATCACACGAAGAGAGTGGAAATAAGAAACACTCAATTTGCTGAGTGCTAATCAAAAACTGGTTTATATAATCGTTTGCTAATAATTACCAGGCAAAAACTACTCAAATTTCATTTAAAACCAGGCTCTACACAACCATATGTTAAGATTATTCAAGCTTGTTCACTTACCTGTTTTTTTCACATATATATTAATTTACACATTTTAGTGTTTCAGCAAATTTTACAAACCCGCTCATGCTACATACACTGATCATTGTGTAGATGCCTTTTTGAGATGTCCCACAACCAGCAGTACTGTCTCACAGCAGAGACTGATGTTAAAATGATGACATATTCATTCTTATGTTTGTTTTGTTTTGTTTTTTTGATAATAGCTTAGTTTATGTTTTGTTTGAAAATTTGGATTGGTTCTTAATTAAATGCTCAAATATAACTCAAATATACTCAAAATAATCCACAGCAACATGTCACCCAGTGGAAAGGTGCAGTTCACAGATGCATTTTTAATTGTTTTTGCAGCAACAGTGGAGCTTGATGTAACTGTTGTATATCAGCCTTGTGCAACACATGCAGTACTTCTAAGAGGGATCAGCTCGTTGTGGGTTTTTGGTTTTTGGATTTAAGGGGATTTGTAGGCATAAATTACATCTCCAGACTTTTAATAGCATAAAAGTTTGCATATCAAATATAAATTTCCCACAGTAAAACTAAAAATAAAAGAAGTGTTGTTACAGTGAGCTGTGGCCAAACCTGAATTTTGACATTTTGCCTGACAGATGCTTCAGATACATTTTAAAAGAACTTAAAAACAAAAGTCTTATGTCAAATCTTAAACATCCAAATTGATGTGAAAAGCAGGGCCCAGCTTTCTTCTTATCTCGCTGCTGTTGACGACAGTAGAAGTGCAGCATGACGCTCGAATAACAATGCTTTAAACACACACACACACACACACACACACACACACACACACACACACACACACACACACACACACACACACGAAGCCCAACACACATTCCAGTCAGGTCTTACCCCACCACCCTGTTGCCCTCAGGGGCCAATTCTGATTCGAGACTGCTGCACAGACTCGCCCAAAACACCTCTTTCTCTCTCTTTAACATTTTGTCCACTTTGTTACGATTATCTCTGCAGCTCTTTGACTCATTCCTCTTTTTTTCTCTTCTTTCCTCTTGTCCCCAGTGTCATTTTCTCCTTCTCCTCTTCCTCTGTTCCCTATCCCTTCACCTTGTCATTTTGCTTCAGCTTCCCCCTCCTGCTTTCCCTCCCCCATCTCTGTTCCCTTCCCGTTTCCCTTCTCCTCCCCCACCCCCCCCCCAAACCCCAGAAAGCTACAGCGCTTTTTTCTCTCTCACTGTCTGAGGGAGTTTAATCGCTCCGTCAAACTAGGTGAGTGATGCTCCCAGGTTGGCTTTCTGTAGTTCAGGACTGAGCCCCATCTTCCCTCACTGTTGTGTTCAATTCCTCATTCTGTGAACGTGTCATTGATGCCGTTCATGTCAAAAAGGTTGTTACATTACCTGGACAGCGTTGTTATTACTGTCTGTAAAAACAGTTATCATGCTTCTTTTTGTATCAGTGATTTTCCAGTGTGGTGTGTTTGTGGCACACCTGTCTCACAGTGAATCTCCAATTCCCTCTGTCTAGATGTCTCCGAGTGAAAAGCACATGGTAACACTTAGCATTGTTACATAGAGGGTAAACTTGACAGGCGCTTAGATAATTGTGTTCTGGTGCTGGTTATTTGTAACAGGAAATAGAAATAAATGAGAGGTTCACCTGTTTTTTTCACAACAACAATGGCTGCGTGAACACTGAAACTGAAAGTGTTCTCCTGTTCATACTGTATACTGAAATATCTCTTTCTAATGTGCCTGAAAAATTTATTTATTCTAAGACTAAGATTAAGCTTCAGCCATTAAGTCAAGTCAAGTGAAGTGAATATCTCCCTGAAATTACAGCCTTATTAGTTCCCAATTTCCTCTTTTTGTCACTATGATTGCAGCTCAACAGGGAGGGACTGCTGTTTGTTCTGCGTATTGCAGTAAAAATTTTCACTTGATTTGATCATCTCACAAAAACCCTGCTATTGACTTCACGTTAACTTTTACTTGCATTTTTGCACATAATAATAACTTTGGATATTGTCCTTCATCACTTAAATTAAAAGCACATTAGAGAGTGATTTTTTTTTTATGGCCAGTATAAAGCAGCAAAAATCATTTCCTGAACATATGGGTGAGAAACTATGAACCTGTCATTTAACTTAACTCTACACAAGATCTTGCTGCACTGGACTCTGTGGGTTTAAAGGTACGCTGTGAAACATTAAACAGGAATTTAGTCAAATCAACTAAGCTTTTCTTGTTTGTTCAACTTAGAGTGTCAAGTTCTAATCTTCAGATATATTTACTTAAACTAAACGTGAGTTGTTCTGACTTGATGTTTTTCAGCTGGGATGTTGCACACACACATCTGGTGTGTACAACATGCTCTGTAAACATGAGTGTTTAAAGAGCACATAGTCACCACCCGCTGACAGTGCGAGCAAGATAATGGCAGAGGGCTCTACATTTTCTATTCTGGGAACTAATTCAACTCTCTAAACTAAAAACAAGAAAAAAGACTTTCCTCTGTGATGCCGTACAGATATATAACTTTTAATTCTCTCTGATGGGGGGAAAAATAAACAGGGCTCTGTCCACTAAACATACACACATACTTGTTTTCTTACCTTACCTCCAATGTGTTGTTCTGGTAAACTGAGGTTACAGTCTTGTGTTATTTTTTGTTGCTCAGAGCGGAGACAGAAAAACCCTGACTCTTCTCTAAACTTAACGCTTTGGGGAAGTCGTTGAGGTTTTTATTACAGCACACCTCCCTCAGTCAGTCTGCAGTAGATCACCAGAGTAGTCCACAACTCTGCAGTAAAGCCTTTTACAAAAACAATATGTAATTGGACAGTTCAAAGATCAGGGATAAAACAACTTAGGAAGTATTTCTAATAAACTCGAAACACTCTAAATCATAACATTAAACAGCGATCTTAAATACCATAACCATCCCCAATTAAAACTATATATACATGAATATGTTAATGGGTATGTATAATATTGGTGTGGCATCACAGGAGAAAGGGACTTACCAGTCCAGAACATTACACAGAAATTCACTGGTATTCTGCTTTGGATGATAAAGAAACATCACAGGATGTTAGAGTCATGCTTTGTGCTCACTCTGTCTATAACCATGTGTGTTTTCTCTGTCTTCCCTTCTCTACTTTGAACAGGGACATTCACACTGAACAATTATGTGACTTTCTGTATTTGCTGCATTAACCTCTCAGTCTGAGTGTCTAACAGTGGAAAAGAGAGACAGGAATCAGAGACATCTGGTGGGAAGCATTTGTAAGGCTGTTGTAGACATGATGCTCAGGACTCTTAACTCTGGGTGTGTTTCTGTGTGTGTGTGTGTGTGTTTGCATGTGTGCAGCTGACTGCTGCAGAGGATTTCTCTCACCTTCCGCCAGAGCAGAGGAAGAAGAAGCTACATGCGAAGATTGATGAGATCACCAAAGAGCTACAGAAGGCGCAGGACCAAAGGTGACAACAATATCACAGCCACCCCCGGAAAAACATGCTAGACGCTAACGAGGTTGTTCAGAGCAGCATAACAGAGATTTAATGAGGGGGGGCCCTAATTGAAGTTGATTAGCTCTAATTTGGCCAATGATGCTATGATTAATAGATATAGACATCGTTATGGGGGAATATTGGCCCATTCTTCTTCTTCTACAACATTGCTTCAGTATATTGAGGTATTTGGGAATTTGCTTACGCAGAGCATATCATAAGATCCTATTATTTCAGTTAGGTTGAGGTCTGGACTTGTCTAGTCTGGACTAGTCCAATTCAATATGGTCACATAATACTTACATAATTGCGTAATGTCAAGACCCGCTACAATCAGATAATTATAGCTCAGTTATTCCAGAGTAACTTCAGTGGCACTGTTGCAGTTCCAACCTTTTTATTTTTAAACTAGATGTCAGAACATTCGTTGGTCCACCACTTTGGTCCAAAATACCCTAACAACAACAACTTTAGATGGATTATCATACGTCATAATAGCTTTGTTGATACCCTGACATTTCATCTAGTGCTATTGTTGACCAAGTACAAATACCTGCAAAGTAACGACATTCACATGAACCTCATCAGTACTTTGTTTTCAATGCTTATTTTTAGCCTAACTTGGATTGTTAGCAAAGTAAACAGCTATACAGTACCTGTCAAACATTTCCAAAGTATAGGATTATAAAAATAGTTGTTGTTTTTTTAGGTTTATTGTGATATACCTAATAAATAATAATAAAAAGAACATTCAAACAATCAGTTCTGTTCTTTTCAGGTTTTCTCAGACCACAGTGATGCTGAAATGTTAGATCGTCTCATATATACGCATGGCTAAAAATGTTGCTTGTGTCTACTTCTGGTCTGGTTTGGGACAGGGCCCTTAGTTCCAGTGAAGGAAAATATAGATGCTACAGCATCCATTGGTATTTTGGACAATAGTGTGTTTTCAGTTTGTAATAACAGTTTGCGGAAGGTTGTTTCCTGTTTGAACATGATGTGGACAAAACCAGGCCCATAATGTTTCCTAGTTTTTTGTGGAGAAACTTGATTGACCTGCACAGAGCCCTGACCTAAAGCCCATCCAGCACCTCTGAGAATAATTACGACCAGATCTTATCATCCACATCAGTGCCTGACCTCAGTAACGCCATACACATCAACACAACATGTCCCTTCAGCAAGTCTTCCCAAGCTGTAAACACTCCCGCCAAACACTCCTGCTCTTATCAGCAGCGCTGCACCGGAGAGAAACTTCCTTAATCAGTGCTCAGATTTACAAAACAATAAAACTTTTCTCCCTGTTTGACCTCAGTGATGCACTGGAGAAGATGAAGGGTGTGTACGCGCAGAATCCACAGATGGGAGACCCCTCCAGTCTGGAGCCGCAGATATCAGAAACCGCTCAGAACATAGGTCGTCTCAAAGGGGAGCTCGGCAAATATGAGGTTGATAAGCACACAGATGTTGTACAGTCCCTCTGTAATATTTGGGACAAAGACTCATCATTTATCCACAACACATCCTGAGATTCGTACTAGAAGTGCAAAAGTGCATATTCTCCGATTTTATTTTTGTTACTTATGTAAAACCAAAATATATAAAAATAGCCTTGACTACAATCTGGGAATGTGCACTTTAACCACATCTGATTTTTAGTTTTAGTATGAAGGCAAATGATGAGTGTTGTCTCAAACATTTTGGAGGGCTATGCTTAAACACTTTATGTTTATGGCATAATGTGAATTATTCAAAAACTCTTTATTTGTTGTTCATTATAGTCGTGGCTGGCAGAAGCAGTGGGAGGAGAGGAATCTTCCAGTACCATCAACAATAACACTCAACATAGGTATGACTTAAAGGGATACTATACCTTTAAAGGGATAGTTTGACATTTTGGGAAATACAGAGAATTGAATGGGAAGATCAATATCACTCTTGTGTTTGTACAGTAAATACGAAGCTACATCCAGCTTAGCTTAGCTTAGCATAGCAAAGACTGGAAAGGGGGAGACTCAAGATAAAGCTGAGGGTCATGTGTTATGTTTGCGTGGTATTAAGGAAAAAATGAATAATGGAACAAATGCAGTTTTTTATGGGTTCTATGGGTCAACTTTCTTATGCCATCAGGAATAAATAAAATCGGATAGGTTGGTTAAGAAGCTTTACAGCTCTTTAACCAGTTCTGCTGTGTATTACTTTTTTTTCCTCTGTAGAACAGATATATTTTTCTCTTTAACGGTCTATGACATTAACGCTTGCTTTGAATTTCGTAGCAGGTTGTAGCAGTCCGTGGTGCCTCCCACTGGAAGCAGAGGTGTCTTATATATCAGAATAATCAGATGAGCCTCATAAAACATCGTGCCAGTTTTATACTTTAGTGTGTGCATGTATTGTAAAAATACAATATAACTTATGCATCTTTAGAAATGTTACTAAGATTTAGAGGCATATTTATTCACATTAACTTTAGACATAGCTAAGCTAGCTGATTCCCCCTTTTTCCAGTCTTTATGCTCAGCTAAGCCAGCTACAGCTGCCAACTGTAGATTAACTGTACAGACATGAGAAATGCATCAATCATCTTCATCTAACTCAGCAAAACAAAGGGAAAAGTGAAGCATATTTCCCAAAAGTTCAGACTACTCGAGATTTGAAGTTCCTGATACACTGAAGAAATCGCATATCATGATTTTTCATTTTCAGTGTTGTAGCAGCTGTCCAGTCTCAGAACATCTACTCAGAATTTGACGATGAGTTTGAAGACATAGAAAGTCCGGTTGGCCATTGCATGGCTCTGTACACCTTTGAAGGTACGTTTAAATATTCATGCTCAGCTTGTTCACAAACAGATCTCCTTTCAGTCTTTTATACATTTCATACTTTTGTGTTTGTGTGCAGGCAACAGTGAGGGCACCATTTCCATAACGGAGGGGGAGCTGCTGAGTATAATGGAGGAGGATAAAGGAGACGGATGGATGCGAGTCCTACGAGCCAGTGGCGAGGAGGGTTATATACCTTCATCCTATGTCAAACTCAGCCCATAACACACACACACACACACTCAGAGTTCGATGTGATGGATGTTAAGAGCCAAAGGTGAATACAAAGTCATCCGTGATAATTGAAACTGATCTCCACATCTTTTATCTCAGCCAGTGACGTATTTGGTGAGATGAAAGGGATTATAAAGCTTGTTATCAAGGCTGATTGCAACATCACACGTCCCCCCGTCTCTGCTCGCTGCGGCAGGAGAGGGAGACTGTCAGTCCTGTATGATCTTTATAGACCCCTTTTTAAACCAAACTTTTGAATGTATACCTGAACGTTTTGCGTCAGTGTTAAGTGACAACTCAACATATTCAGCATCGTAGCAGCACAATGCTGCATTTCTTTGTGTCCGCTTTTTAACACCAGCCCTCTACTAAAACCTCTTTCCAGGATAATGTGAGTTTTTAGTCATAGTAATGTGATGTTTTATGAATTTTAACTGGACGAAAACCACTATTCTATTGGATGTGCACAAAGTTTGATATCTATTAGTGGACTTCCATGTTAATGGATGGGTTCACATACTTTGTCTTGAAACAGTAGTCAGGTGACCATGTGAACACTGTAACAGATTTTGCACGCTGCAGCCATTCCTCCTGTTCATGCTGGCCTTGAAAAAAAATCTGCCTCCCTAATTCACAGTTCTTGTTTTGTACAAGATTACGGCAAGGCTTCAGCAGTTGGACTTTGATTAGTCAAATGAGTGTCTTCTCATTTTAATTTCATTTTTAATACAAAATTCCTTCTGTTGTGTTGCTCTTCTCTACTGCTGTTAAGCAAGAAACACTGAACATGGACACACAAACAGGAATTTTATACTAAATAGAGTAACTTTGGATATACCCCCTTGATATTACGACGACTGCTAAAACCCTATTTTAACTTCAAAGATCTTTGAATTTTTCATAGAATGAGGATTATAGTGAATTAGGATGGGATTTCTTAATGTCCAGTGAAACTAATTGTGATGGGCATTTGAGTGTTGTAAGAAATACGCAAAGAAATGTGAAACTATCCCTTAACTGTTTGATATTTTACAGAAATTCAGACATGGTAAAAGCACAGTGGCACAAATGATGACAAATTCAGATCGAGTGGTTGAGCAGGACCTTTGTTTTAGAGCAGACTCAGTTCTGGTAAACAACGGTTTCTTTATAATTTATTACGTTATGATTTAAGTGGCTTAATCATTTTTTTTTTCATATTATAAAAAAAAAGCCTCTGAACTGCTGAACTTCCCTTTATTGTTCTCCTTAAATCCCCTGAGATGACAGACACAGTAAAAGTCCTTTTTCATTATTCTAATTTCAAATTCAAATGTCCTGTTGATTCAAGTTTAAAAAGAATAACTGGCAACAGGAAAGATTTATAAAGCAGAAAGGAGTTTTTACCTTCAGAAATGTTTGAGATATAAAATATTTTTGCTTTAATTAGTAAAATGTAATAATTGGAGGGTTCCACTTAGTGAGCAGTGGGATGATATTCGCATGACCATTTCCCTGTTTTAATATTTTCTTATTAGTGATAATTTGTCCAAATCCTTGCAGTTGATTCTAATTCCCTAAAAAAATACTTTGTTGAGCAGTATCTAAGCAGTGTATTAGCATTTCGGTATAGCTCAGAGCTAGAAATGAGTCATGTTCTAAAATGAAAATATAGTTTTGCAGACTTATTAAAATGGCAGATAAAAGACTCTAAAATCATTTCCAGATTTGTTTGGACAAACATTCATACACTGACATCAATTTCAGTTTTTCTGTGTTTCTGTCAGAGGGATCTTTAAATATATCTTTAATATGAGCGAAGTCTGTAACAGAATCTAACAGAATGACGACAACCACATTGGTTCAGTCAGTTGAAACGTTGATATCATTTACCACCTGTTTGGCAGACAGGATTTTTTTTTCTAAGACATTAGTATTTAAACAAATACAGACTTTTCCAGAAGATTTGAGATTCACCTATATAGCTTGGTCACTTGTTCACATTGTTTTTTTTTTTTAAATTGAGGTTTTACTATAAATCTTTTAAAGGCAGCAGGGATAAAGCAAATTGCAGAGATGTTATTGTTGTTTTCTGGGAGAGGCAATGCAAGCTGAATTTAAACTGTTTGATGGGAACAGGGTCTATGGACATGCGAGTGGCTTCATTTTGATAGGGACTCGATTTTATTGTCTGTTTTTATTACATTTACTCATCCCTTCTCACTGAAAACTCTAATCTATAAATATGCAAAAACTACTCACTGAGAATTTTAACTTTTGGACGTGGGAGTCTGCTGTTTTACTGTTAAGTTTGCTTTTTTCCACATACCACATGTAGTAATGATGCAACAAAAACCTGTTTGTACATGTCTTAAAAGTGCATACAGACAATATTCACCCCTGCAACATATTTTAAGTGTCAAAAACTCTGCACATAAATCATTCTTCTGTGTGGGGGGTGTGGGCGGGGGAATGTCTTTGAAAATCTCACTCTCATTGAGCCAAAGGTTTACTCATCTCTGTACCATCGTCCTGCACTAGTAATGTTTCCTCAACATTTAAGGGATATTATTTTGAACAGAATTTGTATTTACGTGTATCATTTGAGTCATAAATGTTTAAAAAGGCACAGTTGGTGTTGTTTCTTGACTGTGTTGTTTATGTGAAATCTGCAAGCAAAAATATTCAGACAAAAAATAAAACATTCATTTATTGCATTAGAAACACTGAAATGAAAATAAAATCCAGTGTGATCCCTTACAGCAGCAGTTCAGGCACAAAGGAAACTAATAGTTTTATAAAGTTCAAGTATCGAACAGGTGGTGTGGACCGATCAAAAGGTGTATGTGAAATGCATATTTGGAAAATAAATGTAAGTGGGTAAAGGCGTCTGTGGTTTAGGAAGCAGAGCAATTGTGGGGTCAGTGGTTCGATTCCTGGCTGCTCCTGTCATATGTTGAAGTGTGTTGGGGAAGATACTAAACTCCAAGTTGGCCCGTGTGGGTCAGGTCAGCTGCATGTTCGCTGTGCCGTGTGTCTGAATGAGAAGTAGTATAAAGCACTTACAGTACCAATAAGGTAGAAAAACACTATGTAAGTGCAGACTACCAGTTAAGTTTTAGAAAACAAATCTAATGCAGCAGTTTTCACAGCAAAGGTCAGTCCACAAATCGTTTATATATTTAATTGTTTTAAACTTTTGTTAAGTTGCTGCTTGATAAGTTCAGGAGGAACAAAAACTTCTTCCTTGAAGTCAGTGAGATCTGTTCCTGGGCACAGAACTAATTACATCTCTTTCATCTTTGGGTGGTTGATGTCACTTTTCACAGGGCCTGGGGCTCAGGTTAAAGGGTCAGCCCGTTGCGGGGTTAATTCTGCGGGTTCCAGTTTATCAGAGAGGACACAAAGAATCTTGTCAAACTTTTCATAACGCTCCTTTCTGTTGGCCGCTGCCCCCGCCTGACCCCATAACAGCCGTAGGGCGAACTCTGTCCGGAAGGCCTCCAGCAGCTCAGGGATTGGCTCCCAGCCTCCTAGTGGAGAAGAGTGGTAAATACTTGATCAGATATGATATGAAGTAATATCAATTCAAATTCACAATGTAGACTATTTGTGAGCACAATACTTTATACTTCCTGACATACTGTGTTTACTTTATCTTCCAATGGGCGTCAGGCGAGAACCACTCGTATGAATAGATGTGTTCCTGAATGACATGTATGTGTGTGTGATCTATGAGAATTGTTACGTTTGCTTATGTTCATGTCCTGTTAATGTTATCTTGTGTACAAACATAACTCTTGAGTGGTCAAGACTCTTCACGTACAGGAAGTTTACTGTCTTTCATTACAGTTTAGGGGGGTTGATAATGCTAAACATGAAACGTGAACTTCTGTGTGAGCAAGAGACATTAATCAGGTTAAAAGAGGCAATTTCTGAAACGGTTACTGTTAAGAGTTAGTCTGATTTGAAATTTTGTGTGAGACTCATTGTCTGTAATTGTGTCTTTGAAAATGGGACATCATTATATGAGCATGCGCGTACCTGTGAGCAGACTGTGTGAATGTTTCTGATAATCTTGGGCGTGCAGTGCGGCACTGCGAGCTGACTGGAGGACATCATAAAGAAGCTGACAGCCTCGCTCGCTGTTCTCCACCGGGTCTTCACCCTCCATTACCATCAGCAGAGGGACTAGGTGTGGCATGGCTACAGGACCCTGGACTACAGAATCTAAAAAAAAAAAAAAAAAAGATTTTAAAGATTAGTGTTTTCTGAACATTTATCTTACTGATTGGTGAATCAGTAATTAAAAGCATTAGTTACAAAATTCAATCTTACTGAGGAGAAACTTGTAATTGCCCAGTCAATTTATATAGGTATAAATTATTACATTTACATTCCATGCTGATTAAGTTTATACACAGTTAAACTGTTGACCCCCATCTTTCTACACCTCCACAACCAATGTTAGTACTTCTTACTCTGTTTTCTTTTTAAAAAAGCCCTCATTACATCTTGAATTTAAAAACGGACAAAAACACCTGCATTAAATCAGCGTAATCTGTTTTCTGTAATGCGTTTCTCATGTGTTTCTCTTTAACACAACAACTCACCGTCTCCCTCGTTCAGCGACTTCATGAAGGGTTTGAGTTTCTTCTCAAACAACACTGCGCTCTCTGTGTGGTTCCTCCTCAGCGCTCGCCACATCATCTCCAGTCGCACTATCTGCACATGTGCACACAAATAGAAGTGTAAGGGAACTTCAAACTACTTTCTGTTCTGGATACTAATTCTGCACAGAGCAAGCTTTTCTTTGCTGTAATTAAACCACCTGAGGCATCTCCAGCGCTTTCATCACGGCGGAGAAGGAGTAAAGGTTGTGGGTGTTTTCTTTCAGGGCCTGAGCCAATAAGATTAATTTATGAAGAGTAGATGCCCTCTGACTCAAAGTCCCCGTGCAGCCCAGGATGTCCACTGCGACTCCCAGTGATATTAGGTGATGTCTAAAGAAATGTCACATAAATGGATTAGGGGCGTGTATGAGAAAACTGAATGAGGCAGTAAGTGAGGAACCGTTTTCTCACAGAACCACTGTTTACCAAAGAAACAGTCCCCCTGAAAACCATTTATAGTGATGTGTATTCCACTCTGACAGGGACACTTTAAAGGGATTTTACCTTTCTAACAAATCCTGCCTTAACTGGTGTCCATGTGGCAAAGTGACAAGCTCCAGCCCCGATCCAACTCCCATCAGCTTTCTCTGCTCATCAGTTACCCCAACGATGCGCGCTACCTGCAATTACAGCAAATGCAAATCGACAGTCAGTTTTACATCAGGTTTACTGAGGGATTACTGAAGCAATTTTGATGTGTCAGTATTTGGAAAAAAAAGAACAGTGCATAAAGTATATTTTTTTTTAGCTCAAATGAAAGAGAAAGTAAACTGTTTAGCAAATTTCTTAAGACTTAAAAATACTCATTGTCATTTGATTTGGACCTTTCTCAGGATGTTAGTATGCAAACATGCATGTAGAGGAAGATTAGCTGTCCGTGGGGTACCTGGCAGTCCACACTGAGCATGTGCAGAGCAGTGGTTTTGGCATCACAGCGGTTGAAGAGCTCTTTGAGAGCCAGCAGGACGCTGGGCTCCAGAGGCCGGTTGTTATTTGGTAAGAGCAGAGACTCAAACTGATCCAGCTGGAAACACGACGCTGACTCAATCTGTGATGGTGTAAGAAAGGTATTACAAGATAAGTACCCCACGGTCCCTAGATGTTTTTCATAACATTTATATATATTTAGGCCACCAAGTTTAATTTGGGGCAGTTTTTTTCTAAATAATACACCTACAGCATCACTCTGACACCTGGTGGCAAAAGGAAGTCAGTATTATTATAATCATGATGTTTGTAGGATGCTTAAATATTTTTTTATTATATTTGCTAAAGATAAATGAATAAAAATATATAACTGTATACCACTATCTCAAAAAAGACCCCTGTTATTGTAGCTTATTTAGCCTGTTTTAGCTATATTTACTATATATTTGGAAAGAAAAGCTGCTTCGCCCTACAAGAGAATGTAACTTTAATAAAAGTCTGAAAGCACTCCTGATGGTGTAAGTAAGTACTGTAGAATCCAGTGGCTGGTAGAAAGGATTTTTTATCTAAAACTGTAATAAAGTAAGCACGCTTTGTGGTTAAGGAGTATATAATTGTATGGCCCTTAACCTTCACGTCCACTGAGAACACAGGCAAATTAATTAAATAAGCTTAATATATACAAACATGCGGCTGTTCGAAATGCCAGTCTTCCACTTCCTGTGCTGACTTCCTCTGCCCCTGTTTGCAGAACAACATCTGTGATGATGCCTCGTTCTTCTGGGCCTCCAGGAAGCCAAAGGAAGTTTCTGTGAGGCGGGCGCGACTCTGCCACTTCTCCTCTGCACGTAATCGGTCCACATGGCCCTTCCGCTGGGACTGTGGCACCTGGATGCAACAGCGAGTGGATCAACTCTCCATGGAAACCATATGCCTTTATCACCTCCCCACATAGAGAGATGACAGAGAAGCCAGCTGTAAGCAAACTGAATTTTTTTACCTGGATGACAAGCTCATTGTAGACAGATGATGGGTCCTCATCCACATCTTTGGGTGGAGGAGGGACGCTATTGGGGAAAATAGCAGAGACCCTGAGAGGTTTAGGAGGAGCTCTGGGGTGCAGCTGTCCATCGGAACCTCGCAAAGTAACGCCACCACCTGCAGATGTAGAAGATACAGTTACGAGAGCTGTTTCTTTTGCATGTTTGCTTATGTTTGCTTATGTTTGCGTGGTACCTGGATGTGAGGGGAATGCGTGCCGTGGTTGTGGGCTCAGCAGGGGCTCGCTGCCTGTGCGAAACACTGGGGAGACGGAATCAGGGCTGGTTTCCTCTGACAGTGTACTCTGAGGAATACCTGATTGCAGCAGAGTAAAAAATAAGTTGATGCTCACCAGGTAGGAAAGGGTAACAATGGAATTTATAAAGAGTTTGGACGTCACCAGTGGACTGTAGGACATTTCATCTACAAATGGAGAACATTCAGCACCATTGTTACCCTCCCCTGGAGCGGTCGACCAACACATATCACACCAAGAGCAAGACATGTGATAGCTGGGAGGTCACAAGGAACACCTCTCTGACAGGCCTCTGGCAAGGCCTTTCTGACAATGAATAGTAGCCCACCATCAGAAGAAAATATCATAATTTTTTTGTTTGAATGAAAAGATCACACGCTATATTACAGCATCTGAGAAATGTGGTGGTGGGAGTGTCATGATTTAGGCACCCTTTGTTGGATACAATTTTATTTACTGTTTTCAAGCGTCATCCATCAACTTATGTGGCAATACATTCCTGTCATCATATATTATAATTGTTTATCTTTGGTACCTGGATTTTTATATCATAGCATCACAGGCTGGTTTTGCTGTACTGTTTGTACATACAGCAATACTAAATATAAAAATGTAAATGTAAACATTATTTAAATTATTAAATAATGTTTTATCATTTATACTGTATGTGCATGCATAGACACGTGCATGTGTGTTTGTGATAATGTACCAGTTCGTATGTTGCTGTCAGACTGTGCAGATTGAAGTGACGGCCTCCGTCCCACATTCTCCAAGTTAGCAGGCTGACTTCCACTTCTGCCCGACATGAAAACAAAGTTCATAAATATGCTATATTTCTATGAGTACATACAGTGTGTTTCGGCACTATACGTGTGTGCACAATATACTACAATTCAATGGACTTCCTCTCACCTTAACAGGGGATTGTTGACTTGCAGTGTGTCAGTGTGTGTTGTGCTGAGGCTGCGTCTTTTGTTAGAATCTGTGTGTTTTCCTCTCCCTGCACTGTTGCTGCTGCTTTTGGGTTCACTCTGTCGCTCGCTGATGACACGCAGAGGGAGGGTCCGTGGGACTGGACGGCAGATCACAGCACCTGAGGCCTTGGAAATGGGCCGTTGCCCTCCCACATAGTATCGGATCAGAGCGGGAACATTGTCAAACCGATCATCTTCAAACTGGAATAACTCTCGAGAATATCCCTGTCACAAAGACAGAGGCACATGCATCATTAATCAAGCAGAGTCTTTAAAAATTGCAAGGTCACAGCAATATTTAGAAAAGACCAAGTCCATAAATAATTCTCAAACCAATATCCCAGCATGATCCACTTCTCTGTAGTTGATCTGCATGTTCAATAGTTATTTCCACCAGAGTTTTTAAACTATGTAGCGGCAACAGTGTAACATAGGAATAATGTGTGATGTATAATTTAAGATTCAAAAAAACTTTATTAATCCTAGAGGAATTATTAAAGTTAAATTAGCATTTATAAGCAAAACAAGCTTCAACAAGCTGGATCAGATGTTTGTCAAGTGCTTGTTTTGCTCCACCAACATGTAAAAACCAAAGAAATTCAGTTACCAATTATATAAAATACCCACATTTAGAAACCTGGAACCAGTGAATGGTTGGTATTATTTTTAACACATGATTAAATCCAAACATCTGCCTATGCACACACCTTTTTGGGACGAAGAACCACTCGTATTATCTTAAAGTGCATGGGCCCATTTTTGCACCAGCAGCTCAAAACGTAGTCACCAGGGGCGGAGCTTGAGTCTCGGACCAGGAAGTCTCCGTTTTTCTCAAACAGAGACTCTGCAGCCTGGAGACAATTCAGCAGGTTAGCATGGTAAAGTGGTAATGAAGTTTTACAACACACACACACACACACACACACACACACACACACACACATATATCTATATAGATCTAGATAGATATATCTATATAGATATCTATATAGATATATCTATATAGATCTATATAGATATCTATCTAGATCTATCTAGATCTAGATAGATCTATCTAGATAGATCTATCAGGATTATATATATAGTAGTATATATATCTCTATATATATACTACTATATAGTATCTATATAGATCTATATAGATAGATCTATATAGATCTATATAGATATAGATATATACATATTGCTGCAACTCTCTGAATAATGTAATACAGTCCAATAGAATTGCATTGGGATTGGTGTACCTAATAAACTGGCAAGTACTTATCTTAGCTATACTAGAAACAGGGAGACACAAATAACCAGGCACAGTATGGATCTAACAATTCTTCAAATCCAGTTTGGTTTAGACCCTGAATGCAACACACAGAAACAGCAGCTACTAGACTGTTACTATGCCACAGTAGTATTACTGCTAATGCTACTCAAAAACCCACTGTTACTTTCTCAGCATAGGGGCCAGTAATAGTCCGCTTACATTCCCAGGATATTAAATCTGGGCATGTCAGCCATTATTAATATGTGGGAGACTCTGTTGCGAGGAAGGTGGGATGTCTCCAACAGGCCGGCAGTGGATTGGGTGGGGCGGGTGTGTGGGGTTGCAGTTCTGTCTTTCAGAACATCAACACAAGTTGTAGGACATGTGAGTTGCAGTTTCAGTCTTGATTTCAGAACCTATACAGCCCTAGTGAAGAGAATCTGCCCTCCAGCACGTCTAAAGCTCACTGATTAACATGGAAACATGCTGTACCTTCTATTTGTTTTAATCCATAAAAAAACAGAGCACACATATTGAGAAAACAGTGACTCCCTTAAAGAGAACATATTAAGCTTATAGTTTTTGGAATTGTAAATTGTCAAAAACTATTTCAGTAGAGTCCCAGAATAAAAATATGAACCACAAATTATGCATATGGCCTCTTATGTTTGCCTGTCATTTAAAAGGCACTAACAACCCATCCTTTTCATGTTACAGTGTTTACAGGTGGATTTTGTATTTTCTCTTGTTCCCAGTACATTGAGAATAGTATGGTTCATTGAGCACCTCTCGACTTGTTGGCCCGTGGTACCACGAATGACTCCTCAGGTCGTCATCACTGAGCTTCAGCTCTTCCTCCAGCTCCTTCTTCAATGAGTCCATCTCTCTCCGACCCCGAAACACCTACAGCACAGACGGCAGCACACCGGCAGAGACCACAGTTACTCCACACTCTGCTACAGCAAGTGCAAGTGAGAGACTGTTTGCTTAACCTCTTACCTGGCTGAAGTATGCGCTGACACTCCTCTTGCTGAAAAACAAGAGAGAAGAGGTGATTTGGAGACACTAAACTAAGCCTCAGGGAGCCGCGGGTGATGG
Organism: Ctenopoma multispine; assembly: GCA_034779795.1. Lineage (NCBI taxonomy): Eukaryota > Metazoa > Chordata > Actinopteri > Anabantiformes > Anabantidae > Ctenopoma > Ctenopoma multispine. The sequence goes on from JAUYWH010000001.1 coordinate 4,905,805, forward strand.
TGCCATGTTTTTCCCCTGAACATGAAAAGTACAGTACAAGGCTGCAAGGCCACTGCCAAGGTCTGGGCCTCTCATTAACGGCAGACAAACTTTTAATAGCCCTCTTTCCTTCCTCCCTGAGTTTCCATTTTCCTGCCTCTATAAACACAAAGCTCATAGATGAACAGCGCAGAGGACTTCCAGCAGGGCTGAACTAGATAAGTCCCCATGATCACATGAACTGCTGCCCATTGTAACAAATCCACATCAGCGCTTCTCTCTCTCTGTGTGAACACATAAACAATGTGGAACAAATCATGTCTTCAGGGATTGCTGGAGGGATGTGCTCCCACAATGGTCCGAGGGTTGCGTGTTTGCCCTGCTTTGACCCTGAAATATACCATTAACTATTAACATCCACCGGAACACAATAATACACAATTCCCTTTTCATTAGGTGCATGTAGAGTAAAAATAATTCAGTCGAACACTGAAGCTTTGTAACAACTCCTACAAACATAAATGTTATATTAATCCGTGTTTGTTGAAAGCTTCTTATACAGATGTTGATTAAATTCACCGCTTATTTTTGGAGGTTGCAGTTTCACTTGTACAACTGTCCACAACCAGGCCCTATTAATAAAAATGCAATTAATTAATAGTAATAATATATTTTAAATGCTTTTTTTAAGCTGCCTTCAAGCAGTGGGGAGACATACTGAATCTTTTGCCAAATAAAACACCAAAATACTGCTAATCAGTGTCCATTGTGTTTATATTATGTAGAATGAAGTCTTCTACGGCTATTGAAACTTCAAAGCTCTCAGAAAGAATAACACGGACATGACCTCATGGTACTTGTAGCTACAGCCTAGAGTCTGCCAAAAGCCGTTACATCTAAATGATCCAAACATATTAAAATTTCTACCACATGAAATAAAACTGTAAATCATGTGAAAAAAGGGAGAATCGTCCAAGTAATTCAGAAACTTCTTAAATGATTCTCTAATTACCAAAATAGTTGATAAATCATAATTAATCACTTTTCATTTGAACAGTAGGCTCTTATGGTATTGTATTGTGTACTATTTCCAGTAGTTAACTAATACTCTACACTAAAATTAAAATGAAAAATTATCTATGTGCACCTAATAAAATTACATCCTCTGCAGTATAGCATGGGACATTTAACACTGTGGCACAGAGATTTCAACATAACAGTTTGAAGGTTTGTTTTGAAGTAAGGGGGGGCAACATCCTGTCTGAGGGGCGTTGGCCCAGGTATGCACAACACCTGTGCAATATGCTGCAGTGCTCCCTTATTGTGAAATGCAACCTGGGCTCACAAATAAATCACTTTATCCATCTTTACGAGCCAACTGATACCCATCTGAGTAAAATGACCTCAAAACGAACACTTCATACTGCTGTGAAGTATTTTAATGTAGAAGTCAAATCAGCTGGCAGCGCTACGGGAAGCGAGAAGTTAACGCGGTCAACAACAAACTAAAGTGAGATTTTAACGGCTTCATGTGTCAAAATGTTTCACATCCAGAGTTAAACAAACGACATCTCGCGTGAATTAACGAAGTTTTCCGTTGTTTAAAAAACAAAAACGTCGCCAACCGTTACGGGACCTACCTGACTGTCAGCCCGCTTCACAGCTCTCTGCTCCCCGGCATGTGTCACGGTCTGTACGGTCCAAAGTGAAACATCACCAAACGACAGCTGGGACTGTCCTTCCCGTCGGTCCTTCTCCGCACGGATCCCTCCCAGCAGCTACCCCCCCGTCTCCTCCACCTCCTCCCTGCTACAGTTTCGGACGAGTTCCCACAAGTCCTTCCTCCTTCCTCCTCCTCCTCCTCGTCCTCCCCACCGCAGGCCCCGGTGCTGAAACGCCGCTATCTGCTTGACATTCCTCGGATACCGACACAAGCTGAGCTGACACATCACCTGGCTTCAGTCAGGATTAAGTGGTAGGTAGCTACACGAACGTACGTGCTGTATGTAGGTAAACCAGCCGAGCATTATGTTTACTCCATATCATCAGTCTAATTAAGAAGTTTGCATCCATATAAAGTACTGCGTCCTTTAGTTAAAACTAGTTTTAAGAAGTGTTTTAGTTTATATTGTACTGAAGTGCTGAGGAAATGATGGGCAGGGTGGCATTACTCCATCATAGGAGAGCTGTAAGGTTTTCAGTGGGAGATACATTTCAAGACTCATCCGTCCTCAGTCTCAGCTGTCTGCAGGTTTCTGCAGCTTTATAACCAGTACCTTTACACAATCCCAGAAACTAGCGTCATTCGTTAACAATGGGCCGTGTGGCCAATGATATGCAAATTGGAATGGCTGCAATCACAGCATTGTAAGATGGTGAAAGATGTACTCTTCTACTCCTCGGTTCAGACGTGGTCATTCCCTTTTCACATAAATGTCCTCTCAAACCAGCGTTCCTCCCTGTCCAGGATGTGATCCCTTCTGACTCGCTTAGAGCGTTCGTTAGGTGTCTTCTCTGCTTTGACAAAAGGGCAGCTGGGATAACCACATTTTCTCAGTGCCTTTTTGACGTGGTGTTCTTCTGCTTCCCTGGTCACTGAGCTCTGTGTTGTAGCGTCCTGATGACACCTAGTTCGTGCTCTAGTGGATGGTGAGAGTCAGACCTTAAATACTGATCCGTATCTGTGGGTTTATGGTACACATGAACTCTCAAATGTCCCCCCATTGCTGATGGAAATTTCACAGTTTAAGAAGGCTACGTGTCATGTCCTCCCTGGTGAACTTGGTGTGTTTGTCCTCCGAGTTGATGTGATCCGTGAACTGTGTTATAACACAGTTCACGTCCTGAGGTTTGATTTTCACCCAGGCTTAATCCACATATTGGCTACTATAGGTGACACAGGGGAACCTATGGCACAATTTCTGAGTTCTGAGCTGCCTACCAACGGGTTAAGAACACTGTCCAGGAACTTGGAGATGTTATATGTGACTGAATTGATCATGCAGACAATGGGTCTTAAAGGAGCACCCTGTTTACGTTATACAGTCCGATCAGTAGCATTGTCCCGCACTAACTGCTTAGTGCGGGATAATGCTACCTGCTAACTGTAAGGCTGGAATCAATGATTGCTCTATTATCAATACGTTTGACTTTTATTTAGCATTTCTTCAGCCTTCTGTTAAATTCAAATCAAACAACAAAATTCATCTCAAGGCATGTTACATTTAAGACTTTCAAGACCTTACAGAATATAACGCCCGTCAACGGAAGAAACCTACAGCAGATCCAGACTCAGGTCGGTGGCCATCTGCCTCGACCGGTTGGGGAGAGTGGAAAAAGACAAGAACAGCAGACAACAAGAGAACTTTGCTGTCGCTGTCAAATTTCTGTGTTTTTGCTTAATAAAACACTGTAAACAGTGAGTCTTTCATAATTAAGGTACATTTACATCCATGCATATTCACAGTAATTATTTTTTAAGTAATAAGAATAATCTGTTTGGACTTTCTAACTGTTTTTCTCCCATGTATTAACCAGTGGTTAATCAGTCACTATCGTTCCCCTGGAACGTCAGCACAGACGCCTGGAACAGCTTGGTTTACAACCTCTGTGGTTTTATCCCCAAAAAGGTTATTCAGTGGCATCTGGACTTGTTTTAGTTCCTTAAATATACCCCCACCCCCCATTTGAGAGAAAAAAAGGTTATTCATAACCAGGTTATTCATAACCATGACCTGGATAACTGAGAATCTTCACAGCCACTCTGTGGTTTTAGCAGTCACCACAGCAGACACAGAAATGTGTCTCTTGCAAATAGTTGTAGTGGCTTTGAGAAATGTCTGATATTTCTGCCCCAGCTTAACAGAGGTATAGTGAATCATACAGAAGCACTGACGTTAGGATGTGAAAAACTTTTTTCTTCTTGGAAAATAAAGGGTCAGTGAAAAGCAGACATGACTTGATCACATTTTCAAGTCTAATCCGCACAACCTGAAAACTTTTATACATATGGCTTAAGTAGGATTTTAAAAAGTGTACATTTAAGCTGATTTTATATTGAAGATACAGTATGTTCTGACAAGAAGCCTTAAAAAGTACTCCGGTTTCAGATAAAAAGTCATTTTTTCACCACAATCAAAACTACTGCCTGTGCAAGTGCAAGAAGCTAGCTGTAGCACTCAAAATCAGTCCACCCACACACATCAGTATGTGACACAGTGTTGGACCTTCGCTGATTAATTTGAAGGGGTCGCTTTTACTCTAAAACTTTAAGAAGGGAAGATTTACGCATCACCGCCAATGCTGTTCTGTGAGTTGGTGTCACAAGAAGCCTTCAAGCCTTTTGGAGCATACCTCTACTAAACATGTTTAAAAGGTTACATACAGGAGCTGTAGGGCTCCATGAAAACTGTAACTGTGGCTGGATAACTAAATATCAAACACTGATTCTGGAAACACCAGCCTTGTTATAGTAGGTGAACTACCCTGTTAATAGGGGTGGGGGAAAAAATCGATACAACATAGTATCGCGATATTTTTGCGTGTTGTATTGATACAGGGACACCAAATATTAATATTTTGTTTACAAATTTAAAATACAAATCAAACATTTTTGTGTTCAAAATGTCTGTAGTTGCACAGTAGTCCACATATTTGCATTCAGCTAAGTTGGAATAAACTGTAATACAGACAGTTTGTCAGCAATATAAATGATTGAAGTGAAAGACTGAGGACTTTTTTATTAGGTTAAATGTATTTTGACAAAGTTTACCTTTATGGACATAATTTGCAACTGAAAAACACGAGAATATTCACAATATATCGTATTGCGAAACTCAGCATGTCACAGAACATTTAAAATCGCAATAATATTGTATCATGATTTAAGTATTGTGATAATATCGTATTGTGCTACCGAAAACTGCCCTCAATTGAATTGGTTTCAAAAAGGCCTGAACTCCAAGATTACCAACTTGGAAATAGGCCTACATACAACTGCCTTTGTCACTCAGTCATTGAATTCTCACTGGGGGAGGTGTGACCAAAATATCAAAGTCTAAGGTGTGTTCTTTATGGTGTTAATCATTGAAAAGCGGCGATTTCCTTCGTCAGGGAAAGCACAAAGTAAAGTCATCATGCAGTTTAATAACCATAAAGACTTTTTATGCCTTTTACTTTCATGCTGCCTGTTTAGCTTGTTCATAAACAACTGATTGCTGTAGTTCACCTAATTCACCAGGAAAACTCCGACATAGATTTTATGAGACATAAGTTAATTATTAGCCAAACATGAGTAGACTACCTGGAGAAAGTGCATCTCTCTCACACACTCTCACACTCTTACACACACAAACACAGACCAACCGTGGGTGGGTGGGGGGGGCTTACCTTCGCCTGGTGTCCTGACAGCGGTCTATCCCACTGATAGTGTTGTACTTATCCGGGGGGAGGAGTTGCGAGCAGGAGGCAGAGAGACGGTGCTGGTTTTCAGCGCGCTGGAGGCGCGGCAGGACACTCTGACGAAACAGGTCCTTACTGGGCTTCCCCTGCAGGAAATGGTAGATACCCAAATAGTGTGGCTCCTGGGGCAACTGTTTTTTAGTGTTATTAAACAAATTTTGGGAAGTCTTACCAAATCCATAGACGACCCCAAAGAGCATTTTCGGCTCACCCTGCGCCCCAAGCTCTGCACACCTGACAAGACAAAAGGACATTTTAATGTAATAGATTTTAGAAAATTTACATCTTTACATTTTTGAAGAGAACTAAAGAAAGTAAGATTCATACCACTTTCTTGTTTTCCTGGTAAATATGTCACTGAAAACAAGATACAGAATGTTAGTGAGCTTTAGAAGTGGTCTTTGGGATGTTGGTACCACCTAGCTAATAGTTTGCCGCTTTTATGCCGCGTTTTTTTATATTTGTCACACTTAAATGAATCAGATCATTAAACACATTTTAATATTACACAAAGATAACTTGAGTAAATACAAAATGCAGTTTTTAAATGATGATTTCATTTATTAACCCGACATGAATGGACTGTGATTAACGTGCCACACCCAGACCTGATGACTGCCAGACCTGCTGAATCAAGGAGTCACTTAAATAGAAGCTACCTGATAAAGTAAAACAGTTAAAACATCTCAAAAAGCAACACATTATGCCACAATCTAAAGAAAATCAAGAACAGATAATAAACAAAACTAATTGACATCTATCTGTCTGGAAAAGGTTACACAGCCTTTTCTATGGCTTTTGGACTCCAGGGAGCCACAGTGAGAGCCTTATCCACAAACAGAGAAAACTTGGCACAGTGGTGAACCTTCACAGGAGTGACCGGCCTACAGAAATTATTCCAAGAGCACAATGATGACCCATCCTGGAGGTCATAAAACAACCCAGAACAACATCTAAATAACTGCAGGCCTCACTTGCCTTAGTTAAAGTCAGTGTTAATAATTCAACAATATAAAAGAGACTGGGCATAAATGGTGTCCATTGGAGAGTTCCAAGGTGAAAACCACTGCTGACCAAAAAGAACACAAAGGCTTGTCTCACATTTACCAAAAAGAATCTTGTTATCCACTAGACTTTCAAATATTCTGTGGACTGATGAGACAAAAGTTGAACTTTTTGGAAGCTGTGCTGCAACAGGCGTAAAACTAACACAGCATAAAATTACCTAATACCAACAGTCAAACATGGTGGTAATTTAATGGTCTGGGGCTGATTTGATGACTTATATATGATATAATAATTAATGGAACCACCAAACCAACCAAATTCTACAGTCTACTAGAAAGTCCTAAAGCAGAATGTCTGGCATGACCTCAAGCTCAAGCACACTTGAGTTATGCTGCAGGATAATGATCCAAAAAAAAAACTGCATTTGTATTTACTCAGGTTATTTTTGTGTAATATGAAAATTTGTTTGATGATCTGAATCATTTAAGTGTGACAAATATGCAAAATAATATAAAATCATACATTTTTTACAGCACTGTATATAGTGCAAGTTATTCTTCCTTCACTTTCTAGATTTTCACATTTAACTTATTTTTAATTATATAGCAATAACAAGCCAGCAAACACCCCCAGTCAAAAACAGTGGGACTTGATAAACTGGCTTGTCAACCGCAAAGCCTAGATGATTTCAGCAGATACTGCTCTATGGATGCTGAAAAGAATGATTATAAGATAGAGTCTCTATCTGTTTCACAACACATCTCAAAGAAAGTTATCTAAAAAAAAAAACACATAAACATAAGACAGATACTTTAAAGTTTAAATTATAGCTTGGTCCGAGTCATTAATTCAGACACCAGAACAGTATGCTTCGCTCTGATACTATACTGTGTGATACTCCTATATGTGTGGACATTTGATTAAAAAAATAAATAGGCAACATGCCACATGTAAGCATAATGCAGAAATATTTTAACGTTTAGCAACAAAGCCTGCCAGTTTTTGAAATGTTCTATTAAATTAGAACAAATACCCTAAAGTGATCATGGCATTCTGGGGCCAGGGCTGCATCCAGCCTGAGATGTGGTACAAAATTATTTGCTTCCGCTTCCACAAATATTCAGCAAATGTTTAATCTTGAATTTGCGCCCAGCTCTACTGTTCATATGTGCTTGCATGTGCCCAGTGAGTGTCACCAGAGTATGGGTCCAGTCTCGGTCTGTATCTTGAAAGCTGGTTGAGGATGGTTTCTCTGTGTGTTGCATCCTCTATGCCTGCGTCCTTCAGCTCTATATCTGTTACATTCATCAAACCCTGCAGTGAAACAAAACAAAAACAGGGAGAGCAAGAAAAGATTAATGTGGAATTGAGGATTGTGAAGATTAAAGCTTAGAACGAGAGAAAAAAGAGATTTTAACAAGCATACCTCCAGACCATAATATTCACTTTCTAGTGTCTTGGTGTATTCAGGCAGGCCGATCTGTCTCAGCCACCAGGCGATGGAGCGATTATTCATGTCTGAAGACCAAAAGCAGAAGAGATACTGATTACATACCAGCACATATGCACAAACACACACATGCTTGTACATGTTTTCTTTGGTGCACAGGTTTCTGAGAAAAAAATACAAAATACAAATACAAATGAAAGTAGTTTGACACCAGCTTACCTTCAGAAAGCAGCCACCCAGACGCACAAGCAGAGCGGCTTTGGACTGTTTGACTTGTAGCAGTGACAGTATGTAACACCTACCTGTTTACAGGGTCTGCTGAAGGACTTCTCGCACTTTTCTTAATGTTTCTATCTCATAATATCTCTGTATTTTCTGGCATTCCTTTCGTATTTCTTTACTTCTTTGCATCTGCTCACATTTAAGTTGTATGCTGTGTCATTAAGTCTGCTTCTCACTTGCTCTTTGTGGTAACAGTGGAAGCCCGCTCCCCATCAAACCTGCCAGGTCACTCGGGAAACCAATCAGAGGAGGGCAGTGGGCCCACAGTACCCCACACAAAACAGCAAATCACTACACAGGAATCAGCACGAGCTCTTAGGAGGTGGAGAGTACAGGTTGAGGCATGTGATGAAAGACAGATGAGAGTGTTGAGAAAAAGAAGTGGGGTGAGTTAAAATGTAAGACTGTTGGGCAGCTGTCGAGTCACGTCAAGTCGGAGATAGGTATGTATCAGGTACACTGTGGTGTGTCTTCATGTCTGTCTCTACAGGTGGTACGTCAGGAGATACAGTACATGCAGGTAGAGCTGCGATGTGTGTAAGGGGGACATCTAGTGCTGAAGTAAAACAATGACACTAGCCTTTTAAAGGGGCACTGCACCAAGTTAGTACATAAAGGCCAGTTTTCAGTCTTTACTAAACAGAGTATATGTAGCATTATGAGTAATGTAGGATTTTGGAGCTAATCTCCACTGCTTCAGTTCTGATTGTTCTTTTTTTTTTCCTGGCTCTTGAAAGTTTGACAACTTTATGGACGGGCAGTGCACCTGCATGACACCGTCCTCAATCTGGAAAGATGAGAAAGCAAAAACACAATTTCACATTGGACAAACGTGAGTATAATGTGTTTCTGAGTGAGGGTTGTCGTGAATAGTTTCACTTGTCAGTCCTTAGGGTGATGATCAGTGTGCTGTTTTATTAATTACATCCCTTAGCTAGAATTTGAAACGTTATGCTTCAGTGGAGCAAAAGCAGCACACCTTTTTTTTGTTATTGAATTCAAGAAAGACATCTATTTTCTATGAGGAAATTATTAGTCATCCATGTATTAATAGATCATACGTGAAGCACCTGACCATCATATTTTGATACTTAGATGTGAACTACTGAAAAAAAAATACATCTTTCCTATTACAAATAAAACATATGCTTGTTTTGTGCATCAAACATTCACTGTGACCCTATAATTTCTGCTTATTACAACAGTGGTTGCTTTTCAAAAACATTACACAGTGTGATGTTAAACCTGGTCGGTTGACCTGAGGCATTAAAGGATGTGTTCATCAAAACCACAACAAAATCAACGTGTTTTCTTGCCTCTTTCTTACTTATCTCAGCTGACACGTAGAGACATGCAGGTAGTTTAGGTGTGGAGTGCAGAATATTTTAAACTTCTGTCACTACCTCAGTGAAACTGAGGGGAAAAGAATATGACGTGTGGTAGTCAAACCCTTCAGAAATACAGTGTTAAACATAATATAACAACAAACACATACAGTGCATGTCATATAACCTCCGTTCAAGTCCTGCTTTTAGTCATCCTGGGTCCCTGCATGTCGTAACCCTTCTCTTCTCTCATGTTTCCACATCTCCACAACAATCTACCAAAGAAAGACTCATTTTTTAAATAAAATGTATATTTATTACTTCAAATAATTGAGTGTGTTTTGGTTGTAGACTCAGCTGTGAATCCAAATATGTGCTGACATGCAAGTAAAACCACCAGTGGGTGGAGTGAGAGAGTCTGAGCAGCTGTGTCACTATTCATGGTGCAACTGCAGGTTTTCAAGTGACACCATAGTAGCATTGTGACTTTCATGTATTCTGCTTTAGCAAATTAAACATGAGTTGTTTAATACTATATGAATAAATTCTTCAAATATATAATTTTCCCATTATGATGCTGCAACAGTTTTTGATTGTTCGATTCTTAAAGCTTTTTATAGCTGTACCTGTTGATTAAACATCTTTGTAGAGACATATATTTTCAAACTGATGTCTCTAAGTTTTGTATATTGCATTCACGGCCTCTATGGCAAATATAAGTAATATACATAAACTTCGTACATCAATAATGTCATATTACCACAAATAAGGTCACATTACCACATCAGACATTTTTGCTTAGGGCTTGCCTAAATAATGTGGTAGCAGGGCATTTATTTATTTCAAGTTAAGTTAAGTTCATTTTGATAAACTCGTATTGTGTGCTACAAACACAAATGCAAACACTCTGCTATCTGATCTCAGTTTTACGTTTATGCACCATTTCACATACAGATCACACCGTTTTTTTATCAACTTGTACCACTCGCAGCAAGCACAGCAACAGCAGCGGCTTTGTGTGTATGCATATGTGTGTGAATGTGACAGTGTGAGGGTGCGTCAGAGGAAAAAGGAAGTTGCGGGATGAAGTTAAAAGTCTTTGACACTGCAGCTCTGCAGAACACCCACCACGGAAGACAGGCAGAACAAGAGCGCCGGAGTCTGAAAATGAGATAATGAAAGGGAGACGAGGAGGTGAACATCAAGAAGGAAGACCTAGAATTGCCAGGAGAAACTACTGAAGGTGACAGCTTATTGTAATACTCATCCTACATTTTTCTTCTGTTAGAAAATTAGACATTTTCTGGTATAGCAGTGGCCTTTTTGTTAGTTTGAAGAGGGTCACCTTACTAACCTGTTGAACAGACAAAGAGAGTGATTGATTTGGCCTCAGACTGATTTAATAGCAGTCATTAATTACCATGTCCAATTCTGGTTCACTACTCAGAAGTAGAGGGGTTACACTGTGACAAAGTGAGATTCAGAGCTATTTCCTACGTGTAGAGGTTTATGACAGTAAATACTCTCATTTCCATTCATTGTGAGCTCAACAGATGATCTGAAAAACCTGACTTCGTGTGATCTGCCTCTCCTCTGATATGAAAAACAATTTTTTCCCCTTCCTGTGTTTTTACTATTTTGCGTATTTGTCACACTTAAATAAGTAAATACATAAAGCAGTTTTTAAAAGATGTTTTCATTTTTTAAGGGGATAAAGCTGTCCAAACCTGCCTGGTCCTATGTGGCGGCAACAACTGCAATAACTGTCAATGAGTGTTTCAAATCGCTGTGGAGGAATTCTGGTCCTTTCTTCTTTGTAGAATTGTTTAAATTCAGCCACATTGGAGGGTTTTGGGGTATGAACGGCCTGTTTAAGATCATGCCGTAGCATCTATATTGGATTAAAGTCCCGTCTTTGACTAGGCCACTCCAAAAGCTTTTTTTTTTCTTTTTTTAACCATTCAGAGGTGGACTTACTGTTTTTTGGGGGGGATTTTTGTCCTGCTGCATATCCCAACTGCCCTTGTACTTGAGGTCAAGGACAAGGAACCATGATACCTGTGCTGGTATAGCATATATCAATTATGGCAAGTCATATAAGACCATCAAACCAGCACTTACAAATTTGACTGTTGGTATGAGGTTCTTTTATGCTGTTTAAGATTCCAAAAAGTTCAACGTTTATCTCATCAGACCACAGTATATTTGCCCAAAGGTCTTTAAGATGTTTCTTTGAGAAATGTGAGTTGATTATTTGTGTTCTTTTGGTTGCCGTGGAACTCTCCAATGGACGCCATTTTGCCCCGTCTCTTTATTTTTTTTGAATCACAAACACTGGATGAGTCGTCATTGTGCTCTTGGAGTATTTTCTGTAGGCCACTCACTCCTGGGAAGGTTCACCACTGTTCCAAGTTTTCTCCATTTGTGGATAAAGTTCTCACTGTGGTTCGCTGGAGTCCAAAAGCCTTTCTCATATGTTCTGGAATTTCTTTAGATCAACATGATGTGTTGCATTTTGAGATCTTTTAGCTTCACTTTGTCTGACAGCTTCTATTTCAGTGATTCAACAGTTCTGACAGCTTTTTTCCCTTAACAAGTGACATTAGACTAAAAAACTTTTTTTTATTCACTCGGGTTGTCTTTGTGTAATATGAAAATTCGATCTGAATCATTTAGGTGTGACAAACATGCAAAAACGTAAAAAAACGTCAGGAAGGGGGTGTAGAATGTGACAAACTGATTATCTTCTGCTGGGTGTTGTGCAGAGCAACAGTGATCCCTGGTTACTGGGAGTTGTGCCTGCGTGGACCTATTTAACCAGAACTGACCTCACATAATCTGCTGTTCAGAAAACAAAGATGGAATTGTGGCGGCAGTGTGCGATGTGGTTGATCGACTGCCGAGTTCTTCCTGAGAACCACCGGGTCACCTGGGAAGGTGCACAGGTAAGTCAGCTGCACCAGATATGTTCACACACCTATACATCAACACAAATTCTGGTTCCTGATTTTTAGTTTATGTGTATGTCTTTTTCCAGGTGTGTGACCTGGCTCAGGCTCTGAGAGATGGTGTGCTGCTCTGCCAGTTGCTCAACAACCTGCTGCCTCAGGCCATTAACCTGAAAGAGATCAACCTACGGCCGCAGATGTCCCAGGTAACATACACAAATGTTTCATGCCCTGTTTCATTAGATTATTTTCATACCAAACAGGAGGCAGCACGGAAGTCCTAAGATTGTCTGATAGGAAAATTCTGTGATGTTTATCTGTCCACATGTGTGACCGTGTGTAGATAGTGAAGGGGAGCATGATAGAGAAGAATAGAATATAAGGACAAAAACATCTATCACATACATTGTGTCTATTAAGGGCAACTAATAGTTTTGTTTTCTGAAAGGTCTGTTTATGCAATGCAACTGTATCCAACTTCTCACCATACAAATTTGCTCATTTCACAATTTAGCAGAAATAATTTTAACACAAATTTTAGACAGTGTGGTTCAAAAATTTACAAAATTACATAATAAGAAGGAGATTTTAGTTTTCCACTTCCATTACATCTTCAAACTGCTGGTTATATTTAGAATTACAAACTAAACAGCCGCGTTTGTATCTAGATCAGGAGAAATATTTACAGAAACAATGATAAAGAGTTACATGTCAGATTTTGGTCCAAAGCATGTTTTCAAGTAATATGAAGAACAAATACGTATTTTTGCTGAGAGTAGGATAAGATAACTATCAGGAACGCTGGTGCAGTAGGTAGGAGATTGTTAATTGTCTATGAACCCCAGGGTTGATGGTTCCCATCCTGGTTCCTCCCAAGCTCAGATAAATGGGGAGGGTTGTGTCAGGAAGGGCATCCAACCTGAAATCCTTGCCAAATCAGATACTCTACCAGACAGAAGTTTGGACACACACAGGAATGACCATGTTTTTCATGAAAAGACAGATGTCTTCAGTTGTGTTACCATCATTGCACATGCACATCAGTTATCCTTTTAAATTAATACATCTGCATCAGCATCAGCAAACATAACATGCTATTGGAAGACAGTAATTTAGGCCTCTACATGCTTATGTAAATATTCCTTTAAAAAACTGTTGTTTTCAGCTACAATAGTCATTTACAATATGGACAATGTCTACACATTCATTCTGATCAGTTTGATGTTGTGAAATCTGCTCAGAAACATGCTCATTTCTATGTGTGTCCAAACTTTTGACTGGTAGCATAGATGGAGGCAGATGCTCCACTGTGGCGAGCCTGAAAGGGAGCAGCTGAGAGAAACGTACTTACTAGGATGAGAAAACTGATACCGCTCTTTGCCTCTGTGGTATATATTAAGTTACAGTCAGCAGCTGACTGACTGAGCTAAGCACATAGACTTGAGATATGAGGAAATGGCGCATGTTACACTTTGTCTTTTGTATTAAATAAAAGAACTGAGAACCAGTTTAGCTTTTTACTCTTCTTTACTGTATGCCGAGCTAAACTAACCGGATGCTGGCTATAGCTTTACATTCATCATACAAATATAAGAGTGACGTCATTAGATGCAAATTAGCTTAGTTTCCCACGAGTAATTGGTGAATAATTCTCTTAAGAAATCGTCTTCTAAAATGTACAGGTTCCTCTGGATCCAGGTCCACGCCAAGTCATGAATCCAACTTTTATCAAATTCTGTTCTGAAACATAAAAAAAGTGAAGTGAAACTCAGGACCAGAAAAGCACAAATATGAGGCAGACAGAATTAGAAGGGAAAGTTGTGACAAAAATATGAGATGGCATGAGAAAGACAGAGATGGAGACAGTATGGCGGAGACGAGCTGTCACGTGGAGGGGCTCCTCTTAGGGGAGGTCCTTGTGTCTGTTAGGACTGACTGTGATGTCTTAACAGTGTGTGTGTGTGTGTGTGTGTGTGTGTGTGTGTGTGTGTGTGTGTGTGTGTTTGTGTAATGTGAAACTCTGGGAAATCCTTTAAGGTCAAGCGTGGTTAAGAAACATCCGGTGACTAATAGCAGCTGAGCAGGAGTCCACTCTGACGTGTACATGCATACACACACCTGATGACATTACACAACCGGAGAATCATCCTGCAATAATGTTTACTACAGCATGAATTGCTGCTGCAAGCATTAAAATATTCCGGTTTGTTAACGTGAACTCCTGAGTGATGTGATGTGTGCAGCAGTATCAGTCAGAACTCAACATTTCCCCTTTTCTTAAATTAGAGTTCTGCATTTCCCACTGCTGAGCAGAGACACAGAAGAGAGAGAGCGAGGGAGAGCAGCTTGTTCAGGAAGTTATGTAAAGCAGCATATGTCTGACCACCATGTCAGCCAGACTGTGCACTGTGTTCTCTGTGGTTTCTATTCTAGCTATATTTTAGCTTTAATACTCCACACGTTGTATTGATTCTTTTAGACGCAGACATTTCTTCATAAACGTACCTTAGTGTTTATGTTCATGTGGTATGTGTGGCCGATTAGCATTTGCATACACTTAGATATGACTGGCTTTTTGTAGCTGTGTGTATGTACCCACTGCTGGTTGTGTCTATTTTACAGTATCTTCTCTAAGCATTTACTCGTTTATCCAAAAGTCTTACGTCTAAAAAAAGTACGTCAATTCAAGTAGAAACGCCACTTTAAATTCTTTACTCAAGTACTAAGTACATGTAATACAAAAGTACTCCACTAAGTATTTTAAACAGTATTGAATATGATTCTGTTCATAACATTTGTGTGCAAGTCCAGATTTGTTTGGCAACCGTCCTAAGATGAAATTAATGACAAAAAAATTTTATAGTGCTGATCTCTGTTAACCCTCTTAGATAACGTAAATACTAAAAACTGTACTCAAGCGCTTGAATACAGTAAATGTAGTTACCTTCATTTACTGTTGTCAAGTTTTTTTTGAGGTTGTTGTGTTTAAGTATCTTGCTAAAGAAATGTAAAGTAATGGTTATGATCATGTCTGTGTTTAGTTCCTGTGCCTGAAGAACATCCGCACGTTCCTGGGAGTTTGTCAAGACAGGTTTCAGCTGAAAAAGAATGAACTGTTTGAAGCCTTTGACCTGTTTGATGTTCGAGACTTCGCAAAGGTATCTGCCCACCACATCTATATATCTATCTATCCACATATCTTTCTATCTAATACAGTGCAGCGCTTATGACACTGTGCACTCATACTCCAGCCACTATGGTAGGTGGTGTGAAGAGAGTCCTCCTGACTCCCCACTGCAGCTTGCAGACACCCACATACAGGAAATAGCTTGGTAATTTTTTTTTTTTTCTTTTTGGTTGAAGCGGCTAAGTGAATGCGTGAATGCAGGTCTCTTTCACTTTCAGTGCAGAGCTGCTGCAGCGCCCTAGTGGGAAATGCAGTAAATTTGTAATGCATGCTTGTCTTATTTGTATTTACAAAGTAAGAGGATGCAATGTTTTTAAGAACAAAATGAGTCAACACAAAGTGGAACCTTAACCCTGAACCTGACTGTGGAATAGTTTTAGGTTTATTGGACATACTGTAGTTGACTGTAAATTCCTCTTATATGATGATGGATGAGGTGGAGAATGAAACTATTTTCCCTTGCCTCTGAACGTGATGTGACCAGTGTCTTGTAAGCACCTTTAGGTGTATGACACTTAAATAAAGCATATTCATTCATTTACCAAGTGCTCCATTAAACGAGTACTTCAATTAAAATCTTATTTAAGTAAAATTAAAAGATTCAACAGAAAGAACATATGAGCTTATTAACAAATTAAGACAGAAAAAATAAGTCGAACGCATTAATTTTTTGGCTTTGGTTGGATTTTTGGGCAGCTTTCGATTATTCAAATGAAATTTCATGAGTCGTTTTATTTATGATGGAAAAGCTAAAAACACACAGACATCAGAAACACTGGTAGTAACAGGGAACTACTTACTTTCCCTCGCTCAAAATTAGTTAATATTCTCAGAATAACTGGAGCTTGTACGTTGATGTTCTCTTTTCTGCTTCTCTGATTTTGGGAAATATGAATACAGCTGAGGCATGCGATACCACTCTAATGTTTGGATATGAAATGTAAAGCTACAGTCAGCACCTGGTAGCACAACACAAAAACAGGAAGGGGCGAAACAGCTGGTTTAGTCAACAGTATCCACCCACCAGTGCCTTTAAATTTCACTAAGCTGGAAGTTTATTTGACTTTGGACAGAGCCATGCTGTACGTTTCCCTTTGTTTCCAGTCAGATGATCTGCTGCTGGTTCACATTTTACAAATTTGAGAAATGTATACATCTTATCTAACTTAATAACTCTTAATAAACGCACTGCTCCAAATGTCTGTTTATTTTACATCTTGTTGGAAAATACCATTGTAATTAAATGGCCGTAGGCTGAAAATTAATTCATTCATATGTTTTTTTTTCTCTGAACTTCTCTCTCTCTACTTTCACTTCTTGTTATGTTTTCTCCTTTCTGTCTCTCGAATGAAAGTAAAAATCTGATAAAAACGTTTAGCAGTTCTGCAGAAATATAACCTTTGCTTGTACAGTATTTATTTTTTTATTTTATCACAGCAGACCCACTATCGTTGTATGAAAGAAAAGACCCATACAGTTATGTAGTAAGGGAGGCATCTTTTGAATTTCATGTTTCTCACTGTAGCCGAGTTTCAAGAAAACCAGAAGTCAAATGGGATTTTGGAAAAGGAAAAACTAAAAATCTATTATTTATCGTAGTTTATAAATCATTGGAAGCACACATCACTTATGCTGTTGCTTAATCAATTTCACTGGAACTGCTAAGAGGTGTCGTTGAGTTTGTTTCTGATCACATCTCTCGTGAAATTTGTTTCATGAGATCACTCATCATGATACTGTACATCTCATGTAGTCAAACAGAGTCAGAGGAGTGAAACCAGGTCAGAGCAGCATTATTCGGTGTTAATGTTAAAGGTGTGAAACTGCTCTCACTTCATTCTCCACAAGTCTGTGTCTCACACTGAAGATAATTCACTAACGATATACCCCTCTGTGTGTTTGTGTATGACAGGTCATAGATACTTTATCCACTCTGTCTCATTCACACATTGCGATACAAAGAGGATTCCAGTAAGTAGTTTCCTTCCTCTTTTGCATAATTCAAGCACCAATGCAATCCTGTCTTAACACTTTATTGTAAACGCTCATATTTAACGTAAGCATAAATGGTTTAAAACATACTGCAATATAACTCAGATACAGAATACAGACATTTTATGTGTTGATGAATCCAAAGTTTTTCTCAATACGATCATATTTTACATTGGTACAAATGAGTTTTATTATATTCTCATTTGTTGTGTCTTCATAATGATCAGTACTTAATCACATAAACACATCTGTTTACATCTACATTATCCTGTGTGATAAACCATTTATTAAATGCAGCATTTCAGTCAGCATGTGCACACAACAGACACAACATCATTTCTTTACTATTCATATATTATTCCCACACGTGTTCTCTTTCAGCACCCTAACTCACTCTCAAACACCTTTCCTCCTCCAGGCCTTTTCCTTTGGAAGGATATGCTGCTGATGACGAGATCTACAGCGGGCTGTCCGATCAGATAGAGTAAGATGTTTTTCTTTGAAAATGCGATGATGATCAACTTAAGGAAAAAGAGAAATATTCTAATGCTTTTGTATCTTAAAAAATAACACATGGGTAAAATCGTAATTTGGTATAATACTGTACGTTTTTACATTAGTGGTGTACAAAATACAACACAAAGAAAACTCAGCACAAACCAGTATAAAAAAGGTGGGCACTGAGAACTGCAGTTTTTAGTTTTCTCAAATGACTTTTAACTATGTTTATGTTTATGATGAGTGGAAGATTTCTACTCTTCCTCTGTGCTTGATGACATGATAATTAATATGACTTGGGTAGGTTGAATCATTAAAACTGCTGCATCAGGTTTCAGTCAGACAAGATTTTAAACACATCAAGTCATCTACTAACAGGGATTTAGACGAAAAACATCTGATATTTAAAAGTGCATTTTTGATTTTTTTTTCATTTTGTTAAGTGAGAGGAGTTTTTTAATTCTTTGATTGTGGCACCCGTCTCTTTCATTAGTATGGTGGTTTCGACCTGTATCTCACTTGGGTACAGGTTCAGGATGACCTGTCACTCCTTTCCAGACAAGCCTTTTCACTATTTGTACGTTTGTGCTTTCCTGTAGGGATATTAATGAGGGCAGGCTAGAATTATGATGCTAACAATGTTTGTCATGTTTATCAGTGACACAGTGGACGAGGATGATGACTTGTATGACTTTGTGGAGGACGAGGAGAATGAAGGGGATGAGATCTATGAAGACTTAATGAGGACTGACGAACAACCTGAAACTGTAAGTGGACCGCACACAGATAGATACTAACATGTAAACCTTTAATTTAAATCAAAGAATATGGTATATTAAACAAATATGAGTAAAGATTCATTTGTTTTTTTATTTTTTTATTTCTGGGACTACAAAAATAGTTTGACTAGATTCTACAACGTTTTAAGATTTGATATCCAGTCATAGTTGCAACCACTGGAAAATCAGCACAGAGCTGACACAGACAAAAACACCGCTACAAATACAGAACCAGATAGTGAAAGGTACTGGTGTTATAGGATATAAAGTGCTGTGTAGAAGAATTTGACCCCTTCCTGATTTTTATTTTTATTTCTGGCATATCTGTCACGCTTAAATGATTTAGATCGTCAAACAAATTTGTATATTACACAAGGGGAAAGAAGAGATTTTTACAATGTGTCTCCATCTGCAGTTAGTAGGAACATCAACAGATAAGGTCAGATAGTTACCTGCAGATCCAATTAGGAAAGGCATTGTGTGTAAATGTCACACAGCTACATTATTCATACTGCACAATGTGAGACAATGTGATGGAAGGAGAGCGGAAGTCAGAAATATTACCACAGGCCTTTGGGTAAACAGTTATTTTTGGAAATGCCAATAAAGTTGAAATTGATCAGTATTTACTGTAAGAATATTACTGCATCATTTTGTCTTTTTGCTGTATTTATGTATAAATTAGACTGCTGTTTCGTCCTATAGAAGTTGAACTGTTAATTACAAATACAGTCTGCATTTTTGTGTGTTTTTGCAGCAGCAGAAGACTGGTGTAGACAAACGAGAGTGCTGCCTGCAGGAGATCAGACAGACAGAAGAGAAATACTCTGAAACACTGGAATCTATATTACAGGTGTGTGCGCATCCTCAGTTTGTAGGTCCATGCTTTTATACACATACTGTATAAATCACACACAAGCATGCAAACAAGTATGCGCACTTAAAAAAAGGGTAACATCTGTTCCTTTGCTTTTGTTCAGCACTTTATGAAGCCACTGCTAAGGTTTCTCAATGAACAAGATATTGAGAGTATCTTCATCAACATAGAGGTATGGGAGCAGGTTACACACCTAATCATGTGTACAGGTTTACTTTCATGCATTAGCCATGTCTACATGTTTTCTGTGTGTCCATGTGTTTGCATATGCAGGATTTGGCTAACACCCACCGTGGTTTGTTGGAGGAGGTCCGGAGCTCCATCCTGTCTTATGATGCCAGGAATCTCCACCAGGTGTTTCTGAGCTACAAGGAGAGGTACGGATACACACTTTTTATACAGATACACAGGAGCACAAACACATGTATGTTAAAATATGTTTTTGTACTCTCACCTCCTTCAGGCTCTTACTGTATGGTCGTTACTGTAGTCAAGTGGAAGCAGCAACAAAACACCTTGACGCTCTTTCCAATATTCGGGAGGATATCAGGATGAAACTGGAGGTGAGAAAGAGACACACGTTAAAAATGTATACCTTGACTTGCACATAGATAGCAGATGATGTGTACTTACATACAAATTGGCCCTTTAGTTTGATGGTGGGAAGCCAGTGAGGGATTCAGTAGTTGCTACAGTGCTTATAATGTCTATAACCTGTTAATTCCTATAATGTTGTTTTAAATTAAGCAGTGTTTTACAGTGTGGCTGAGTCAGACCTCTGCCCTCCCTCAGCACATGAAAAATAAAAATGTCCCCCCTCTAGTTCTTCTCAGCCACAACAACTGCTTCATAATACTTTGTCAAAAAGCAACAGTCAACCAAACAATTGCTCGTGCAGTTTGTGGCATGTGCCAGTGTTTTTTTGACGGTACCGAATCCTCCACGAGCGATTCAAAGCTGATTAACTATGGGTCTACTACACAGGCTGTTTAAATCACAGCAAGAACACAACTTGTCTGTGTATTTTTGTGGTAAGAGGAAGGTGCCACAGGTAGAATGAGCAGACGAGTTTGGAGTTTAATACCATCCAAACCTGATCCATTGGTGAAATCTAACCATCGTATAAAATCTAGAAAATCTGTTTTTGTGTGTGTGATGAAGCAGCAGTTTCAGCCAAACAGACAGACTGGTGCACACACTGTGTCTTGGGCAACGCAACTCGGAAACGAACCAGGAAGATAGAAAACCTTTTGTAAGCCATGTAAGCCATTTTCAACATGGAGTCATTGCCATAATACATCTTTGACCTACATTTGAACATAAGGATTTAGCAGAAGGTAGGACTCTGGGAATTATTTGTAAAAAAGAGAGGTAACATACTGATTTTCTTACAAGCTGATTACCTGATTCATAAGATGCTGGCTACTTTTGGTTTGGCACAATTTGCCAAGCTAGCAACTCTAAGTTTTGGTTCTCACTTTGGTCAGTACCAAAATATCTTGACACAAACTGCATGACTGGCTGTGTCCCTTTTTCCCCTTTCCCACCTGCTCTCAGGGTTTTTTATTTCACTTTTCAGATTCATTTATCTGATGAAATATTTCAACTGTGAGAGTTTCTCCCTAGTGCCATTGTGAGGTTGACATTTGTGATTTTTAGTAAAATATCTTAACAGCAATGAAAAGGATTTTCATGGTGTTTGATTGACGTAAATGCCTCCACTCTCTTTCTCTCTCTTTCTCTCTCTTACTGCCCCACTGGCTGTTCTGCTCCACTTATCTGGGGTAGTTGGAAATCATGTAGCTGCCATTTACTCAAATTGAATTTTCTTTCCCTGCATCTAGACCGCTGTTTTGTGTTTTTTTTGCTGAACTTTGCAGCCCGTGGCTTGTATAGCATCTTTGACGCTGTCCTCCACCACGCTTGACTTTTGTCTGACTATTTAAATGACACCAGCCACTAATAGGAGTAAACACAATAATAATTAACCCTGCTTGTTGTTTGAGGTTTTCTATGAACACAGAAAGATGTTTTCTGCACATCTTTCAACATGTCCAGCTGGATCAGATGCTTCTTAGATTAAAGACTGGAGCACACTGATCAATTTGGTGCTTTAAATGAAACAAACAAACTAGACAATACAATTGTATTTGGTATAATTACTGTATTGATTGTCCAATAGACATAAAAACTCTAGTTTACCACTCATTCAGTCATGAATGTGGATCTTGTTATGACTTGTGCCTTTGTTCTGTTGAAAATGTCTGCACAATGAAAAGCATCACATGTTTCATATGAACAGTTCACATGTGTAGTTTATATACTATAATTGTATCTACTATAAAATACTATAATTTAAACTAATGTGTACTGGTCTATATTAGAACTATTCCACAGTGTAAATGTTTTCTGAGCTATACTAAAGTATTGGTACAGTGGCATGTGTAGAGAATCAGTGCTATTGTAGTGGGTAGAGGATCGGTACCAAAAAATTAATAAACAGGTTCAGGCACATGAACATTTTTTAGGTGCTGCAGTATTCACATCTCTGCTGCCATTGTGTGCATATGTGCAGTAATGACGTCTTAAGTTCAGAGAATTCACATTGTGAACATTCGTTATTTACCATTCAGAACTGACTTGTGTGTAAATATACTTCTGTTTAAGTAACAGGGAACATCTTTACCTCATTTCTGGTTATTTATTTGGTTCTTGTTCGTAACGCATTCACTTGGCTGGATCATTACATTATTCTCGCTCTGAGTTGATCTTTGCTTTTCTTGGTATGAAACTGAAACTATGTTCTGTGGTTTTGCCCACTCCAACCACCGCCTTTTTGTTTTAGTATAGCAGTTGACCACCACGTAATCTGGCGTGACTGAGTCTGCCATAAAAAATTCAGCCGCACACTTGCAGCTTACTGCAGATGTTCACTTGTTCCTCTTTTTCAGGAGTGTTCAAAGAGAGCCAATAGCGGACGTTTTTCTCTCAGAGATTTACTCATGGTTCCTATGCAGAGAGTCCTCAAATACCACCTGCTGTTACAGGTTTGTTTGTGTGTGCATGTGAACTGTGCTAAGTCAGTTTTTTTTTCTTCTAGTTTCATGCAGCTGCTGAAATTTGATGCATATTTTTGTGTTTGTAGGAGCTGGTGAAACATACTACTGATGCAACAGACAAGGAAAACCTACGAACAGCTCTTGATGCCATGAGAGTAAGTGTGTGTGTGTGTGTGTGTGTGTGTGTGTGTGTGTGTGTGTGTGTTTATCAGTCTCTCACTTACGTGTATGGCATTTCTACACTAATTAATCTGCCATTGTGCGTGTATCGTAGGACTTGGCACAGTGTGTGAACGAGGTGAAGCGAGACAATGAGATCATCAAACAGATCACCTCCTTCCAGTTGTCTATAGAAAACATGGTGAGGTTACAGTTTTCATTTTAATTTCATATTTTCGTTGTTGGCAGTTCTATTTATTCTCCTCTCCTTTGCTCTTTAGACTCAGTCTCTAGCTATGTATGGTCGCCCAAAGATTGACGGAGAGCTGAAGATCTGCAGCTCGGAGAAAAAATCCAAACAGGACAGGTGTGTTCTGTTAATGTCTCAGTGTATCTTTCCATGCATGTGAGCCTGTGTTGTATCCTCATGTGTGTTTTTGCTGTTTTCAGGTATGCATTTCTGTTTGATAGAGCCATGTTTATATGTAAGAAGAAGAGTGGAGAGACCTTTGAGCTAAAGGAGATCATTGAACTAAATAGCTACCAGATACGAGATGAACCCTCAGGAGAGAAGGACAAAAAGAAGGTCTCGTTCATTTTTAACACTTGTCTAATTATACCAGATAGTGCACACATAAGGCATCTGTAAAGCTGACTTTGTGTGTGTTTATGTGTGCGAACAGTGGTCCTATGTGTTCCTTCTGCTGGAGTGCTATGGGAGGTGTGGGTACGATTTATTCTTCAAAACAAGAGAACTGAAGAAGAAGTGGCTGGAACAGTTTGAGATGGCTCTGTGAGTTACCACACACACACACACACAGAATTACTGTGTATTCACAAGAATATGTTGATACGATACATAAAATGATACAGTAGCTGCTAAAAATCTTTGCTACATCACCTGTGGGGTCACAGTTTTTCATCAGCATCCATGTTTTCATCTGCACTAACATAATTGCTTAATTGTTTTCTAATGATCAGTTAACACTTTAAATTGTTAAATTGGCATTAGCAAACACAATGTGGAACACAGGACAAATGTTTGCTGATAATCGGCCTCTGTCCACCTTTGATAATCGTTTACAAAGTTAACAGTGTTTTTAATTTATTCCTGATCAATTTAATGTTATAAAATCTTCTTTTCTAAGCGATCTAAATTTCTGAACAGTAGTATTGATTAACAATGTTTGTGGGAATCAATACTTTATACAATAACAGCTCTTGCCACATGTCATTTATGGTTTTGAGTTTAAGTTTGGGTAAATGTTCAGCAAGTGTTGAACGCTATAGTTAATAACGACATACAGTATTTTCTACTGTGTTGGTGTCTCGGCAGAAAGGAAAAATAGGTTTTGACCTACATCAAAGTTAAACTACCTGTTAGGTATAAAACTAAAAGAAGCTCTTTGAATGCTTAGTTCCCCAGCTTTTGTGAAAACAGCTGTACTTCACGGTTGCAGGTCAAATTTGTGTCCAGAGAACGCCACCGCCAACAACCATGACTTCCAGATGCACTGCTTTGAGGAAACCGCCTCCTGCAAGGCCTGCTCGATGCTGTTAAGGTACTCTTGTCCCGCAGAATATTTCTCTCCTGCCTCAAATATAAAAAGAAAGAAAAACGCTGAAGGCTGTTGAGACTGAATCTCTCCATCTGTCTGTAGAGGGATATTTTTCCAGGGCTACCGCTGCACTCGCTGTAAAATGGCTGCACATAAAGAGTGTTTAGGCAGAGTCCCTGCCTGTGGACGTAACTCAGGTCTGTATACATGTTAATGTGTTTAAATACAGCTTCTAATCTGCATAATTATTATCATTTAACCTAATTATCAATATTTCATTTGTGGCCCTCAATTACAGATGCTGGCACTCTGAGGAAGGTAAGACTTCATTATCTGATTCTGTATAAATGTTTTATATTATTCTGGTAGAGATGATGAATTACTCTTTTTTATTTTATTTGTGCTAATAGATAAAAATTTAAGGTACATTTGCTTCAGTTCTTTTGTCTTCTGTTCCTCCAGAATAAAACACAGAGGTCCTCCGGACAATCCAGCATTGGTAGGAAATGGATAATATTTATAATATATAATCAAAATGTTTCACATTTAATTAACGGTCATGTTTATTCTCCAAAACAAAATGAAATAGCTGACAGAATTAAACTGCCTTCAATGTTTGTCGGGTCGCCAACTCAACATCTTCTCCTGTTTGCTCTTTATCTCAGGATTTCCAAAGATGGAGGTATGTCAGGAGTATTATGGCTTGCCCCCACCTCCTGTAGGCTTCGGGCAACCACTTCACCTCTCCAAAGGTGACATCATTGAGCTTACGCGGGCCGAGATTCACCTGCCGTGGTGGGAGGTAACCGAAACCAAACATATAAACTGTGTATTCTGAAAACTAAGGAGGACACACATTATTTTGTTGTGTTTTAGAGCGTCGTTTCCTGTGGTTAATGTGTAGGTGTGAAAAGTCTTTTTCATACGTTTTTCTCTTTTTTTCCTGTTTGCATCTCTTTCTCTATCTTCCACTTCCTCCCTCGTGCCGAACCTGCTCTTGTCTCCGTCTGCAGTCTATTGTGTGACTCATTTGAAAGGTCTTGATTTGGAAAATCAATCAAACCGAATGGCCGAATTCCATTTAGTGGGTTCAGTTTCAGGGTCCTGGTAGTGTTCCTGCTGGTTCACTGTCAAACTGACACTATGTAAAAGTAACTGTGTTTCTCTAAATAAGGAAGCATAGCATAGCTTGT
The DNA here is from genome assembly GCA_034779795.1 of Ctenopoma multispine. Lineage (NCBI taxonomy): Eukaryota > Metazoa > Chordata > Actinopteri > Anabantiformes > Anabantidae > Ctenopoma > Ctenopoma multispine. The sequence continues at coordinate 4,931,560 of JAUYWH010000001.1, forward strand.
AGGTTAGTTTGTGAACTTTTACTAAACTGAACTGTTTTGTTACTTTCAAACTTTAAAACAAAACTTTTATTTATGTTTTTAATTATATGTAGAAATGTATGCTGCATTAAATGCTTTCAAAATGGTACTGAAATTTATGCATACAAATATATGGTAGTAAAAATTATTTCATTTATCCAAGGTCTTAGGTTTGATCTGGGAAAATGTAAGCAATGTGAAGTAAAGGGGCAAAACACTGGTTTGTGCTTAAATTTTTTATACTGTTAAACTGGAGAAATGTGGTGTTTGTTACTGTTGTTGAATCGATGTGTAATTTGGCTTATTCGCTCACAGTTGTGGTTAAGTTGCATCAAAGTTAACACAACTTTTCTTTTCTTTTTATATTTACTGCATACCAGTTATTATTATTAGTAGGAAGTTACTTACTCGTTTTTGTCGGCTGATTCATTCATATGTTGCAATGACTGCTTGATCCACCCCATCCGGTCATGTGATTTGTTCCTGTGTGTATGTGTCATTTAGGGTCGAAACCTGACTGTGGGCCAAATGGGATGGTTCCCCAGCCAAAAAGTTCAGCCCTACCAACATGTGAGTAAGAACCATCACCCGCCAACGAAACCTCTAAAGCACAAGAAATGCACAAAGAAAAGACCTACACGTTCACTTTAGTCCAGTGTGCTTTGTCAGCTTGCTCCAGCTGATCACAATTTTCTGTAGTGAAACCAACATTAGCTGTATTAGAAAGTGTGGTACAGTTACCTCCATGGCCACAGACTTTTACAGTTTTACGTCTAACCTCTGTATGATCTCACTCTTTCCCAGAGAGCGACACCTGACTTATCTGGCTTTAACTGGTGAGTATGAGCAGGAACTGTTTTAAATCACTTGCTGACTGCTATTAACCTCATAACTGTATTTCCTCCTGCATTGTAGTGCACTGCAACACTGACTGAGAATCAGCACAGAGCTGACATAGAACAGAACACTAGATAACAGCTACAAAAACAGAACCAGATACTGGAAAGGTACTGGTGTTGAAAGCAGCTTTCAGGACAGTGCTGTGAAAAACTACATGCCTCCTTCCTTTTTTTTTTTTTTTTTTTTGCATATTTGTCACATTTAAATGATAAAAATTTTAACAGATTTAAATTTTACCCAACGGTGACCTGAGTAAATACAAAATGCAGTGTCCAGTAGTCATAAGTCATGGAACCATGAATTCTGCAAATGAAAATCCAGTTACTGTAAACACTTGATTGCAGTTGATCTGTGACTATGTCACTTAGGTCCAGGGTGGTTTGGACAGTTTTTTCCCTTAAAAATGAAATTATAATTTAAAAACTGCATTTTGTGTTTACTCAGGTTTTCTTTAAGTTAAAATTAGTTTAATGATCAGAAGCATTGTAGCACTGAAGTGTGACAACATAACAAATTAGGAAGGTGACAATACAGCTCTGTATTGTATCATTGTGACGCTGACGGGATCAAGCTTCTCACACAATAGTTTTTTCACGTGTAAAATAACCATCATTCTGACTTCATACATAATAAAAACAACAAAGTATTAAACTCTGAGAGACACAGTGAAAATAAGTGTTTAAAGGTTTGTGGAAACTGTGGTTTTGTCCCTAAAATCATCTGCAGTATTAGAACACTTTTATTTTGGCACCACCTGGTGGTACTGTGCCTCATATTACCACCAGATAATCTGAAGCATTTTATTAATACGATTATTTTGCAATTTTTTATGCATAACGTGTTGTATCTCAAACTAAACTTTATGTCATCACAGCAGTCTGAAACATGCAGTGCATGTCATATACAATATTTAAACCAAACCAGTCTGGTATGAAGTCCCTTAAGTTAGTATTTATAAGTAGTATATACACATGTAACACACAGTAACACACTGTAATATAGTCTCAGGCAGGTTTAAGTGTTCATTAATGAGTAGACAATATTAAATCTCAAGTAGAAGTGTAAAGTTCTTGTCTAAAAAATGAACTCAGTACAAGCAGAAGTACCATTTAATGAACACTTTACTGATTACATGCTCTAAAATTTAGTTTTAGTGCAAAAAGTACAAGCACTTACCAAACGTAAAAATTTACCACAGTTGTAGCTGGTAAAGCTGAGGCTAATTTTAGAAACTTTATGTACTACCGTGTATTAATACATAATAATGTAATAAATCATGATTTTAATCTACAACTGTAAAGTGACTATTAACTAAAAATGTATCCAGTCGTCTGTCTTTAGACAAATCAGATAAGGAAACAGCTAATTTTCCATCTCCTCTCAGATCAGAACAGAGCAACATAGTAAATACCTCTCTGATGTTTTCTGACATCAGCCATCATAATGCCACTGGTCATACTAGACAAATTAATGCAGCAAAACTTGGATTTGACAAGGTTTAGTTTTAGTACTGGTTAATTAAACTTTTCATTTCAAGTGTAATTTCCATTTACAAAAGTTACTTTGTCTCACAAAGCAAAGAATAAATCCTCAATGTCGCTATGATTCAAGGTTTGCAGGGAACATGGACAGAACCGCAGCCAAAAACCTGCTAATTTCCCGCTCTGATGGAACCTTCCTCGTGCGGCAGAAAGACGGTGGAGAGTTTGCCATCAGCATCAAGTAAGACTCCACATAATTCATCAACAATCAGTGTGATTTTAGAGGAATTATATATATACACAATTGTTTAATGTTGTTTACTGTAGGTAGTTTAAAAATAGGATCATAATTAACTGACTTCAAGATCGAAGCTTGACAAAATGTCTGGGTTTATTAATGTTAAAAACTGTTATATTTCCGTGTATAAGCAGATGTGATTGATCAGTAATAAAGGCCAAAAACTCTCTGGTTCCTTAAATAAAGACATTTGCTGCTTATCTTTATCTTAAATGATAATTAATTAAATTCATTGGGGTTGTTGACTATTTGACGACATTCACTTTGCTCCAGGAACTTGTTAGAGACAGTTTTTACAATTTTCTGTCATTTTATAGCACAAAGGATTTATAGATTAATCACAACAATCAGTAATGTAAATAATCATCAGTTGCAACTATATACAGTTGCGAATAAAGGTTTGCATAACCTCTAAATGAACATGACTGTCATAGCAGTATGTGAGCTTTAAATGATTTGACATCCCACTCTGCTCTCCCAGGTTCAACATGGACATCCGACACATTAAGATCACGTCCTCTGAAGGCCTGTACCGCATCAATGACAAGAAAGCATTCAAGGGTTTGATCGTAAGTCTTAACACCGTCATCCAGCCAAAGACATATGACACAGAAAAGAGGAAACACAGTCAAACTCTCTCTTACACCGGCTGATGTGAAATTAACCACAGCAACATGTCTCACTTCTTCCTTATTCTCTCCTTCTCCCTCCAGGAGATGATTCAGTTTTACCAGCAGAACTCTTTAAAGGAGTACTTTAAGGATGTGGACACCACGCTGCGTACGCCTTTCAAGCAACCAGAGCAGAGCAACTCATCCAACAACACAATGAATGCCACACCAGGTACAGTACAGTACCTGCTCCTCAATATGACCCTGCTAAAGGAACAGTTAATGGGTGTATTAGCATTCTTCCAACAAAGGACAAATCCAACCTAAACCATTAAGTCAAATAAAAACTTTTTTAAAGGTGCTTAAACTCAAAATACATTGTTCACACCTACAGCTGAAGGTCGCCCATCTAGATAGTTAAGAGTTAGAGTTAATACTCTGTTTATAATGCAAAGAATAATGAACAAATAACCTGATAAAACACAAAGTATGATAAAATCAAGAGGTTTGGTTTACCAAAACCACAAGCACACAAGACAGATAACAGTCTCAGCACAACAAGCAGAAGTCAGGACAGAGTATTCAAACTGCAGGCTGATGTAACTGCTGCCCACATAGGTCCCAGTGTCCCACTGCTACACACAGAACAAAACAGAAGAGTCCAAAGCCACAGAAGCAGCTTTATGAAGCTGTTCTGTGCTAACGTGATCGTTAAGTGATCGTTAATGTGCTGTTGACCTGATGATGGTGCTTGATAAAAGGCCAAAATTAAAGTTATTACAATTAATCCTGGGGAGGCCATGGATATCTGTACCAGGTTTCATTACAATGCAAATACAGAATTTCTCAGATAAATGCCAATGATTGGCAATAACACAGTGTAGAAATACTCACAATGTCACAAGTAAATGTTGAAAATGTTACTTAAGTCGAAGTACAAAGTATTAGCTCAAAAAACCAAAAGTAACAGTACCCTTTATGCCAAATGGGCAATTTCACATAAAATGAATATGATGTTTTTGGATTATTATTATCGATGCATTATCATGTTCTTCAGTTTGATACTGCAGCTGGTAACAGTGGTGCTTATTTAAGTACAACTTTGGGATGCTTGTATTTTACTGAAGTATTTCCATTTTAAGTTACTTTTGCTCCACCACATTCATTATAGCATCATTAGTTACCATTACTTTTTGCAAATTTAGATTATTAAAATCATTCTATATTAATAAAATGCTGATGTATAATTTATGGATGAACCCCCTGTACAAGCTTGTTAAAATGAGCCTCACCTTTTCAGAACGCTGTTTTTTGTTCCTTAGTCTGAAGGTAACAAAACATTTTAGTCATAATTTTTTACCTTTAAAAACAAATCAAACATCATCAAATTTGATATTTTGAGTACTTTTACTTTGGTACTTTAGATAACATTTAGAGCACTTACTAACCATCCGCTGGTTGCAACAGATAGAAGAGTGATAGAGTCAGTATCTCATCAACATCCCAAGATAATTTCCCAAAATGTCAAAGCTGTTCTTTTAAAGCTCATCCATGCTGAAATGTGGACTCTCGCTCACAGGGGGCAGCGTGAAAAGTTTCGGCATAGCAAGAGCCAGGTATGACTTTTCAGCCAGGGACCGCTCAGAGGTGTCACTGCGGGAGGGAGACACCATCAAGATCCTCAAGAAGACTCAAAGTGGTTGGTGGAAAGGAGAGGTGTACGGCCGGGTGAGAATCTGCAAACATCTACACGTTTTAAATGATGATGAGGCAAACAGGGTTTTTTTTTTTAGATGTTTTGTCTTACCTGCACTGGTGTTTCCAGGTGGGACTTTTTCCATCAAACTATGTAGAGGAGGACTACTCTGACTACTGCTGACATGGCACTAGAGGAGATGTGTTGACCCTAACCGTGTGTGGGGGTCTGTCTGGTACCTGGTTTCCACCGATTGCATTAACCCATATGCACGAGTGTGTTTGTGTGCGTGTGAGAGAGATGCTGTTGCTTGTGATCTAATTACTTGTAATGTGAATAAAACGTTTGTTCATCTGACCTCATAACATCTGGTTTATGTAAGAACTAAGTATACAATGTGTACTTCATATCCACCTGTCCTTAATTAATCTGAGTTGTAGCTGTCAAATTTAGTAGTTTAAAAGTACTTATACTAAAAGTATTTTACTCTGAAATGCGGTGAAGTTATATTCCCACGACTAAGACAAGTAGCAAAACGACTTCTCGCTACCGCTTCTATTTAAGGCAGTTAAAATAACACTTTTGCAATATCCATCTTCAAGAAAACCACAGACGTGCACTACAAGGTTTATTTCCTGAGAATAACTCTTGCGTGACATCAGTATTAGTAACATTAATGTAGAGAAGTGTTTCAGTCTCGCCCTTAATGATACAATACAGCCAACAATGACCAGCACTCAGTCTTGTAGGTATGTAAATATCAGCTTTATTTCCAAAATATCAAAACAAAGATAAGTGTAGAACAACAAAATGACTTTCATGTAATAATTTGTGGGCAAAAATTAAAAGCTAAAACTGACATCTATGTAATGTCTGTATTTTTTTCTATGAAGATATTGTTCCTTCTCTTTCAGCCATACTGTCTTTCCTGCTACAGATTCCATCTGTGTGTGTGCGTGCGTATAAATGAGTTGTGGTCCTCTTCTGGTCTACTGGTAGTAAAGTTCCAGGTTCATCCCATCATGGATTTCATCTGCAGATAACTTAGTTAAGTAAAACTATTTAAAACAGGACAATACTTAATAAATATTTTGTACAAAAAGCCAGGATGTAACATTTTTATTGTTACTAAATATTAATGTATTGTTGTTAAATTATAGTTTAACTGTACATTTTATTTTATGTAAAGTGATGCTGGGAAATTATTTTCATTAAACAATCCTAATCATTTTAGATTATTTTGTACCAGGTGTAAATATTGTCACAGTTGTAATTATATCTTTAGAATTTATTGCCATTTTCTTAACGATTCATCCTATTTCACTAATGCCCCTAATTTAGCTGCAAAACTGTACAAATTTCTAAAACCTCATTCTCAGATCTTTAGTTTCAGACATCACTCGTGCTTTTCTTCATTAGATACGAGCTTAATTCTGATTCTAAATTACCATGATTAGGATTATCTGATGCTTAATTTTAACATATACAAAGGATTTTGGACCTCTGTGAAAATTAAATAAATAAAAACTTCTTCTACAGGATCAGTAACAGGATAACACTGACAGCAGTTAAAAAGTAAGTTTAAAGGATACAGTCACCCAAAGACACATGGTCCTTGAATATGGTATACCTGTGTGAACAGAGGAGAACATTTAGCTAATAACAGACAGAAACGCTTATTGGTTAAGAAGATAATTACACCAGATCAGAGCTTACCATTTCTTTAATACAATCTTGTCATGCCGGGTTCCTGTTTGGGCAGCAATGAGCTTCTTCAGATCTCCAATTGTATCCTCAGAGCTTAAGCATGTGGGTTAAGAAAGGAGAAGTGTGATTTCACAGAACATTTAAATCTGCCCATAAACCCCATTTATCTGACCTCATATGGCTATGCCTGTACAATAAAATGTTCAATGTGCGTTCAAAACTGTTAATTACCGGATTGTAAAACTGCAGACTAATCTAAAATAAATAAAATAACCATTTTCTTGAAACCTAACGGTGCATTAACAAATCTAGGTCAACTCAGGCTAACACAGTGTTAGCCGCACTGGATTCAGATATTCCACATGTGTCACGCGTTCTTCAGCGTTGTCTCTACAGTTTCAGTAAAGGATACTTGCACTTGACCCGGACTTTCTTGCCCAGACGATCGTTGCAAACCACCTCGATCATCTTCGGTTCCTGTCAGCCCAAGAAAAGGGACAGAGTTAGCATAACGTTACCATGTGTTAGTGTTCCAATCCATTTAAACTATTCCTCACCAATCACAGGCATACATGTACTAACAACTAATTGAATTAATTCTCGCGCACACATTCAGTCTGTCACTTAACACATAGTATTATTTAAATCGGTTTAAAACTGTCATGTTGTTTAGTTTAGCTAACATTAGCTGGAAACACAGTCACCTTTTTTCCAGACCAATGTGCGTAATGTTTATAGCACACATACAAACCAACACTTTGTCTATAAAATGTCGAGCATTATTTATATTTACAACTAAAATCTGATTTTAATATGACATTCCTACCTTTAGATTCACAGCTAAAAAACAAACGTCCCTCTCGACAAAATCTTCTGGAAACTCTAGGTGCTGCTTGCCGTAAAGCTGAGCTAGTTTGCGTTAGCCTCTCGGCCAATCAAATGGACATAGCGTTGATTGACAGCTCAGAACAGCCTATGACTTCACATATAAAACCATCATGGGCGGGCTTGGTTCCGAAAACAACCCGTGCCGTAAACACGTTACTAATGGTCGTAACTGGCTTATCTGTAGCTCAGCTTGTCACACGGTAGCTGAATTGAAATAACATTTGAAAAAAGCTGCTGCAGAAAAATAATAAATAATGGCAGACGAGGAGAAGTTACCTTCTGGGTGGGAGAAAAGAATGAGCCGCAGTTCAGGTAATGAAACGGAAGCCTGGAGATACTAGTTGTGCTAGCTAGCTAAATTGAAATATGCAGTAATTTTAGCTTACTAGCTAACACCCCCAGCATCGTGGTTTACAGCTGAAGCGAGACAGAAGAAACTTTACATTAAATGATGACAGACTGAAACTAAACAGGCGTAACCGTGTGCTATAGATTTATTTGGTTAAATGTGATGTTTAGCAGTTTTTAAGGGTGTTGTCTCATGGTCGCGCCAGAACTGATCCATTCATCTTGCAGGGCCCTGCCCCAGTGCCTCACCTGCGCACTGAGACACATTTTAGATTATTTACATAGATAGAATTTATAATATAATTTATATCTCCTGGTTAAAGTACAAATTGTGATACTTTTTGCAGTAAAAACTAGCATATGCAAGCCCTGCGCCAAACAATTTTATTTATCGATTAATCTGCTGATTAATTTGCTATTGATCGGTGGTTATTTTTATTATTATTATTTGCAAAGTGAAAAATACAACTATTATAATATGCGTCATCTATGTATTTGGCTGTATACTTGTGCCACCTATATCCTCTGGCTCTTCTGTAAATATCCCTCTCCTTGAAGCAGCATTGCTTCTTATTTTTAATGATAACTATGAATCTTATGGCAGTGTGAAAAGAATTACTCTTAGTGACAAACCAGCAAAACTGGAGTCTTAAGTTAAAAAAACCTCTGACTTGACCACTGTACACTTTAGACATTAGACAGATATTGATTAGCTGCTTCAGCTAAAAAGACACATTTTTCCTTTGGGAGTTTTCTTGTACACAGATTTGGTGAAACAGCTAGTCAGAAACGCAGCTTCAAATTAATTCAGATGTTGCTAAATGTCTGCAAGATGTACAGAATAACAAGTGGTTTGCTAACAGTTAGGCAGGCACTAACATCTAAAATGTCAGCCCACCATAATAGGATGAATTCAGCTGATTACAAATGTTTTATATGATAATACGAAGATATTGATAAATAAATAAATTTCTGCAGGTCATAACTGATGCACAATCCACCAGTGAATTAGTAGCATTTGATTTGTTAGTTTGTTGCCTTTGTTTGTTAATAAATTATAATAATCCAGATTTACCAACTCTCTCTTTTTGACATCCAGGTAAAGTCTACTACTTCAACCATATCACCAATGCCAGCCAGTGGGAACGTCCTGTGGGAGATGGTCGTGGAGAACCAGATAAGGTTAACATGTGTAAATAACTAATGCCTGTGTGTCTTTTTTTTTTTTATAATATCAATAAACTTTTATTATAAAACACTTTTTACAAAGTTACTGCCTATCAACTAGACTAGTTAAGACTATAATTAGTGAGGATGAGGATTTATGAGACTCCTTCCAGAACAAATATGTAAAACAGTGTTTAAATCTTCAGAGGGTTTAATTTTTAAAGAACGGTGACACCTGCTGGTTTGGAGACTTTCTAGCATCCCTGAAACATGTCAACACCCTGTGGGTTTCATACAGTGGATTAAATTGGGTGAAGGAAAGTCTCAAGAAGGATTTTATGACAGACTGGTTATATTATTCTTGAGTAGAAGTGCTGCTGTACAGTACATCCCTTATTTTGTGTAGTTTGTTAGACTGATATAAAACAATACAGTTATTAATAAATGTATTGTTCAGGTAGCCTAATGGTATCTGATAGTTTTATTTACCTGAAATATTGCTACTATTAGCACTTATCAAAGAACAGGGAGTTTTTTAATCTTTTGTCCTGTTTCCAGCAGTTTAACTAGTACTCAAACCAAAATGGGAACAACTTTGTTTTCAAAATTATTCTTCAGGTTTCAAACGTCTAAATGTGAAAACCATGGTATCTATGGCAACAAACATCACCAGGTTTCTTTGAACACAGACGTGTTCTTTGTTCTTTCTCTTGGCTCTAACACGATGTGACATCTGTTTGCTGGAGTTGTGACAGTTGTTACAGTGACTAGTTTAGACATGAGAGAAAGCAAAATATTTTACCAGTTGAGAAACAAAAAAAACAGCATTTGGCCTCAGCAGTTAATACACTTCCAAAATAATTAACATCTATTGCTCAGTTAATTCTATATCAGTTTTGCACTTTTTCATTGAAACTATATGGCGCATAAACATAATCAGTACCAAGACACTGTGTATAAAACCTGCACCATCCCATTAAATAGACATGTAAAAGATTATTTTCTGCATATTTCCTCAAACAATAAATTTCTTTGGATTCATCAAACTTTAGCTTTAAAGCTTCAATTTGTAACAAAGAGTTTGTGTTTTTATCAAGTTAATTTATTCTTGACTTCTTATGACTTCCTTACATTTAGTGCTGCAGGTGACTAACTCTAAGAAGCCATTAATTCTGCTGTGATGTTAGTAAATATTAAATGAACAATTTATTTGAATAAAAGAGCTGATTAAGAACCAGTCTCAAGGATTTTTCACAATCAGAAACCTAAACGTTGTTGATGTTAATGGATTATTACTGGTGATGATTATTATTATTACTGATCTGAGAGTTGAAGCATTTATTAAATGTCTAATTAACTATTAATAAAACCATGTTTATTATAAAACCATCATATTAGAAAGTACTTAGTGGATCCGTCTCTGATCTCTTGATGCTGTGATGTTTTAACAGTGTCTGTTTTTTTACGCTCACTCAGGTACGGTGCTCTCACCTGCTGGTGAAGCACAATCAGTCACGTCGTCCGTCTTCCTGGCGGGAACAAAATATCACACGAACTAAAGATGAGGCGCTGGACCTCATTCAGAGTAAGTGAGGCAGAGGACGGAGGAGGCACGCAAGGTGATGTAGTCTGATCAGTAAATTCAGTCTGATCTTTACTTCTTTGTTGCTTGTGTGCAGAGTACATAGAACTGATCAAGTCTGGAGAGGAGAACTTTGAAACCCTGGCTTCCCAGTTCAGCGACTGCAGCTCAGCTAAAAATGGAGGAGATCTGGGATTATTTGGCAGAGGTGTGTACACAACAGCGATCCTCCATACAAACCTGTACACATGCACACGTATATCCCTGGTAAAGCAGCGTCAGTACTTCATACAACAGACAATATGATTGTGTCATATACCTTCAAACAAATTAGTCCTGTTTAAACTGGAACTGGACATTTGTGATGTGCTTTTAAAGTAGGAGCAAATGACCGTGTGCCACAGACTGGATAGGGAAGTCGGAAAGTATTTTAAAAAATGTTTTGGCAATAACAAACATAGTAGATTGATGCCAGACTTCGAGTTTAAAAATTAGTAAGCCATTGGGTGGTCTCACCAAGACTTGAAAATAAGAAAGACATTATTTTTGTATTTGACAGTTTGGAGTCTGTGTGCTTCACTATAAATAATTTTAAGTTGTTCAAGGCCAGTGTTTTCTAGCCATGCAAAGAGTTTCAGTGTTTTTCACCAAAATTACTGTTTTTTATTTTGTGATCATCTCTGGTGTTGTTGATGCTGTTTCCCAGCAATGTGGCAATAAGTCCGAGCATTCCCAAAACTGAACATGTCAAAATGACACACCCACAGCTCAAACTGAAACCTAAATAAATAAATAAGTCAATTAGAAGAATTTTATATGACAAAAAACAGACACTACTAGAAGGAGTACTTCAAGCAAACATGATACTGTGCAGCATATTCTGTATTGTTTTTGACATGAAAATGTTTTACTGCTTCATCATATAGTGTTTTTTATGTTTTAGGTCAAATGCAGAAGCCTTTTGAAGACGCTTCCTTTGCTCTTAAAGTGGGAGACATGAGCGGTCCTGTTTTTACTGACTCTGGAGTCCACATCATCCTACGTACCGGGTGAAACGAAGAAGCCACATACTGTACTTTCCTCTTATGTCTTCATACACAGTCATGCACACACACAGTAAACCCATCTAGACCTGTGATTTATTTTAATGACGCACACAACTCAATAAACAACGCTTATGGGCTGAATGACATTATTTTAAGTGTGATCATTTTGTTCTGAGCACTATAACCATTCATGAATATTTCCATTACACTGAGCCTGGAGGATTGCAGATTATTCTTTCATTAGCCGTGGATGTGCGGTTGTATGAAAACATGAGTGCCTGTGACTGTTGAAGTAGCTGCTTGAAACAGTTTCACACGATGAGCGAAGTTTTTTTTTTTTGACAATGTGTCTGTAAAGCTTTGAGTTTCTGTATATGCATGTCTTCAAAAGGGCCATTTACTGTATGTTATCCTGTAGGATTAAATGTTCTACTGTATGGTTTCCGAAGCAGGTCCCCCGGTTGTATTATTTTAGAAAACGGTTTCATAGGATGTTTAAGATGATGTCTAGCCTTTGCATACAGCTTCAAGTTATTCTAAGTGGTCTGCATTTCAGGTTTTAACACTCAGCTCTGCGAGTTTTTAAAGCATCAAGGTTCAGTTCAGCGGTTGTTATGGGCACTTTTCTTCCATCAATAATTTTTTTTGTATCTTTTGCTTAGTTTGTTTTTGTTAGAATTTAAGATAAGACCTATTTGTTTATGAGAAGAAAACAAAGTACGAGTAATTGTGAAAATAGAAAGAGTCCTGTGGATTTCAGAGTGACCGTCATGTTTTTGGTAAATGTAAGTGAAGTGCCTCTAACTCATTTAGTCAACTGTAACATGTCCACCTGTTCATGGTCCATAACTTTGATCCCTTTGTCTAAATGTGGTCCTGTTGATGCAGGCCTGAATGTGAGATTTAAAGTAATTCTCCAGATCTACATTGTATAAAAACATAATAATTTTTCCCACCAGATTTTCAGCAGGAAAAGTTGGGCTTATGGAGTCAGTGCCATGCAGACAGGCAAAACCGAGAGATGAGCAGAGTAGAGTAACAAGTAAGTAATCAGATAAACAGAAAGTAGACAAACTGGCTGGTTTTTGTATAAGTCCAAAAGAAACAATCTGGAAGACTGAGGGCAACTGGGTGGTGTTTCTGCAGAGAGTTTATCACAGGTGGAGGGACGGCTGAGGAGATGCAGTGCAGGCAGCATGGGAGGGGTAGGTGAGCAGTTGAGTAGTGAAGAACTGAAGAGGGAAAAAAACAATTGCAAAAGAGCCAAGAGTGGAACGGTGACAAACTTACATTTACTCAGACCTCTCTGAAGTCTTAAATCTACATGACTCACACAGACAAACATCATCCAGTGAATAACAGTGTGCCCACAAAGTTCACCTTCCCAAATCCAATGTTGCATTTTTAAAACGGAAGATTTGTGATGTTATTATTTTTATATGACACTGACTTCCACATTGGATTTCATTTAACATACATTCACAATATAATATATCTTTCATTCTCCTTTTATTTTCTCATAATCCTCAGCTCATCTCTAATTAAAGATACAGAAAACCTTTTCTTACTTCTGATTTTGACAACTGTTCACATCATCATCATAAATAATAACATTTTTTAGATCAGAAAGAAATATTCAAGTATTATTTGTGTTGATTTGCTTCTGTCGATATTCAGTTTTAATCCGTGTCTAAAACGTGAGACCATGTTGCCAGAAATAACTGGTTAAAGGACGAAGTTTAAGCATCATAAAGACTTCGGTGATAGAAAAGTTCAAGAACAATTCAAACTTAATTCTCCTCAAACTCGAACAGCTGTGCGCGCGTTTCAGGAGCGCGTGTTTTTGGATTGGTCTGTATCCTCGGAGCGTCAAACGCTTCATACACAGCTTCATCATCCCGAGGTCTACACAGGTAAAACGCACTCTGTTTTTCTTACTTTGTGCACGTTTAATTTAAATCGAATTGAACTTTGTTTGAAATTAACAATATGTAGATTTATTTTTAATGTACATTAGCAGTTTTTCACATCTCCTCTTTGTGAAACTGTTTCTGACTACTGCGTCACTCAACTTTATAAAAGCATCTAATCGCTCTGTTGTGTTGGTAGCATCTGACATGTAGCTTCTGGTCAACGAAAACACCAGAGAAACGGATGGTTTTGTTGTTTTTTGCGCAGATTTAGAAGCCTGGCTGCAGTAAGAGTTTCTTTAAAACTGTGCGGGTGGAGCACATCACAGTCCAGGCACAACCTCACGCTTATAGGATACTATGGGCAGGGGCCAAAAAAAAAAAAAAAGAAATTGTAATCAAACTGAAAATCTAAGGCGTCGTTTTTTATTTTTAAAATAAAATGCAGTCTCTGCACCTCAGAATATTCAGTGTCTCAGTCGCTAAGAAGACACATCTTGCAAAACAGGAAAGGGTAGAATGAGATGAGCCAGGAGTTTAATCAAATTCTGACATGTTTTGAAACCCGGAAAAAGAGAAATTTATTGGTTGCAGTAAATATCAACTTTTTCAAGTGTTTCATAGAAATATTCTTATTGTGTAAAATCCACAGTTCAGAAAAACCTAATTCACAGATGTTTCAGGTTTTTGGTGATCGTTTAAAAAAAATGTTACTTTCATAGATCTCTGCCTGATTGACCAGTCAAAACTGCAATTTATATATATGAATATGTGCACTAGACATTTAACTATTTAAAACTGTGGAAATTGTAATTCTGACTGAGGTGTTGACTGTATAATATAATTTACTATTACAATATAACTTTAGTTTTAAATAGACATGATGGCCTGTGCAGTGATGGGAGATGATTTGTGCGGTTTTTGAGATTTTTTTATGACAAAGTCTGTCATAATTGTCAAACTTATCTCACCAATTTCCTTTTCCTTTCTTCTGTTTTTGTCTTTGTCTCAGTGTCCCTTTGACTCCAGCCATGTTCTCCTTTTCAACTCCACCCCACCTCTATCTGAGTCTTCTGTTTATGTCCTACAACTCGCCTGTTCTTTCCTGTGAGACTGGGACCCGCAGTCAATGTGAGTCCGCTCCCTTTGTACCAGGCTACAACCTGGTGGGGGAGGGTTTTGACGTGGTCACCCTGCAGCGAAAAGGAGCCTACATGATTGACGTGAAGACTTTCCTCACTCCAAATGGCACCTGCACCCTCTGCGCCAACCGCCAACAACGCTACAAACTGCAGAAGGTATTTTAAATCAAGTAGACACAAAGACAGATTCTTGTTCTGCGGCATCTTAAACAGCTGTGTATTTGTAATGTTTGTTTTTACCTTCATTTTCAGCTGCCAGTATCTGCAGTGGACTGGCGTGCATTCAGCAGATGCATAATTGGAATCTCCCACAAAGAACACACCTCTGTTAGGTATTATAATATATTTTTTATATTTCTTTTCTTTGTTATTTCAGGGACGTTGCACATTAATCAACATTTCTACATAGGTGCCAGTGTT
The DNA here is from genome assembly GCA_034779795.1 of Ctenopoma multispine. NCBI lineage: Eukaryota > Metazoa > Chordata > Actinopteri > Anabantiformes > Anabantidae > Ctenopoma > Ctenopoma multispine. Next base: position 4,946,774 of record JAUYWH010000001.1, read on the forward strand.
AGCAACGAGGCAGCTTTCCTCCTTTGGCCTGATGTAAAGCAGCCATTATAACATCACAATGCCCAAACATAAAACACAGCTAATTAAGAAACATGGTCTAAAATCCTAAAATTAGCATAATACAAAGCAAACAGCCAACACACAACAATATACGTAAGAATATTAGATGTTTTTTATATAGGCTTCCAGTGTGTCAATACTGTTCAGTAATTATTTTAATAATTTTAAGATAATTTGTGATTTGTTCTCTTTTTAAATATCTTGGAAAACAGAAAGCTTGACATTGATCTTCTAATCAGTGTCTTAGTTTAAATTTGGTTATTTGTGCAAAAACATATTATTTAGATTTATATGCAAGAGATCAAGTCACTGGCTCTACAAATTCAGCTTCCTATTCATTGTTTAAAGATCAGTCTGACTTTGCAACAGAGTCACATTAAGTATTTGAGATAATTATCTACTACTACCCTAAATCATCATAGATGATTTATCTCATCTATAAAATACATGTTTTACATCTTTTATATGCTCTGTTCATTTGTAAAGTTTGAATGAAGCACACATTGTAACAGAAACAAGAAAAAAAACAACAAAATGTCCTTTTATCATGATTCTTTTCTGTAATTGTGTCCACAGTTCACTGATTGACACTTATATCACAGAGGACAGTCACAACTGGCAGGTAGGAAACATCTCACAGCAACTGCTTGAGAAATGAATTACATATTATTATTGTAACTAACAGATGAGTAGTTATTTAAAATTCTGGTTTGCACACTAAGCCCTAATTATTTCAAAATAAAAGTTACTGAAAAAGTGAAGAGGAGGTGAATCTTTTGTTTTTTAACAACTGCTCCTTTCTTAATTCAGTTTTATTAAACTTTATTTAAATAGCGTCAAATCACAACAAAAGTCATCTCATAGCACCTTACACTGTAAGGTTTAAGACCTTACAGAATTATGCGGAAACCCAACAATCCCACTTAAGCAGCTCTAAGAAAACAGGCAGAACCAGACTCAGGCTGGGTGGTCATCTGCCTCGACCGGTTGGGTGGAATCAGGAGAGAGAAAAGACCAGTGGAGGATAGGGTAAAGAACATCAGGGGCAGAGTGGCTGGAGAAAACTTAAAACACATTTCTGATGAAGAAGGCTGATATGATCATGATGATAATCCTGCTGCCTATTCACAGTGAATATTAATGAGCTTTTGAATCTGATGTTTTTGATGCTAACAGGAGTACGTGTATGTTAAGAGTATTTGCTAAATATTTTACAGTATACATAATGACTATGGCTGAATGTTAAGCAGCCTGTGAATTTTTTTGTGCTATCTCTGTCATCAGGCTGGCTTAGACTTTGGAAAGTTTGTGACTGCAGGCTTGAAAGTAGGAGGAACACGTTCCAAAGTGTACAACTTTGCTACAGCAAGGAACAGAGAGGACCGCCACACCTTCAGCACACACGAGGTCATCTGTAGATATTACAGGTACACTGTAAAAATGTTTTTACAGAAATTAGCCATCATTTTGTTTTGCAAGTAAATAAAAAAAATGGCTTTTTAAAAAAAATAAATGCCCTGTAACATTAATGTAAAAGGTGTAATTCTACATTATAAGAATCTGTTTTTTTTACATAGTTCTGAGAGGGTGGGGGTTCGTGCAGAGTGAAGATTGCAGTCTCAATGACTATCCTTACAAATCAACCACATTTTGCCACAATATAAAGAAATGTATATAAAGTGGTAGTTGATGGTCTAATTTTGACTTACTACTAAATAAGGAACAGTGTTCTGTAATTTAAGGAAGCTATGCCTTTAAATGATGAAAGTTTATTTTTATTTTTAGGTGTTTTCTTGCTTTTTTACATTTTGTAAAAAAGTACTGTCTGTTGTACCTCTACCAATGATAGACTGTAAAATCATAGAGAGAAGCTATGGAAAAAATATGTAGTTTTTAATGGCAACTTACCACCTTACTTTGCTGCCATGCTTTTTACCATTTTTTTACGATTTTATTTTTTACAGTGTAGGGTGTGTTGATCCCTGCATCACTGTAAATGTTCTGTTTTTTAGTTAAGTTTGTTACAATAATTTATTATTCTGTCTGTTTTTGTCTAGTTATCGTGTGACAAGCAAACCGTCCCGCAGCTCTGAGTTCACTAAGGATTTGGCCGAGCTGCCAAGAGTCTACAACTCCTCCACCAGGGCACAGTACAATGACCTTATACAGACCTATGGCACTCACTACATTCGCCAGGTTAAAAACACACAAGCATACACCGTATTGTATTTTGAAAATAAATATATATTTACACTGTATTTTGTTTCAGGTTCATCTTGGGGGGAGACTCAGACGAGTCTCAGCTTCACGTACTTGTTTGTCAACACTGAATGGACTGTCCTCGAGTGAGGTACATGTATCCCACTACCAGCCAGTACGCTGACTAAAAACTGTGTAGTTGAACAAACAATATGTACATAAACCCATCTGCTATTCTACTACAATACCCTATAAACTACTTATATTCATTGTCTCTATTTTCCATTCAGTGTTCAAAGTGATCCTGATAGTCACATGACAACCTGAGCAGTGCTGCACCATGCACTATAACATTTTCAAGACAGACAACTATTCACACTCACACCTAACTGCTTGTCTTTGGACAAAGGGAGCTTCTTCATATAAAATCTCACCACCAACACCATTGCCCACCCTTCCTCCAAATTCTCTGGCAGGTGTTATACAGCTTGGGTGACTTGTTGAATACAAGGCAAACTTCTAGGCTACTAGGCACTGATTATATATAACTTTCTTCTCTCCTCTAGGTCCACGCCTGCCTAAATCTTGGCGTTGATGTAGGCCTGGGGCAGGTGGCAACACTTGGTTACAGTCAGTCCTGCAGCAAGGTCCTACAGAACCAGGGCATCTCCACCGGGTTTAGTGGTGGCCTCCACCAACACTACACAGAGGTGATAGGAGGTACTGGTTGGTATGGGGAGTTTTCCCTCACTCACAATGACTCCCTGGGCTACAGACACTGGCTGAACACCCTTAAGGAGCACCCGGATGTTGTTTGGTATTCACTTAAGCCAATGTACAAGTTAATGCCAAAGAAGCCACAGAAGGAAGGGATGAAAGCTGCCATAGAGCAATACCTAGAAGACAACGCTGTGAGCAGCTCACACAGTGAACCTAATTGTTGGTCCACGTCTAATCTGGCTTACAACTGCTGCCCCCTACAGGCCTGGAGGGGGACACTGGAGGTAACCATCGTCCGAGCCTGGGATCTGGCTGGAGATTATGTTGGCCCCACTGAGGCGTGAGTTGATTAATGTCATGATCGGCAATAAGGCAAATACTGTAGGAGTGGACTTTTTTTATAAGCTAAGCTGTAGCTCATTGATAATAATGAATGTAGCTTTTTTTCCACATCATCATCTTTATATTTGAATTATTCAAATTCTCGTTTTAATCTTAGAGATTGTTATTCCTATTTCACTTCCTATTTATGAAATCAAAGAAGTAGGATGCCTCTTCTGACATACGCAAACAAGTTGAACTCAAACCTCAGAAACCGGGAAATACTAACAAGACGTATGTTAGGTAACAGAGCAAATCATTGAATTTAAGATAAAGTATGTCATTGGTTTGTATAGTCAGATCACTTTATAGATTTTTTCCTCTAATATCAAACAAAAATAAAGATTTGTTGTATTCCCCTTGTTTTCTGTAACTGACAGGTATGCTAAGATGTGGTATGGTTCCTACTACCAGAGGACAAAGATTATCACCTCAAACAACCCCTATTGGTATGAAAGTTATTATCTGGGCAAGGTGAGTAAATAATTTTATTACAAATCAGCTCAAAATACAACAAAATAAACACTTTAATTCCATCATCAGGTCTCATGGCCACTGCAGATAACATAATCTGTAATAAAAAATGGATATGAAAGGCTTAGTTTACTCAAATTGGTTAAAGAATGTGTGTTGTTGTGGGGCATCCTTCCAGTTGTTTATGCCAGGGCAAAACTTAATCTCCTAACAATGGCTGTGGGAGTGAACCAGTATGTCTCCAGTACACTTTATTAATGATCCTGACCACTTGGAAATTTAAGTCAAGATCATCTGTTTTCTATAAATAGTTATTATCTTTAAAATGTAAAATGAAATGGGTTTTTTTCAAATGAGTTTATGTTTTAAATGAAGGTGGACACACACCCCAAACTGAAAGTTGAGGTGTGGGATGAGGATCTGCAATATGACGATCTTCTGGGATCATGTGAGAAGGATCCGATGCAGGGCTCGCACAGATTCTCCTGCTCGACCATAAATGGCGGCTTCGAGGTTAAGTACACTCTGACGTGCGACAAGCATCTGACTGGAGAGTATTGCAGTCGGTACAAACCATCTCCACAGTGAGAAATCACGTAATATCATATCAGATCTTGTGATTGTTGCTTTAAGCACAATGAACCAAAAATCAGCATTTATTTAGTTGATTTCCATTTATATGTGAGTTAATACAAATATTTTGATGCAAACATTATTTACACTATATTCACATACATTTGTGGCAAGTAGCACTGAAGGTCTCTGTAATGTTTTGATTCTGATGGTGGGACACCGTCATTTGGACTGTAGCTTGTGCAAATGGTGATTTTTAAAATTCTTTATTTGTGTGTTATTTGCTTCATGTCCTTAAAAATACAGGAAACGGGTATTTCTAATGTTTTACAATACACATACAGTATATATACTACAACTAGACAACAGCCTCATCATTCGAGAATAGATGGATTAAGTTGTTGTGACAAACGTGCACCTGAATGCACCATGCTGTGCATCACAATCTTCAAAAAATTAGTTTCCTTTAAAGTAGTACCTGATCACATTGATTGTTTCTTCAATAAACCAGAAAGTCACACTTTGGTAAAATAACCACAAGTTAATAATTGTTTAAAGTTATAATCAGTTACTTCCTCAACATAAACATATAATTTATAATCAAATAACAACAGAACAATTTGTTTTAGACCAATCTTGTTTCAACGTTTGGTGATGGGGCTATGTTATAAATTTCATTCATAAATGTGACAAAGTCAAATTATGTGAGCTGTTTATTTAGTGTCTATAATGCAAAAGTAAACAGTTAGTAACTCTTTGTTTGTTTGCTAGTCTGACTGCAAAGGTGAGAATAGGAGAAAGATGATACTCTTAAGATAACTCTCAGTTAACCTGCTGTTATGATGTTTCACAATAAAACCCAATCAAATAAAATATCAATGTTTTATTTATTTCTACAGTCACAGTCATTTTAACTAGTTTTTATCAGGTATACTGTGAAATATTGTTGCTGTATCTTGGAAAACGTGCGTTTAACATAATCATTAAAACTTTATTTATATACATGATATATACTGATTAATCAATTTCTAACTTGTAAAACAAGATAAACAATTTCTGTTTCTTCATTCAATGAATTATGGTCACAATTCATTTAAATGCATTAAGGTTTTAAAAAAGAGAAACAGTCCAGAGGTTAATAATTGTATTCTCAGATGTATCAGTTATAACATTAAACATTAAACAAAAACAAAATAAATATCCATACAAATCTAACTGAACATATTTAACGTAAAGTGTCACAGATATATATACTTTATTATAAAAAGAAATATACATTATTATTGTGCACCTAGTGTCCCTGCAGCGTAGTGCAATATATGAAATATGAAAACCATGTGAAGTTCACTTTAAGGTGGCGTAAGAGTGGTCATTTGTCAACATGTTCTGGAGAAACTCTGCCCCCATGTGATCAATAACAACTATAACACAGCTCTAAAAATCATATTACTATTCTATCAAATTATAAAACATCAACAAGAACATACTGTTTGGGTTCCTGCGTTTTATTATCGACCAGTTGGTCCTGATATTTACTGATGCAGACAATTAGAAATGTATTATTTGCACCTAAATACAGTATCAGCTGTGTCGTGTGGAGACAATAACACCCAATGAACATATTCCTTTATAAGATTTATAAAACTGCCACCAAGACATGTTGAGTATTCTGAGCACAGGAGAACAAAAATAACTACATTTCTAAAAATATTTTTCTAGTGATCATTTTTCAGTGATCCACCAATACAACTGAGAAGTAAAGTGAATCTCTCTCCAAAAGGCAGAGACAACAGATAAACTGATTTAACTGCCGTTGATTGAGATCACATTAAAATAAAAATGATACTCATCATTAATATAAAATTAAATAAATTCAAATTTACTTTAATAAATTAAAATATCAAACAGCACTGTCTGCAGCAGTGACAATTTCCCTCCTCTACCTACTTTAATAATAATAATAACTGATTGACCACATATAGACTCATATACACATACATTTACTTTCCTCAGTAAACTGAGTACTTACAATGTACAGCTGTAGAATAAAATGTACTAATATACCTGTAGCACAACATGCTAAATGATTCTAGGAGTAAAACAGAAATACACAGAGTTAGGAGGCACAGGTTGGACGGGGAATTTTGCACTTGAACATAACGACTCCCTGGGATTCCTGAAATAACAACTCAAGGATCAACCTGAAGACAAGCATCAAGTCCTATAACTGGTGAGCAATCAAGTACACAGAAAACAGGCAAACTTGCAAATTTTATACAAATCCAAAATGAACAATATACACAGTCTACTGCAACACATAATAAATAACATTCAGTAAATGCAGTAAATTCAGTGAATGCAGTAAACTTCCATCCATCCATCTATTATCAACCGCTTATCCGAGGTCGGGTCGCGGGGGCAGCAGCCTAAGCAGGGAAGCCCAGACCTCCCTCTCCCCGG
>JAUYWH010000001.1:4953740-4968161 GCA_034779795.1 Ctenopoma multispine
TCTATCTATCTGTCTATCTATCTATCTATCTATCTATCTATCTATCTATCTATCTATCTATCTATCTATCTATCTATGTTTAAAGACTTAATAATAAAGCTGTTAAGAAAAGTTTTAAAAAATTTGAGTTTGCAATTTTTTACTTAAATTTCTTAAAATTTCTAATTATTGACTTAATCTATTTGTCATGTTTGTTTCAGTGATTTAAACAAATATGATCTTAAGATAAACCAATTAAAAAAAACAAATATGATCTTAAGATAAGATCATTAGGGATGTTTGATATTGGCTTTTTTACCGATATACCGATATTGTCTAACTCTTAATTTCCGATACCGATATAAACCAATATCACTCCCCCCTCATAAAAAAAGAAAAATTTAGTAATTTTACGTAACTAACATCACATATCTCCTATCATGCATACTTAAACTTTAAACTTTACTGCAAGGTGTGCCAAACTAACAAAAATATATCTCAAAAACTATACCTTGGATTTCTCATATTTTGACATTTTGAGAAAGAGGAGAAGTAGCTGAAGAGTTTGATGTATAATATGTGCATGGTATGTAAATGTGTCATTGAAAGAGTAAAAACCGATACCGATATTTTTCAATATCACATTTTAATGCCAATATCGGCTGATAATATCGGACATCCCTAATAATCATATTTTTTTACTATTTTAATGAAGGTGGACACAAGCGATAGACTAAAGATTGAGGTCTGGGATGAGGACCCACAAGAGGACGACTTACTGTTCTCATGTGTGATAGATCCAGAGCAGGGTACACATCTGTACACCTGCCAGGAGTCCGGGGGGAGCGTGCGGATCATATGCTCTCTAACCTGTGATGATCATCTGACTGGAAAATATTGTCACCAGTATAAACCTTTGCCTTTGGTGTCATTCTACTTAGAGTTGATTGCTGCTATTCTTTCAAATAAATAGGCCTAAGTAGAATCCCTAAGGGATCGTATCACTATTTTTCATTAAGAAATTACAAGATACAGTTTACTTCGTAATATTTGTAATATATCTGGTACATTTTTTTGACCATGTACAAAAAACATAAATAAGAGACCACTGCAATTTATTCTTAAATCAGTATCTCTATGATTATGACAACTATTCCCTGCCATGTCTGTTAAATTCCTACACAAGTACACCTCAGTTTGCTTTATAAGGTACTAATTATATGATCACCTGAATAAAATCTCATTTAATGAGGAAAAGACTGATATAAAGTTACGCAACAGCAATATGAAAAAACTGGTGAAGAGCAGCCATAACACACGAAGGTCGTGATTTATCCCACCACATATTGATTTCTGAATTGTTTTCTGCATTGTTTCTCTTATTTTGATGTATTATTATTCCCTTCTGAAGTCATGCTCTAAAGAACAACAGTTTTATTTGGATATTAGGAGAAATATTGTCAACAGTTCACAATAAATATGGCAAAGCTGTTCAGTTTAATACTTTTACCTATAAAAGATAAAACCTGAGAAACTGATCATTTTGCAGCAGCCTCATATTTTTTTCCAGATCTGTATATTTACCATATAAATCTTATACTATATTTACATTTTATCTGGTCTACAGCTTTATACTCATGACCACAAACAATTTCATATAAACATTAATAACACTGCTGTGTACTCGCGAAACTGGTAATGACGGTTTTGAATTTAGGTGGTGGGACTGTTTGTGTTGGTACTGCACATTATGCAACTGGTGGTTTATGCAACTGGTGGTCTTGCCATTTTGTACACTGCATAACTGGATACACTGGCTAGACTTTGTCCCTTACAAAGTGTTGGTATAATTTATACTATTTATAATAAAACGTAATTTAAGATTCAATAACCTTTATTATTCCCAGAGAGCAATTGCTGTTACGTCTCTGTATTTAAATCTACAGAAAACTATTTGTGATAACCTCTTTTCTATTGATGGTAAATATTGTGTGCAACTGCAAAGAATAAATTGTCATCAATTTAACATGAGTGCTTCATCCAGTATACAACTAATTTAAAGATATTTTTGTCACTATTTCTCATAAACAATAACAGATTGCAGTGGTTCAGCAAAACATCTTGTTGGCATCATCAAAGGGTCTGTATTAGTTATATACAAGGCCTTTGTTATTATTATGATGCTGATGACACACAGCTTTTCCTGTTCTGCTCTTCCCAACCAAACCTACTATACAAAACATCACATCTCTATCTCCCAGGCTGGTACATTTGCCGTTAAATCATCAGAAAGATACAACCCTACATCTTTAAATACATCCAACTGGTCATCTCTAACAAGACCATCTCCATGAGCAATAAAACCTCTTTCTGGTGACTGCCCTCATCAGGTTCAAAGCTTTGACTCTCGTGGTCAATTTAATTTCACCATCCTACCTTAACACAGGAAGGCTGAGGAAGGTCACCTGGTGGTCCCTATACCACAATGGTGAAACAACCTCCACTCAAGCACATTAATCAAACCTAGACTTAAACAGAATTACAAACATAAGACTGTATCTCAGCTCACACCCAAACTGGAAACCGCAATGCGTTTGTTATCATGTTCCGGTCCCTTACTCAGAGTTTGTAACTGAATTTTCAGACTTTTTATTTGCCTCCTACAAATGGTTAACCCCTAACAGCTTAATCCGGCCATGACCCTGACACCCAGCGGGGTGTAAAGGTAGAAGCGCTAATGAATGGCCCCCGGCTCTCCCGTGTTTTCATGACTCCTGTGGTAGAAGTTTCCTGTGTAGCGTTTATGCAGAGCGTAAAAACCAGCTCCTGCAGCGAACATCGGATTCCTCTCTCTCATCTTTGGAAATGCCGATTGATTCAAACACTGAACAGCCTGGGGGCGGTGTAAAAAGCTCCCCCTCCCTCGCTGTCTCTCTTTGCAGCCTACATTACAGGACACACTGTCTGACACACGTGGATCTAATTTGGGTGGCTGCGCGGCGCTGCAGCGCTGACAGCGAAGCGGTTTCCGCTTCAAGGAAATGATGGAGAAGGAATGTTTGTGACGCCTCTGCGTGGAGCTGGGACTGTCTGCAGGAAAAAACTGGAGATTATTTTCGTTTTGCTCGCTTCACAGTAACGCGCAGATCGAGGAAATCTGAGAAATCTGTATGGATTTAGGATTAATAAGGTTCCCGACACTGAAATGTCTCAGGTTTGGAAATGCAGCTCCACGCCTGTCTGTTATTTTTTATTATCACAACAGGTAAGAACATCTCCCTTTCGGCTCTGTATTATACACAGTTTTATTTCATACTGATCACATACGTGTGATCTTATCTGGTCATTGTATTATCACTGACATCTGTAATGGAAACATTAAGGTTAAAGCTGTCATAGATCTCGTTGTGTACTAGATTTCATCAGATGATGAAAAATAAAAACAGTGAGAGAAAGCTGTCACATAAAATAATATTTATTTATATCATTTTCTCATAGTTTGAAGAATGTGTGGCTTTATTTTTGCAAACCTTAAAATGAAACTGATAATTAAAATATGTTTTTTATTAAGACATCACACAAATGTTACAGAATTAATGTCCAAATAATTGATGTTCTTTTACCAGAGTGTTTTCATTTCTCAGATAAAACGTTGGCTTTGTCAAACCATCACTGTGGTGGAAATATCAGCCTGGACCAAAAACCTGCAGGACACATTAATCTCACACTACCTGGACTTTATACTGACACCAACAACAACCACACGGACAACCAAACTGACAAAAACCTTCCACTGTGTACTTGGCTGATAGATGTTCCTGTGGGTACAGCTGTAAATTTAACGTTGGTACAGTTGGAAGGTGGTTCGAGCATTTCAGTGAGCTGTCTTTGGACTGAGAAAGATCATGATCAAGTCCTGAAGATCAGAGGGACAGCTCTGCTCTCTGGCTGTGACAGAGACAAAGCCACCCTCAGCTGGACAGGATCAGGACACTTCTCAGTTCAGCTGTCTTATTATGGTGAGAGACCATTTTACTGAATTACCCTCTTTAATTTATTAAATCGCTGTGGCCCACTTGGCTGCACTTGCACCGTGATCACGAGAGTGTGATCTAATAATCATAACAACGTTTGGTTCAGACTTGTTTCAGAGTTGTTTTTGCTCTAAGTATTGATGTTTGTTTACACCAGAAGAAGATAGTTGTGGTTCCTTTGGCTGCACGGTGGAAACATACTGTGGAAATGTATTGTTCAAAATGTGCTGTGAGCCATAAATCTGTCAGCTGGAAACTTCTTATCACACTCACTGTGGTGTTAGAGACAAGAGAGATGTGATGTTGTGGTTTCCATTCTGTCGCTCTTCACTCTCTCTCTCTCTGTTTCTGTGTTTGTTCCTGGTGACCCAGTCCAGGAAGATGAGAGGAATTCCTCAGGGGACCGCACAACCCACCGCACAGGCCGAGACCTCGTAAGTCAGACAGGAACCAGCTTTACAAGGACAGCTCCTCTAAGTCAAGAAGTGGTGAGGAGGAAAGAAGGGGGCAGGGGTCGCCTCTACCAAGGTTTAGATTGGAGTCATGGGCCTCAGTCTGTGTCTGGACCGTCCTCGCAGGACCAGGGGCCGCCGCACCCCACCACACCCCTGCAAGGACTCACTGTGGCTGGAAGAGCCGATAGGGAAACTCTCCCTCTTCCTGAGGAAGAACCGAACAATGGAGCGGATACATCTGGAACTGTTCACATCACTGATAGTCCCGTATCAGCCAGAGAGGGAACACACCCCTATTTTCACACACGGCATGCACTCAGTACAGACACATCAAGCACAGTGCACATGGAAACAAACTCCAGCGACGAGCTCACTCAAACCCAGATGGCACTGACAGACGCAACAGGCAGTGACTCCAACACCATGCTTGCCTCAGATATACACAAAGATACAGTCACACACCCATACAAACATGCAACCACACATGCTCAACCTGCTGCGTCCAGCTTCAGCATCTCAACTCCCACCTCTTCTCTACCTGAGCTACCTTCACAGACAACCAGGGAGAGTGGAGCTGTTAGTGAAGAGGAACAACCACATTCCCGGATCAGCACAGGCACATTAAACTCTGATTTGAACTCCGCTGTCACCTCTGACCCCTTTAAACCACACAGTGAACCTCCGCAGGATGACTCAAGCTGTGCACATACTGAAACTGAAGGCAGTGCATCAACATCCTCCTCACATGGCCCCAGCAAGGCTCATTCTTCCACCACCCACATCACAGAGCCTCACACTGCTGTTAGTACTGTGACCGCAGCAGCACTTCATCCAAACACAAGTCGAACTGACTCATTTGAGTCTACCACATCAGATGTTGCCAGTCAGACGGCAGCTCTAGAGTCGTCTGACGGGTTTGACAGCGCGCTGAAGCTTCACACTCCCACTTCTTCCACACAGAGTCAAACAGATTCCCTACGAAGTACAGAGAGCCTCACACACTCTCCAGACACATCCAGCGCTTTCACAGAAACAAGCAGGACGTTGAGAGGTGTATTCCATACCTCAGCTGACACAGGAACTACTGCTGAACCTCACAAACAGCACCCCACTCACACTCTCGTACATGAAATCCCATCCACAAACTCACAGACTCCTCTTCCTCCTTTGCCATCCAGTACATCCATACACCCATCTACACCATCATACACGCTCCAAACACACACTGCGGTTTCTGGTAGTTCACACACCACTCACACACCCCTGCCTTTAACCCACTCTAGCGCTGTATCTGCAGCACACACTCCTCTAATCGAGCACAAAACCGTGCCTGTAGCCTTAGAAACATCCACTATCGAATCTACACCTTCACACACACCTCACACACTGAACCGCCTGCCGCTGCCGTCTACTGCCGCGCCTAAACAGCCCCGTGACTATATTACTACTACACACATTTCTCTCCTCTCACTCACGACTGTAAAATCAGATACGGAAGGAAATGGAGAGATAGACGATGAGTCATGGAAATGGTTTCCCAGCAGCACAACCACACATACTCCCACAGCTGGACCTCCTCCTCCATCCTGGTCAAGCCCACATCCCAGCCAGGAGAACCATCTGACACTTACATCTTCTACGCCCTCGTGGAGCTCCATGACTACTCAGCCACCCAGGTTTTACATTGTGCCAGACCAGCCTGCAGCCATTAAAGGTAATGCTTGTGCTGTGTTTTTGTGTGTAATTAATTGTCTAGGTTGTGTGTCTAGCCTTGTTGTAATGAAATGATTTGCTTGTTCTGTCCAGTGGAGTCAATTCAGTTGCTGCTGCAGATAATTTTAGAAGATTCAGCTTCTGCTGCTGGCTTGAAAGAAGACACTGCTGCCTGGGTTAGGGATTACATACACACAGTGGCATGCATGCATACATCAATAAACATGTTACTATACAATAGTTTAACTTTTTATTTAGTAGCTGTTGCAAAGTTCTTACTTCCTGTTTGTTTCAGGTGGGGCCATACCTCCAAAAAGCTCCAGGGTTCATCAGGCTGCTAGAGGTCTGGAGCAGGTGAGGTGGTGTAGATGGAACATCAGCATGTTAACATGCTGATGTTGGTCTGTTTGTGCCTTCATACAGACCCACAGCACCACTAGCATGGCTGTAGATTCTTAACCTTGTTGAAATCCATTATTTTTCATTTAAACATAAAATGAACACCAACATATCAGGTTGTGCACTTTTTAATTTGATTCATACAGAGGTTGAACAAAAATATTTGCTACTTCTGGTTACTGTCTTTGTTTGCACTAGGAAAAGGAGGTGCAGTTTGGAGGTTAAATCTAGGTAGTCAGAATAGATTTTGAGGAAAATGGAACAAGAGTAGGTTTTATTTTTCAGAAAATTGGATGCTTATTGGATGACGGGTTGATGTCTTAGCTCTGTGACTCTAATAATAATCTGTGTTACGTGATATACAGAAGGTGAATCTTCTCTTCTGTTGTTGTTCCAGTGGCCATGCAGTGCAGAATCTAGTGGAGTTTAAAACCAGCGGGGCTTTGCAGTGGCTCAGTATGACGGGATCCACGTCACTGTTGGAGCGTACGGGACTAGCTCAGGCTGTTCGTGAGGCGAAGAGCATCAGATCATCTAAGGTCACCAACATCACACTAGGAGGTGAGTCCTGGTTGTCCAGTTGGTGACGTCTGTCTGTCATTCTCCACCACTGTCTCCTCGTTTCTTGTCTTTCCTCTGCTGCACAAAAATAATGAAACTGCCAGGTTAGCAGTCAGTCACAGTGGTTAGTATATTTACCTTTCTGTGTGGGGTTTGCATGTTCACCCTGTTCCTGTGTGGATTTCCTCTGAATACTCTGGTTTCCTCCCACAGACCAAAGACATGCAGATTAAATTGCCAGTACGTGTGAGTTTCAGTATGAATGGTTGTCTTTATGTGTCAGAGATCTCCCCGGGGTGTAGCCTGCCTCTCGCCCAGCACCCCTGTGACCCTCAACAGGATAAAATCTGTATGATCTGTAAGGTGACGGGTTGATGGATTCCATTCTTGGCCTACATACTTAATTAACTAAGTTACAATCAGAGTCATGTAAACACCATAACTCACTTAGATTAACTCAGTTAAGCTCACAATCTAATTATGAGAAATCAGATTAATGTTTGCTGCTTTACTAAAGAGATATAAAAGTTGTTACTATGGAATCTAATCATTTTATGTCAAAACAAACTGCTGCAGTTTTCTGTTGGACAAATTTGACTGATCAGTAAGTGTGTTGGCAGATCTATGTGGAAATAGGGCTACTTGGTTTAAGTGGATCAAATAGTTCCATAAAAACAACAACAGTCAACTCTGCCTGTAAAAACGTCCCCAAACCACTTTAAACAGTGTTATAAACCTGTATGTTAAGCTAATTCCCACATACACATTACTCAACACCTGCAAAAGATTTCCGCTAATGTTTTTACATGTATGCCAACATGACATTGTGATCGTCGCCACTGTGGTGTAATTAAACTTAATTCCACAGGGCTGTGAACACACACCATTGCCGCAAATTTGTATTAATCAACAGCTGAAACTATAGTCCCTAACCAATGTACCATTCACTAATTTCTGATTATCATTTCTCCAGGTCAGCAGGGTGAAGTGTGTGACTGGCTACTGCAGTGCCCAGCCGGCTACAAATGTGTGTCACAGCTTGGCACAGCAAACTATAGCTGTTCTTCTCTCTGCCATTTCGACCACTGCCACCATCACGGCATCTGTACACACCATCCAGGTCAGCTTCCAGTTTGCAGGTAAGAATGTTAACACACACAGAGGAACACATGCACACTAAATTTGAATCTTTTGAATCACCAAAGACGTTTTGTGCATGTTAGCGTCTTTTTGTTTTGTGTATTAGATGCCTTGTGGGAGACGACTTCTGGTACATGGGTCATAGGTGTGATGTCAGGATGACTCGAGCGCGGCTCGTGGGCGCGTGTCTTGCCATCCTACTCATTATTGTGACAGTCATCGCTGTTTTGGCTGTTGTGGCAGTGCGACGCTACCGAGCCATTCTGATCCAGGCCAAAGTAGATCAGACTCGCAGCAGGTACACACTTGTTTAATCATGTCTCACAACATGCAAGCTACACTAAAAAACATAAGTACACTTAATACTACAAGCAGTTTAATAACAGAAATATATAACAACCTTTAATTATGAGTTAAATATATAAACCATTTTCTTTGCTAGAGCGACCCAGTATAAGATGATAAGGTAAGATGGTTAGATGATGATGTAAGTAAGAGAAATATGATGGAAATGAATAAAATGGAAGACTGTGTGCGATGGCACATGTGGTGAACAGTCCCATTTGCTAAAAATAACACACACATAGAGGGTAAACTAGAATTACCGCCTTGTGGTTATATGTCTCCACCAACCAGTCAAGTTGCTCCAATTGGACTAGAAAGAAATTCCCTCTGAGTATTCTTTACATATCACATTCACATGTAGGAGCTACAAATGACCTTGACCAGTGACCTTTGGCCACCGAAATCTAATCCATTCATTAACACGTTTACATTGACGGTTGTGCCAGATGTGAAAGAATTCTTTTCAAATGTTCCTTACATATCACATTCACACGAATTAGGTGGCCGTACAGACAGACAAACGGGCAGACAGTCGGACAACCTGAAAACATGATGCCTCCAGCTCTGGGTATCACTGGCGCAGAAGCATGACAAATGATTCAGAATAATTTGATATACATGACAACTCCATAATAGGCACTTGTGTTGAGAATGTGTTTTCGAGGCAAAATCAGACAATGAGATGGGTGTAGCTGCACCCACAGTAAGTGTAACTACAGTAATGTCCTCTAGGTGTCAGGATATCCAAACATACTGACGATGGAGGCTGTGCTGTGGACTGTTGGCAAATGTTGAGTCAGTCGGGATGAATGTAAATGTCTGTTCTTCAGTCTTCATGACTTCACCCTGTCCCGCGACAGCTTCACTGTTGTCATGTTAAGTCTGTAAGTGTTGGGCCACAGAGGGATAAAACATGTTGACCAAAAAATATCATACCCACCTTATATATTTTCAAAGGTAGGCTTACGGAAATCTGCATCTCAAAAGTCTGCTTTATTTCTCTCTCTTGTATTGAGCTCTGGCTAAGAATTGTGTTGTTTGTGTGTCTGAGTTCAGACACCTGCAATGAGAACACCGAAGTTTCATAATAGTGCTTATATTAAGTTCTAATACTGGGTAATGACACTGACTCACAAGTTTATACAGAAAGTCTGAAGTTAAGCCTTAAATCCACAGTGCGCAAACAGCAGGCAGTGAGCGTTCTGTGCAAGAAAGCTGGACTCATAAGATCAGAGCTGTACTTTCTCCAGGAGGCTTAGTCAACAGGAGATTGTAGTTTACTGAGGTAATTTCACATGACATGACTGGCTGCATGTTTGGGGTCTTTCTCATGCAGCACAGTGACTTTAATGACACGATGGATAATAATCAACTGTCTAAAACCTGCAGTGCTGTGTATACTAGAATTCTTTAACTATAAATTAGCTCCAGTTGAAACAGATACAACAGATATTGTAGGCTGTGAATACGTAACCTCACTTTTTGATTTGTTGTGTGCGCAGCTATCGCAGGTTCAATCACTTTGATGAGCTGTCAGGACGGTTCTGGTTGCGTTCGTGGGCGGGATCAGCAGACTCATTGGACAATCCTGCCTTTACACGCTCTGATGAGCTGCTGCACCTGCGGGCGCTCGACCGCCCCTGCTGTTACCATGACGACACGCTGTCACTGGCCTCCACCTGCCCCAGCCACGGAACACGCATCAATACGATCTACCCCCACAGGTATACATACAAATCTAATATTGGATTAAGTACTGTAGTGATATAGGAGACAAATGTCACATTTATCTCACTGACTGATATTCAACACACAAAATTGTGACCCGGTGAAATGTTTTCTAAATTTCAGTGGAAGTGTCGTCAGCAGTCAAGTGAAGTACACATACATAATGTGCAGGACTGATATGAGGTCACAGTGACCAAAGTCTGATCAGTTCCTCATTGTATCCCTGCCAGCTTTCTCCTCAATATGGCGTTCACAAGACTTGGGCGGCCGTACTAATAGATGGACAACCCAAAAACATAATGATGTTCTGGCCCTGGCTATCGCTATCATGAGAAAATACTAAGGTCACATTTAGATTTGCACATATTTGATTATTCACAAACAAATATGAATACATACAGATTTGTTTAAAGCAAAAAATAATAAACTACATTACTAAATCCACCAAGACCACCAGTGGCTATGAAACACCAGTTCAAGATGCTTGCTGTGTGATAACTAAGAAATGATAAAGAGAAAAACAATCAAGCTAAATTCACGTGGCCTGCTCCCATGCTGCCTCAGTAAAGAAAACCCTGTTCAGTTTACACTCTAAGTTGAAAAGGTTTGATGCTGAATGTTTCAGACATATCTTGCACCCTAAAACTCTGACCACGAGATACAACACTGTGATTAAAATTAATCACAGCTTTTTTTTCTAAGGCAGTCATTTCTGTGGTCGCTGCAAATTATTTAGCTACAAGTACACTTCCGCTTTCAGGGAGATGTAAATCTGGGGTCTTGTCATTTTTATTTAATGTATAAACAGATCTTAACAAATCAGTTGAATGCATTATGTTGTATTTGGTTAATTGAGAGCAGCAGGAAAAGTTACAAACACTGACATTATAAATAAGTTATTGAAAACTATTTGGAAAACAGGTTTTTATTTGAATGTTCAGCAGTCAGTCATTAGATTCATGTGAGATTTTGTCGCCAAGTGACTAAAATTAATCAAATGTTCATTCTCCTTTTCAGCCCTGAGGGTACTATTTGACTTTTTAGGTGCTAAATGCTCTTGTGTTCTCATGGCAGTCGCTAACTTTGTCACCAAACACCTGCCAGCATCTGAAAAATGACACTGATAAGAGCTGTAAGACTGAACCAAAACAGTCAAGTTTCATATCTAAATACCAGAACAATGAGCTGGAAAACAATAACAAGGCTTGTAAAACCTGAGAACAGAGATAATTTTGCTTGGGTTTGTCATTTTAATGAGCGCCTCTCATATTATACATGTATATTGGGGCGGCTGTGGCTCAGGAGGTAGAGCAGTTGCCTGCCAATCGTGGGATCGGTTGTTCACACTTAAGACTCTTAAAGGTCAAATAAAGATAATACACAAATATTAAAACACAATAATTTCCTAGTCTGTACCTTCACTTATTACTTCTTATGGTTTCCCTTCTAGATTTTCTAAATAAAAATATGTTTTGTGTTTATACTCGTTCACACATACCAGGATGCCTGTGTAATACTTGACTAGTAATAATAATAGTAACCAACTAATGGCTGCTTTGTCTCTCTGTATTCCCCCTAGCTCTCAATATGCGTGGAGGGGGAGTGAGATGAGTATGGGTGATGGTGTGCTGGATTCGGGTAAGGCCAGTGACCTTTCAGTCTGTAGCTGGCCTGTCGAACCTATTCAGTGGACTCCCTTCCCTCTTCTGCAGCAACTAGCCTCCCACAGGACGCCCAAAGTGAGTGTTTGACTTTGTTTTGGACAGTTTATGGAGAGATGTGTTTCTGGTTTCGTTATATGATTGTGTTTTTGTTCCTCTGTGAAACCAGGTGAGGGTATCAAGGCCGCGGTCCTACTGTGAAGGCATGGAGCTGGTAGACCTGGAAAAGAGCTGGACTGCTTGACCCGCATAAAAAAAAAAAATCTAATCTGTTCTGACACTGGTATTTACAGATCATTATTGTATTGTAAAGCTCCAATGTTGTTGTTTGGTTAATAAAATCTGTAAAACAGTAAATATGTATAAATAATTTGCTAAATGTTTCAGCTGGAATTTATAATATGAGTTTTTTTTTAACAAGGGTTAAAAACAGGTTAAAAACTTTAATAAACATAAATGACTTGCTTTGGGGTATAAAAAATACCCTAAATTTAAACATACTGAGGTTAAGATGCAGAACAAGGTTATTTTTAAAGTACTTTACATATACAGAGTGGTAAAGTGCTTTACATAATGGAATTTTTATTTTGCCATTAACAGGGCTGCAGTGTAGCTGAATACATCTACTCAGGTACTGTTGTAGTTTTAGGGCACATTTCAGAGGGAAATACAGTTCTTTTGTCTCATTACATTCATCTGAGCACTTTAGTTACTTTATAAATTAATATATATATGAATATAAATCAGATTATATGCTTATAATAAAGTTTGGAAACATCAAAACATTATTGGATTTTTACATTTAAATAAAACCACACAATCAGCTGGTAAAACTAATCTAAAATAACCTTCTACAAAGAAACCCTTTCCTTCTCAGTCAGTGTTAAAGCTGAAGGTTTTTTCCACATAGATAATTTAAGATGATCTAAGTGTGCCCACACAATAATAAAAAGCCAATGGTATAATATACTGTATAGTAAAACAGTCTTAAGTTTGGAGAATATTAATTTTACTTTTGGACAGAGAAGACTGTTTGTTTTCATTTGTTTTTTAGTTTTTGTGCTAAAACAAGCAGCTGCTAATGGTAGCTTCAAACTTACCTTAAATAAGAATGATATTTATCCTACATTCTCATCAAGACTCAGTCTGATGTGTTAACACTGCATGCTGTGTAACACTTTTAACTTGTAGAGTAGACGCTTTGTCGTCTGGTACGGTTGATTTTTTTGACCCATCTGGCAGTTCTTTAAACCACACAGCCTGTATTATTTTGGGCTCTACTCTCGCCACTTTTATAGAGTTGTTTGTGTTGGTGAGCACAGTGGAGCATTTAGAAGTTAAAGGGCCAGATATTACCTCACTAGTGGTCCATAGATTCATCAGGTAGAAACATGACTTCAAATCAATGCTAACATTGTTCCATTTGTGCTGAATGTATAGATAAGCAACTTCTAATGTGAAATAGTAAATAAATACATCATTATCATAAACAATATAAAGATAAAAACTAGGTTTTTGAAAGAAAATGACTTATGCAAGTATTCACTTTTTCAAAAAATATATTCTAGATATTTTCTACAGCAAAAACTGAATTACCAATCTGGCAGGATAAAATCCCCAGGTCCCCAAACTCTGTGATTTTTTGGGAATTACTGTCCAGAAATTAGTATTTTCCCATAATGCATGCCAAAGAGTGTTTCATATACCCTCTTCCTCTCATCTCACACAGGAGTCACGCCTCCTCTCAATACCGTGTATGAAACTCAGCTGGAATGCGATGCCATAAATGACTAAGAAGACTGGCAGAGAGTAAAACAGACAAATATGTACACTGACCTTATAATAAACTACTATTATTGTCCCAGCTGGTCCAATTAAAAGGGGAGTGATTCATTCATGAGAGAGAGGAAATAAAGGAAGTGAATGTGTGTCTTAAAGAGAGCTGGAGATGGATGAGTGAAAAGTGGACAGAAGCTACCTGCTAGCTTCTTCCATATACGGTCTTAGACAGAGCTGGGAGCCAGGCCTGTGGGTTTCACTGACTGTGTGAGTGAGCAATGCAGGGAGGGACTGCGTTTATGTGTGCGTGTTGTAATGCATGCATGAGTCATGCACGCGGCTGGGTTTTGAAATGGCTTGAAGAGTGGTATGAGTGTCCAAAGGAAAAATTTTGAAATGTCATGTCAGGGAGGAGTTAGTGGATAGAAAGTTTAATAAAGAAAATAAATGTTGGTGTCTTTTTTTCTAAATGTAAATCACTGTGTGTACAGGTGAGGAGTACAGAAACCAAGGTTGAGAGGGAGGCAAAACCAACATTCTCTCACACTCTCTCACTCACTCACTCACACACACACACACACACACACACACACACACACACACACACACACACACACACACACACAC
>JAUYWH010000001.1:4968261-5037616 GCA_034779795.1 Ctenopoma multispine
CTCTCTCTCTCTCACTCACACACACACACACACACACACACACACACACACACACACACACACACACACACACACACGCATATGCAAACAAGGCCTTAAAAAGGGAGATTCATTCATTTCCTCAAACTGGTCACATGACCTGAGCAGTGCATTCTTCCCCCCATGTGACCTGCTCCAATATCTCCTTATATGGACGTCATCCAAAGGAACTCTTAAAGGGATGGTTGTACTGCTTTGGGTCTATACTTGGTGCATGTGTGTGTGTGTGTCTGTGTGTGTGTTTAGTGTCTGTCAGAAGCAGGATAATGCCTGTCTCAAAGCCAATTGACTGATCAGCTCACTCTACGTCGTCCTTAGTTTCTCCATACCTAATGACATGTGTGTGTGTGTGTGTAGATGCTTCCTGCATGCATGTGCAGAAGTGAGGCTCTGTAAAACCTACTTCCTGTCTCTTTTAGTGAGCCGGCTCCCATATATCCTTATTAGGAACACATAAAGCCTGTTAGAATTCCTAGTGTAAGTTTATGAGTCTTTGTCCGGTGCCCTTATTGAGTTAAAACAGCGCCCTGACCCACCCACTGAGTATCTGGTCAACGTTTAGTGTGAGCTTTGCACAAAGGTTTTTCAAAAGTGAAATCATAAAAATAAATATTACATCTAAACCAGTACTTCAGGCTAGAGACACAAAGTGAGCTACGCTGTGTAACACATGAGGTGTGTCCATGCATCTCTAAACCATTGACATTTCTGAATAATAATTTCATAACTCGTAGTTTCACTTTGATGCCAAATGTTCTGGAAATGACACACCTGCCTGTTACACATGTACCTTAATTGGGCCAGGCAATGTTAATGTTCGCTCTGTGCTCTTACTTACACGTAATCTGACAAGTGATGAGAGATAAGAGATTTACAGCCTCTTTCATGTGTGCTGTAAACATACCTCAGCTTAACCACATGCAGTATCACTGTCACTCTACTCTGCATGTGTGTGTGTGTGTGTGTGTGTGTGTGTGTGTGTGAGAGAGAGAGAGAGAGAGAGAGAGAGAGACAGTGGTATGCACCAGGGCAGACGTGTCAGTCAGTGTGTTAACAACTATCAGTGACCCCCCCACACACACCCTCCATGACCTTGCACTACCAGCCGCGGGTGTCAGCGATGAGTGAGAATATTTTGCTTTGCAGCAGATGCAGTAGCGCAGCCATCAGTGCAATCCAGGCCTGTTGCATTCCCTTGTGTACCCTTCACTTAAATTTGATGAATTATAGATATGTTTGTCTGACATTCACATTCATTCAGTGCACAAAGATAAAGAACAGACAATAGCATGGGTTTGTTTAACCAAATGTGGCTGGGAGCTTGTGTAACAAGGATGCTATGTAGTCTCTTTCTTAATGTGGATAATGTCAGGGATTAAAGCTATTAAGAGTGTAAACTTGATTACATTAAATAGTACAAATAAATAAAAAGAACCCATTTTAACTTGTTTTATACCATCTTGGACACTGCTGTTCTTTTCAGCACGAGTCCCGTTATTTATTGCCCAGTTGTGTATCAAACACATAGATAATCACCATTAAGATCGTAATAACGATGAAGAGAGAGATAGAATATGTTTTATTCAGCAATAAGCGACCCCAGATTGATCACTTTGATGGTGAATAGATTAGTTTCTGTGCTGCTGCTCCGCCGGGTCCCGTCAGAGCGCAGCCGTTATCTGCATGCGCCACACCCAGTGGACGCGGCTGAACCAATCGGAAGGCGCCGTGCGGAAAGTTGTCCTTATATGGA
This sequence comes from Ctenopoma multispine, assembly GCA_034779795.1. Taxonomy (NCBI): domain Eukaryota; kingdom Metazoa; phylum Chordata; class Actinopteri; order Anabantiformes; family Anabantidae; genus Ctenopoma; species Ctenopoma multispine. The sequence continues at coordinate 4,970,054 of JAUYWH010000001.1, forward strand.
GAGGGGCTGCAGCACGAGCTCTAATAAAACCCTGCAGTCCGCCGGCCTCCATTGCAGTGAAGTCCAGACACTAACCGACAGCGGAGTGTAGCGCTCAGTCACAGGCGTCCTAAAGCCGACAACCCTCCCTCACACAGGTGAGACAACTACACAACGTTTGTGCTGCTGTGCTTTAATTGCCTTTCTTTCTTTTATATCAGCGCATTTTATGTGATATGATGTTGTATGATATGTCATGATGTGAGGTTTTCTGCGTGACTTCTGTCAAGTTGAAGCAGCCGTTGGAAGTTTAAACGTTAAATTTACTCAGTCGTGTAACGTCAACGTTAAACCGACAGTTTTCTGCTTAACATGATCTCCGGAGCGTTACGGTTCAACGGGGGTGCTGTCAAAACTATGACCCGCAGCCAGATACGTGTTGGCATACCGTCGTTTATGTTTAACTAACGGGGTGAGTGGTCCAAGGCTGTCGTCGCTTCAAACGAATCAGGCTGCGCTAGAAAAGCTTTACCTTCTCAATTACATGTAAGCATCTGATGTCTCTGGTTTCACACTCCAGACAGATGATGGGGAGATTAGACGGAGCAGACTTGTGGTGTATAAATGTTAAAATGCTGCCGTGGCTTTACAGCTGTGAAGCTGTTAAACAAATCCAGGTTTTGTTTGCATGTAGCTAATGTGAGTTATAAGTTGTTAATTCATAACCTTGTAATTAGGGTGGTCACGACATAACGGTACACCTGACGACTGGGCATAGAAGTTCATTCACTTAAGCTGTAAAAACTGTGTGTCAACGATGTGAGGATGGTTAATTCCGTTCTGATGATCCCGGTGAAGGGAGTGGTCGGCTGTCGGTGTCATTTGAGGTTTACCGACACACGGGGTGGCTTCATGGGCCGGGCTGCAGCCGTCTCTAAGCTGCTCTCACTTTTGCCATATATGGCAATGGCCAGCCCGAGTGAGAAAGTGCTATTGTTTCCCAGCTCTGGATTTGGACTTGAACCTGCGCCACTGCGACATCCAGTGTCCAGTCTCTATAACGACAGGGCTTTAGCTCAGTTCACGTTTGCCAGATGTAATGCGTAACTGTCACTCTCCTTCCTTTTTTTCCCCCCAGAAAATGGAAGACGAAATTGCCGCCCTCGTTGTTGATAATGGATCCGGTATGTGCAAAGCTGGCTTTGCAGGAGATGATGCTCCACGTGCTGTGTTCCCCTCCATTGTTGGACGTCCCAGGCATCAGGTACGGCTTCTCCATCACATTATATAAATCTATAACTCATAAATAGTCTACATTAATGTGTATCTTAGTTTTGAATTTAATTTATGCTCCCTTTTCTTTTCTACTTAGGGTGTGATGGTTGGTATGGGCCAGAAAGACAGCTATGTTGGAGATGAGGCACAGAGCAAAAGGGGAATCCTGACCCTGAAGTACCCCATTGAGCATGGTATTGTGACCAACTGGGATGACATGGAGAAGATCTGGCATCACACTTTCTACAATGAGCTGAGAGTTGCCCCTGAGGAGCACCCAGTCCTGCTTACAGAGGCCCCCCTGAATCCCAAGGCCAACAGGGAAAAGATGACCCAGGTAACAATGGCTGACACACTGACAAATCTCAATCAGAAAACCTACTAAGCTCACCTGCAGGGCCCAAAAACAGCAAAGTAATACACTTTGCTGCCCAGACATTTCTGCTGCTCAGTCTGTCAATTTCCTCCTGCTCCTTTAATTTCCAGGTTTCCTCCTCCCTGAACTGATCTTTTCATCTCTGCGGATGCTTCAGGTTTCTATCTGTCTGAACTGTGATGCATCAGGAATGACTAGCAACAGCATGGTCACTGCTGGTTTTAATGTAGGCTTGTGGTAAACTTGACAAGGCATCTAACACCACTGGTGATTGCATGATGCAACAGGTGATGTTAGAGCAGGTTGCAGCACTCCAAAATAAAGGACAGATTATTCTAATGACTAATAAGTATTGTTTGTACTGAAATCAAAACAGGCCAATGTGCTGTGCTTTACCTAATATGACTGTACTAACCCAAGTACCTAGCTTCAGCTTATCAGGGTTTGGCTCACTGAATGACTCTGCGCTCTCTCTCTTCCAGATCATGTTTGAGACCTTCAACACCCCAGCCATGTATGTGGCCATCCAGGCTGTGCTGTCCCTGTACGCCTCTGGTCGTACCACTGGTATTGTCATGGACTCTGGTGATGGTGTGACCCATACAGTGCCCATCTATGAAGGCTATGCCCTGCCCCATGCCATCCTCAGGTTGGACCTGGCTGGCAGGGATCTCACGGACTACCTCATGAAGATCCTGACTGAGAGAGGTTACAGCTTCACCACCACAGGTTAGCACACAAACCCTGACTCCAAGACAAACGAATGTTTGAAGCTAGAGAAAAAACTGGAATAACTAAAAAATGTCTTCTTCTCTTACAGCTGAGCGTGAAATTGTGCGTGACATTAAAGAGAAGCTGTGCTATGTTGCACTGGACTTTGAGCAAGAAATGGGAACTGCTGCCTCCTCTTCATCCCTGGAGAAGAGCTATGAATTGCCTGATGGACAGGTCATCACCATTGGCAATGAGAGATTCCGTTGCCCTGAGGCTCTTTTCCAGCCCTCTTTCCTTGGTAAGCAACGTCAGGAAAACATCACTTTTAAAGTAGAGATCTATTTTAATGGCTGAGATATATTTATATATTGCACAAACAATTTACATTTGACTTTATTCCCTCTTTTCTTAGGTATGGAGTCCTGCGGTATCCATGAAACTACCTTTAACAGCATCATGAAGTGTGACGTTGACATCCGTAAAGATCTGTACGCCAACACTGTGCTGTCCGGAGGTACCACCATGTACCCTGGCATTGCTGACCGTATGCAGAAAGAAATCACTGCCCTGGCACCCACCACCATGAAGATCAAGGTAAAACTCCGCACCCACCCTCATCTCCCTGAGACAGTGATTCAAAAATGTTACAGAATACTCTTTACTTCTACTGCCCCTCAGTGGACAAACACTGCTAATGCTTCTTCTGGATTAAAATGTGAACTTGAGTACATTCAGGATGCAAGTTTAATTTCCAACAGATGTGAACTTGAATATTAACATTTTCTTCTTGCTCCCTGCAGATCATTGCTCCACCAGAGAGGAAGTACTCTGTATGGATTGGAGGCTCCATCCTGGCTTCCCTGTCCACCTTCCAGCAGATGTGGATCAGCAAGCAGGAGTATGATGAGTCCGGCCCCAGCATTGTCCACAGGAAGTGCTTCTAAACAGACTGTCAGTCCCCTCCCCCAAAACACACACTGCTACAAATCCAAACGAGTGGCTCTGCATACATGCCTACACCAACACACTGGTGTGTGCTGAGCCCACAACACCTCTTCCATTTTCCCTCATCACTATGGCTATGGCACCATGCCCCTGATGGGGAAAAACTCTGCAGGAAGTACAGAGCGTCCCAGGCGGTGTGAATGTGTGAGGAACATGATGTCCATTGTCGTGTTTGTGTAGGTCATTCCAGATGTCTTTGTTCACCACCTTATTTGCCTCTATGAAGGTTTATTCTCTGGTGGGCTCACTGCCCAACAGACCTGTAGTATTGCTTAATATGTAAATTATGTAATCTGAAACTTGTTTTGTTTTTGTACTTTCAGCCTTAAATAATACTTGGTCCAGTTTGTTTTTGTCATTATGCAAAAAACAAAGCTTCTACCTTGTATGGAGGTGTATGAAGGTTTGTGCATTGGGCTTCAAGCCTCTGGTGTACACAACAACCCAATAAAGCGCACATGTCTGAGATTCCAGTCTGATTACTTGGTCTTTTTTATCACAAAAATACACAAAATAATTCAAAATACTGTGTTCAACTGCAGTTTTTGTTAATGGATGTTAGACTCTTGTTGCTTTAAACTCTTCACTACGAAGTAAAATAAAGCTTAAAGAGTAATTAATTTTAATTATGGTAAAGACATAATAAATTTGAAGAGACATTTTTGACATGTAGTAGGAAAATCACTGTGGTGTATTATGTCTGAAATCCATTAGAAACAGAAATCACTTTATCTGTGATGACTGCAACAAGTGTAATTGCATCTGTGATTTCCAATTAGGGTGAATGCTTGAACAAGGATACAGAATAAACAGCTATTGCCACAGCTTTTTAAACTTTAGCCTGAGTTGACCAGGAGCCATTTTGTGGCCAATGGCTTCACATGCCTAGATGCCTCTGACTAAAACGAGACCGTGATACTTGAGAAAGATGAGAGGGGGAAAAAGAGCACCAGTAAGCTACTTAACATAGACTTGAACACAGAGTAGAAAGGGCCATAACAGAAGATGCAGTCCTCGAAAAATGACACCACCACATAGAATTAGTGATTTACATAAAGGTGCACTGAAAAACAAGTGAGGTTTGCTCTGGTTTGTTGCATCGTTTGCAAATGCAACTCAACCTCTGTGGACAGTGTCTAAGAAAACAACTGCTTACAAAAAGCCAGAAAGATGAATATAGGCTGATGAATATTGGTTATTTGTTACACCAAAATGTTAGTATGGATCAGATAGGGTCCTGCATTTTCAGTGTGGACCTGGCCCAGACTCACACTGACTGCATAGTACTGACCGAGAAACATGGAATTGTGGCTGCATAAAGGAGTAGAGACGACATTTATAGACTGCAACATTAACGGCGTATTTGTAACCACAATAGCCTAACTTATACCTCATCATTCAGTGTTTTCACCAAACGTTTCAAGCCTACTGATTCCACGCTTGGTGTTGTGCTCTACAGTTAGATTGTGAGTGAAACAGTGCCATCCTGTGGACAACTAAATGAAAGTAATTATTTATCACCATGATACATTTTTAATTACTATCAGTAACTTTGTATTTGTTTATTTATTAGTAGATTTAAGTTAAGATCAAGAAGATCAAGTTAACTGTAAACAAAATTGTGTATAATGGCATCGCAAAACAAAAGTAGTTCATAGCTAATGTATTGTATTATACTGTAGGCTAATTTGTACAAATTTTAAACGTACAAATTTAAACGTTTAAACGTTTATATGTATAAAATGCAATTTATGTATTTTCCAAATAATGTGCATTGTGTTATTGAATTATAATTAGGCTACTGGTCAGTCAAATCAACAGATCTTTATTTATGTAGCACTTGTCAAACCGGTAAATGAAATTCAAAGTGCTTTACAGTTGATTGAGAAGTTAGGGAACCAGACACAAGAAATGAGGGAAATAGAAAATAAGCAACTGAGGGACTAATGTGTACATTGCTGTAATGGTGAATTTAGTAATGCTGGAACTCATTTTAATTGATTTATATAGCCTACTGCAGTTTGTCATGATTAATTTCCCTTGGAGATCAAAAGGTCCGTTCTTAACTCAGCATACCAGAATTTATGCTATTTCATACTATTAATATTAATTAATTAAGTAACAATTACAGTTGTCAGGTAACTGCAGTGGAATAAAAAGTAGAACTGCACTATTTCCATCTAAAAGATAGTAAAACATAAAGTAGCATATCAAAAATAATGCAAATGCCTCTAAACCGATTTATGTAGGCTACAGTACATGAGTAAATGTACTTAGTTCCTTTACGTCACTGTTACTAAATACTACTTTCATGTCTATAATAATTTCATCAAAAGAGATAAAATGTAGAAACGGGTAACAGGAAGTACGTCCGTCACTGAAAAGCTTCCGCCATTGTGCAGCAGAAAATATTACCCGTCAAGTTAACAGTGGTTTCAGTGTTGAAGAGGTTTTATGGAAACATGTAGTTAATGCTGTCGCTGGATGATCATTTCAAATCCTGCTGATCATGAGTAGGGCTGTGAGAGGAGTTGCAGAGGACATGGATCGGCAAATTGTACAGGTTGGTGAAACGACAATCCTTAAAGTCTGCGTTTTCTTAACGGTAACGTTAAAGCTGAGGAGCTCAACTAGCTAGCTAATGTTAACGCTAAGTAGGATTAGACCAGGTTTCACCCAAATTTCATGTCACCTTTCAACTAAGTTGGTCCGTACGCACAGATAGGTAGTGTGACACAACACATTACCTCAAGCCTAAAATAACCAAATGTAAAGGAACACAAATATAATTTATGGATGAGTGGTCAGACCTTAGACTGTATATAATTGTACACGAGTCAGGTATTGACATTTTTGCTGTTGGTGTTACTGTGTCTACATGGTTTACACCCTTGGTTAATATCCTTAAACATTTATATATTTACTTTAAGACTGTTAATTAAAAAATGTTTTACCACAACCTGAAGACACACATAATTTAGATTGTGGGAGGTTTAGATTTCTCAATAACCTGTAGCATGGTCGCCGATGTTATTCCTAATAACATTTTGTATTAAATAATACAAAAAAATTATAATTTCCAAATTATAATTAGTCAGAAAACCACCTGTACCTAACCTTATCCGACCTGATACAACTGTGACCTGAAAAGGAGAGCTGACACAAGATATTGGGTGATGAAAAACCTCTGACGATGCAAGAAGCTGTTTGGTCCTAAAAAACATTCTTAAAAACAAGATTTGTGGCATATTTCTTATTGTGTTAATTATATTTTGAGGATCTAAAAGCGTCTAACATTGTTTCCTGTCCATCTAAGGCTGTGTGTGATGAGGACACGATGTCTTCCACCTCGGTGGGAATGTCAGATTTGTCTGATGAGATCCTGTTGTGCATCCTTCGCCATGTTCCAGTGTGCGACCTGCTGCTGAATGTGGCAAACGTTTGCCACAAGTTACACACGCTGTGCCACGATAAGACCCTGCTCACAAACGTCAGTCTGTCTGAGGAGTACATGGTAAAGCTACTGGAAAAACACTTCTTATCATCATTTGTACTGACGAGGCATGTTTCAGAACCGTGTCTGTCAGAATGTTTCATGCGTATGTGTGGAACAACACGGTGGAATACTGCATTTTAAGAAACTGAAAAATCAAATGAAATCTTATTTATGTTTCTCTCTAGGCTGATGACCTATTGGTGCGGCACATATTGAAGCAGCTAGCCAATCATGTACAGTCTCTCAGCTTGAATGGTTGCTATTGGCTGTCTGGCACAACCATGGAGCATCTTGCTCGCTGCAGAGTGGTGACGCACCTCGATGTCACTGGCTGTCGTCTCACCTCCCTTCGTCTGTCTCGCCTCCTCTCCTCCCTCTCTCTACTCAGCTCACTTGCTTTTGACGTGACACCAGGCTTCAACTCTGCGCAGCTGAGCTCAGAGGCGGTGGATTCGCTGAGCCGCCTGTCAGAGCTCAGACAGACGCTGTTGACACCAAGCTACGGTGTGGTGCCCTGCTGTGCTCAACTCCGCAAGTAAGAATCTGTCCGAATATTTATTTTTAGTAAATTTTACATGACTCCAGATATCAGGTGTAGTATTTATGCAGCACGTTCTCCAGAGAAACTAAAACTAAAATTTCCATAAAGGGACAGAATAATAAAAGACCCATTTGCGGTTTGCCAGGTCATTATGTCACACCAGCAAACTGCCAGCTTACTGGCAGAGTTTAGCAACATTACACTGATGACACTCATGTGCTTGGTGCTGCAGAAGATAAAAGTAGATTATCATATGTTGCTGTTTTACTGCTGCCGTATAGAATGTGAGTCTGTGCTCGTGTGTCTCTCTACTCTAGGCTGATGTTACAGTTTGACATCTCAGATGTGACGAGAGAGGGTGTTGGTGTTTGCTGTCAGTTAATGGTTGGTCAGAGCAGTGTGCCACATTACCAGCATCTGGAGAAGTTCACTGCCAGGTTGGCCCCGGGAGAGGTGAGTGTGTTGCTGTGCATGCATATGAAATCTGTTGCATATACTGTATTTGCAATATGCACTCTAGTCCTGTACATAGTGATTATAACTAGTGTATCTATGTATTGATGGCCACAGGTAAACCAGACCTTGCTCCTTCTCTACCTGGCTGTGTTCAGCGTTCATGTTCCAAAGCGCCTCCAAGTTTTTCTTGTGTCGATTCCCGGCCCAAACCCTGCTCACTGGCCTGCTGCTCCGTCTCTGGCCCAGAGTTTGGGTCAGCGAGGTGACCTGGAGGCCCTGCAGCTGCCTCGGTCCTGGCTTGATTCCTTGTCCCTAAAGAGAGCCCTGGAGGGAAACAGTCCCAAGCACCTCAGCTTCAGCCGCTGTCCAGCGTTATGGCCACAGGTGTTTCAGTCGCTGCTGGACGGAGGAGTACGAGATGCTACACAGCTGATCAGCCTTAACCTTAGCGGCATCAACCAGGTCCTTTACTCTGAATGCAGGAGTATGGAAGATCAGCTGGTTCCTGGGACAATGAGCCGGTTGGCAGTTGGCTGTTCCAACATTAAACACCTTAATCTTATGCACACACACTATCATCATGAAAACTCAAATGGGCTCGGTGGAGAAACACACCTGTGTGCCAGCTTGGCTAAATTCAACCACCTGCTCTCTCTCACTCTACCTGCCTGTGCTCTGTCAGACGGCTTAAATACACATCACATGCCTACAATTAACACGTCTCCCTCTCCATTATTCCTGGGGTTAAAGAAGGCTCCTCGTGTTGGGCTCCAGAATTACAAACCAACTTCAGAGTCTTCTTTGTCAGGGGACAGCACCTCGGGGCTAGCTCAGCTCTTAGCTGGTTGCCCTTTTTTAGAGACCTTAGAGATAATCGGTCCTGGTTTTGTCTCTGTGTTGCCTCGGCTTGAGCCCTGCGCACGTGCCAGCGTGGAACCTCGTGGTATGTGTGCATGGGCTCGAGGAGTTGGTGATGTGCACTTAGCCGCACTTGAGGCCTTGCCTAGATTACACCGCCTGACCTTAGCTGGGCTTCCTGGGGTGTTGAAGGGGACTGGGCTGGTACAGCTAGCCAGGCAGTGTAAAGACCTGCAGGTATTATCCCTTGCTAACATGGGATCGCTAAAAACCATGAACTACACCCCTGCATTGCTGGACACCCTTAAACAGTGCACACAGCTACAGGAACTCAGGTTAGAAGATGCCTTTGTGTACCGTTCATTTACTGTGATAATGAACAGATCCTCCTGATCATAAATATTATCAAAGTGTCTCTGTAGTTAACAGATTAGCACTCTTTTTGATAGGAGCTTGTATTATTACTGGTTAGCTAATTATTTATCCTAATATAAGTACAGATTCACAACATTTAATTCTTGGCTAACATGACATTCATATTCGTCATATGATTAATAAACCTGTCTTTTAGTATTATGCATGTTTTTTTGAAAGAAGAATTAAACATATTATGTGGTAACACACTAACTTGTTATTTATTGAAAATTGTGTCTGTTTCCTAGGTTAGAGCAGCCCTACCTGAACGCCAATGCGTCGTTCTTTGAGGCTTTGTCCTGCTGCTCTCGTCTGCAACGCCTCTGTCTGATCTCCCGCAGCGGCACCTTTGACTCATCAGCCACAGAAACCTTCATGGAGCGATGCAGTCATGTTATCATGTGCCATATGTTTATGGGCGGCACCTTGGTGGCTTGTCGCACACTACAGAAAGCGCTGCTGGACAGGTTGGTTGCTCATGTGTAGGAGATATTATAAATGTAAGACAGTAAGAGAAATGTCAAATTTCACATTTTCTTGTTTTTCCTCTCTATTAGATTTTCAGCAGAGCGCTCAGCCCTTAGTGTGGTCATCTATCCACTACAGCATGAAGACCTGCCATCGGTCATCAGAGATATACCACTCACTCTGCTGGATCGTATAACTTTGTTTCAGAGCCACGTGGCCCAACCACCACATTTATCACCACTGTGACATTACCAACATGGCTTTTCGCTGCGAAGGGTGCTCAGTAGCTGAGGTGCTTCGACTGTTGTTGTTTTCTCCAGGAAATAAAATCTACAAATGGAAAAAGACTTATCTACTGCACTCAGAGTTCTGAATGTGTGACCAACAGTTACAACATTACACTAATAATGTTTGTTTACATTTGTATAACTCAGTCTTCAAAGGGACATTCATTTCAGCTCACCTCCAAACTGAGGTCAAAAGCCAGGGTCTTATTCAAGGACTTTTCACATTTGGAGCCATGAGGGCTTCAACTGTGTGTGTTCTCATTCAAAATCATTTCAGATATTTTGGAGCAAGTGCCAAAATAATAAAAAAATAAGGGATTTGTTTGTTCTGAACCTTTGAGGTCATGAATCAAATAATGCTGTAATAAAGTCCATATGTTATTTTTAAGTTTGTGTACTGTTCATGTCATACTGTCATTTTGTAAACACTCACAAAAGGTCATTTACTGTTGGTGGTGAAATATGACATATCTTTGACACATTCTATTTTCTCATTATTCGTGTATTTTTATATGCATTTATTATGAAAAGTAAACGGTAGTTTAGTTCCTTAAATTGCAGTGTGAAAAGTGGATTATGAGGATCATGCTAATGTAATAGAGTACTACGTGGTTTGAATGAGATAGTTAAAGACAATCAAAGTCTAACATGTAATACTATAAAAAGTAAAATAAATATCAGCTCTCAAGTGACAAATATGATTAAGATTAAAACACAGGGCCCCTTTCAGCAGCTATAGAAAATCCATTGTAACATAAAATTTTGTTTGTATTACAAAAGAATGTGGTTTTACCAGTTACCAATGTCTAAATGGATACTTTTACTACATAAAACTTTGTTTTCAAGGTGAGTTAATGAATAGATTTACATGTGGTCCTTGAAGTATTTTGGTAATGTGTGTATGTAATCATTCTATTCTACTTCCAGTGCCTTCTCCTGAAATGTCAATTCCCCATACGTTATGTTATGCTGTTCACCTTAAAGGACAATTTAACATATTTTCAGTTCGCTTTTTATGGTTATAGTTGTGTATATAATGTATACCAGTGGTATTAGACTGATCTCTGCCTCGATATTAAAAAAAAAAAATCTGCTATAATCTGCTGATCTTTCAATGTCTATGACCTCCAAGGAGATGATGCCATCTAAATGAATAAACTCCTTCAGATTCAGACGGAGTCTTTTCATTAGGAGAAGAGTTTAATACTATTCATGTACAGGACATGTACTCCCCTGATAGACCCAAACTAAAATCTGTGAAGTCGCCTTTTAACAAATGCATGATTTAACAGATTTAGCTGTTTAAAAAATAATCAGATCAGATTTTGAAGACTCGTCTTTGATCTTCTTTATCTCACCCCTAGAGGAGACAGAACCACTTAAATCCCACAGACTGTAAATATATTCCTGTTTTAACTAATCCATCACCGATGTAGTCGATCAGAGTGCGGCCTCTGACAGCAGATTAGATCAACTATGTTTATGTAATGTATGAAGAATAGTGACAAACAATGCTGTTTCCTTTCCATTAAGGGTCTTGTTATGTTATCCGAGGACAAAAACGTCCAAGCGTGGTCGTTCATAATTCCTGTTCTTGATCTATTACTCAGGCCTTGCTGAGTTAGCGTCATTGGTGCTCGCCGCTCCTGAAGCTGCGTGGTTAGCTAACATCTCGTAATGTAGCTGTTGTGTTTGATAGAAAACTAAAACTCGTCGCTTCTTGTTTCACCTGACAGTAACGATATCTGTTAAATATGTTCACGTCCTTTGCGTGTTCGTGTGTGCGTAACTCGAAGAGAGTCTCGGTCCCTTTTGCCAAGTTGTCCGTCCTGTCAGCGGGTAAGACCTCACCCAGGAGCCTGAATCTGACAGGGCGACACCGGTCATCCAGGCCCCTCACGCCGGCTCTCTGGCAGCAGCCACGGGGTCTAACGCTCGGTTCAGTTTCCCGGTCAGCCGCTTCCCGTGGGGATGAGGTCCCCCTGGGCTCTCCCTCAGTCCCAGAGGACGAAGAGAACTTCGGCTCCCTTTCTGTAGACATGTCCTCCAGGAGGTCGTTCAGGAAAAGCAGCCCGCACATGCAGGACCTGCGACACCGGGAGGGCGGCGCCACGGAGGAAGAAGACTCGGTGAAACCTCGCAGGAGACCCGGGAGCAGAAACACGCCGTACTGGTACTTCTTACAGTGCAAGAAGCTCATCAAAGGGAACAAGGTTGGTCTAAATGAACGACTTAACACGTCTCACCGTCTTTTTCTATGTTCTGAATGTGTTTATAACCGTGTTCGTCCTCTCGCAGCTGCAGGAGGCTTTAGACCTGTTCAGCAGAGACATGCTGCAGGGAGAGAGGCTGCAGCCAGAGGAGTACAACTACACGGTACTGATAGGAGGCTGTGGTCGAGCCGGACAACTCAAAAAGGCCTTCAGACTCTACAATGATGTAGGGATCTACTGTTTATTAATATTAACATTTCAAATGTCATTTCAGTCTTGTAAGACGCTTTACTCAGTCTGAGTAATAGTTTGTAATGGATTTCTTAAGCTTTAACCAGAAACTTTAACCTTCATGAGTGTGATGATGTTCATTTTTGTTAAAACTTGAACAAGATGAAAAGTTATTTTCTAACATATACTTTACTTTATTTGGCTGTTGAATTGTAGTTGTTATGTTTTTGTCCTCTATATTAATATTTATGAGAAAAAGGCCAAATATTAGAAACCTCTTCAGTCCAGCAAAATCGCAAACCTCAGGCTCTAATGAACTTTTTTCTTTCAATTATAAAAAGTCATGCCTGATTGTTAAAAGTAAAGTGTGTAATAATGTGTGGACGTGTGTGTTTCAGATGAAGAAGCGAGGTCTAGTTCCTGTAGACGCCACCTACACCGCACTGTTCAATGCCTGTGCAGAGTCACCTTCAAAACAAGTCGGTCTTCAGCAAGCGCTGAAGTTGGAACAAGAGCTCCGCCGCAAAAACTGTCCCCTCAGCACCATCACGTACCACGCTCTTCTTAAGACACACGCCATCACCAACCACCTTCAAGCCTGTATTCACACTCTCAGGGTAAATGCTTACGTTTATGCGAGTTCATGGATGGTTGGTCCACTTCATTTGTAGGATTTATGCATAATTGTTGGTTTGTGGGTGTTTGTGTAGGAGATGCTGCAAAATGGACATGTTGTAACTCAGGAGACCTTTCACTACCTGCTGATGGGCTGCTTAAAAGACAAAGAAACAGGATTCAGAATGGCTCTACAGGTAGATACATGACTTAGAAATATCTTTACCAGTGCAAAGACCCATTAACAGTAAGATACTGGGCTGTCCCAGGTGGAAGTTGAAACTTGTCAACAAATGTGAAATCTTTATTTGTCTTCGGTCTTACTATGAGACTAGTCTGAGTCTCATAGGCTAAAAGGCTCAATGTGAATTAAGACTTTTTGTTTTTGTTACAGGTTTGGCGCCAGATGTTGAGGTCTGGGATTCTTCCAGACACAAAGAACTACAACCTGCTGTTGAGAACTGCAAGGGACTGTGAGATTGGTGATCCCGCACTGGCCACTGCCGTTCTGCTGAGACTTGACAGTGAGAGCCCGAAAGAGAGAGAACATGTTTCAAATGTCGAGTCAGAGTCTGGATTAAAGGATATAATAGACATTGACCTTCTAGAGAGGCAGCTGTTTATCCAGCCTGATCCACAGAGAGGCAATGAGGAGTCTTTTAGCAGGCAGGAATTATCCTGTTTAGTACCAGTCAGACTTGAAAATTGCGTTGCAGCTGAACTGGCAGATAATTCTTCAGCCCCTAACCTGCTGGATCTTTTTGAGGTGAAGAAGAGTGCTGTGGTTTCTCTCGCCGCTGTGCACGGACCATCTGAAAGACTCATGCTGATTGGAGGAGCTGAAGGTTTCTTGGAGAAGATGGTTGCTAATGGACTCAGTCCAGACCTCAGGACTCTGACCCTGTTGGCAGACACGATGGAGCCAGGCCACGAGTCCCAGAGTTTGTTGTTAAAAGCTGCCAAACAGCATAAAGTGAAGCTCGATGTTGCGTTTTTCAACACTGTGATTCGTAGAGCAGCCAGAGCCGGGGACCTGGATGGGGCAAAGGTACAGACACAGACACACACACAAAGTTATGTCCTCCTTTAGTGGCAGAATAGCGTTAAAGGGTCAGTTTCTGCCTCGGCCCTGGTACGATAGAGAGGAAAAAGATGTCATTTCTTTCCAGAAACAATACATTTTTCCTAAGATTAAACCAAACATAGATATGACTAAAGGTAAATAAGAAATGTTTTGCTGTGATTTAGCTGAAGCTTTAATTAACATGTTCTTCTGCCTGGCTTTCTCTTTCTAGGCTGTGCTGCGTGTGATGCGACAGCGTAATGTAAACGTGGATGTGCAGACTTTTGGAAGCCTTGCATTAGGCTGTGAGCTGCAGAGTGACTGTCTGCAGCTGCTAAAGGACATGGAGGTAATGACCCGTGTCCTGAATGTCACAAACATTAGTATTTAAGGGGAAACAGATGTTTGCTTAGAGCTCGTTATGTCTGTATAATCGAAGAAATTCAATCATTATTAATTCTGTTAAAGCCTTGTTTGAAAGTGCTTTCTTCCATCTTCGCGTGTGTTTTTAACAGGTAGCAGGACTTAGGCCTAACGTTCAGGTGTTCTCCGCTCTTATTGGTCGAGCAACTCGGAGACTGGATTACGTTTACCTTAAAACAATCCTGAAAACCATGAGTGACATGCGAGTGTGGCCTAATGAGGTGATCATCAAACAGCTGGAGTTTGCTGCACAGTATCCTCCCAACTATAACCAGGTAAATAAGAATCAGAGCACTAATTATTCAGCCAATTATTTGGATTGTGTTTAGCATCAGTGGCAAGGACTTTAGAAGTGACATTATTCAACCTTCTGTTACCTGTCACTGTGAGGAACTTTCATACACTGCTCATATGGAGAATATGAACACATAGTATACTGTGATTACTGAAAGTTTAGGTATTGTGGTCATTTTCAAAATGCATGACACCGTCAAATCCACGTGACAGACCAAGCACTTGAAAGCTTTATGCTGAAAGTCTGGGGGAGAAAGAATGAACAGAATACTTGATGATTAGCATGTTTTTATGCGTGGACTAATGATTGTCATATTGACTGTACTTTGACATCTAATCATCATCTAAACATCTATCGGAAAATGCACTATAAAGCTTTAGGTAGATGTATCGACCAGTGCATAAAATTTTGATCAAATTGATCTGAAGCAGAACCTGGCTTTCATGGCTCAAATGTTTTCTTCCTTCCATCTCTTCTTTCCTTTATAACTCTTTTCCTTTCGTTTCACTCCTCTCTCAATCCCCAGTACAAATCCAGAAACAACTATCTGGTCCACATTGATGGTTTCCGGGGTTACTACCAGGAGTGGCTGAGAAACATGCCAGCTCACAGCGCCGATGACGTGCAGGAAAACCTGCAGACAGACTCTGCCGTGCTAAAAACAGAAGCTGCAGATGGACTGAAGGAGACTGAGAGGCACCAGAGAGCTGCAAAGAGATATCATTCTCACAACAAGGACAAGACAAACTGCACAGAATCAGCTCTGTAACAGGAGTCCTACAATATCTCTGATATATCTCACTGATCCTCAACCAGCAGTATAAAGCTGGCTGGTCTTGGGGTCGTAGCAGTGCCTTGTGTTGCAGATTTCTTTCAGTTTCCTTACTGAAATTTAATTTTACACAAAAGGACAATGTTATTTTTATTACTTCACATTCATGTTTACATACTCACTTGGTTGATTCGTTGTTTATTTACAACTGTGTGGTTACAATAAAACCTCACATTACTTGAGCTTGAAAGGATTGAAACAATTGAAGGTGAACAGATGGACTAAAGATTTTTTTCATGTGCTAATTTAAAAAGTTTCCTTTTACCTCTGTAGTATGGAAGCAGTACAATAGAGATAAAAGCCTGTCAGCTGCTACAAAGAGAAATTATTCAACTGCATTTAGAAGGGAGGCATCAATCTCTGTTATTTCATCATTGTGCCATAGACAACACAGTGGAACATTTTCCATGTCATTGTAAAAATACTTTATAGAGTACATTAAGTAAGTAAACAAAATGCATATAGTGCTGTGAAAAAGTATTCGCCCCCTTTCTGATTTATTTGTTTGCATATTTTTCACACCTCAATGATTCAGATCCTCAAACAAATATTTATATTACACAAAGAAAACCTGAGTAAATAAACAATGCAGTTTTTAAATGATGATTTCATTTATTAATGGAAAAGAAGCTGCCCAAACCTGCCTGGCCCTTTGTGAAAAAGTGATTAACTGCAGGCCTCACTTGCCTCAGTTAACATCAGTTATCGCAAACAGTTGCTGCTGCCAAAGGTGGCGCAATCAGTTATTAGATTTAGGGGGAAATTTGTTTTTCAGATACATAAATAAATGAAAGTGCAGAATATATTGTACAACCAAATGAGACAAGGCTATACTGGATATTATGTTTAATGTGGAATAATAATAATAAATTGCTTCTGGACAGCTGCACATAAATATATTATCACACTACCGTGGGGTTTCCCTGTCCTGTCCATGGACACCTTGACATGTGGCCAGGAGGATCTGTAGGTCACTACTGGCCTCTTAGTTCACTGACAACTGCTTTACTGAACTGAGCCATATGCGCAAGTCTGAAGAAGATAGTGCAGTTCCTCTTACTGAGAAAACTAACCATGTGGCATATATAACAAATGAAATAGAAGAAGACGGGACACAGCCACTTAAGTAACTATTAAAATAAAAAACAATTTTTTTCCTTATCGTGACATTTTGATTAGCATTCTGATGATTATAATTATAAGAAATTCATAAATTTATTGATGTGCCTTTAAGGGTTTGTCTTACTAGTTCAGTCCAGCAGGTGGTAATAAGATGGTTTGTCTACCGACAATTAAGAAGACGAAGAAGACGGAGGAGAAGGAGGCAGTGGCGTCACATCCGGTGACGGTAAGATTTGAGAACCGCGGCGCGAAAAATACCTTTATTTTGTTTACGTGGAAGACAAAGGTAAGATAAATGTGTTCCTACAAGACTATTTTAAAGCAATTATCCTTACAGTATACTTTGTACTAAAAAGTAAAGTTAGTTTACTGTCGCTCACTGTGTTACACGTAGTAAACTTTCGATAGTCCAGCTAGGTATGCTAGTAGCTAGCAGCTTAAAAGTTAGAAATAAACGAGGTTTGGTTCTAGATTTAGTCATTTTCAATGTCATAATTATATATAAATAAATAAATAAATATAAATGACACGAATCCAGTATCTTATATATAATATACAGTATATGTATAAGTCCATAAACACAAGCAGTCAGAAACAGAAAATGTCTTTAAAGAAGAACAAAGCATGGAGGGTTCGATGTGTGTCTCATACACAGGAATACTCTGAGTCTACTGCTGTAACTTTGATTGTCTTTTTTTTTTTTTTACATTTTGTGCTAGGCAGTTCTGATGTGTACAATGGGAGACAATGGAGAGATAATTATCCTCAGTGATGATGATGATGAACAGGCTATATCATGCAGTGAACCCTCAGTTCTCATTGTGGAGATGGAAGATGTGAAGAAGAAGAATGGTAGCAACTTTAATTCATTGCCCCTGGTGTGTGTGTGTGTGTGTGTGTATTAGAGGTTATAAATACTCACGAGCTCCTGCTCTTGTGTTTCAGATGTTGTGTTACCTCAAAGTGCTCTGGATGAAGACCTGGTGGTCACCTTCTCCCGCCCTGCTGAGGTGCTGCCCCATGCACGCTACGACTGTCCCATATATGCTTTCACGTGAGTGTGACTTATCTGATACTGATCAGTGCTTTTTGCCTCTCCGTTAATGAAAATTATTCCTATGTTTTGTCCTGCTCAGGGCTACAGACTGTGAGATCGGAGCTCCTGTGGCCAGTAATGAGCTCTTCTGCGAACAGTGCTTCTGCTACATCTGCGACAAGCTGGCATCATTGGTACGTGTTGATACAGTTTGTAAAAATGCTGGCCCTTGCTTTAGATGCCACACCAATGACTATCTGCAGCACCATTAACTTAGTGTTTGGAATAATGCACCGCACAGACACAGTATGAAACATCCCTTCCCTCCAGGATGTGCATAGTGTGGTCTTGGCAGAAACTTGACTGTATAAAAGAATATGCTGGGACAAATGTGCTTCTACATACTGGATGCAGATCGTTTGCATGTCAGATTGGTACCATGTATTCTAAACTTAAAATAAGGCTGAAAAAAAAATCTAAAACACTGTATACTTTACTCATTAAAGCGATTCTGTGGTTCCCTCTCATTTCATAAAATAAATGGCACAAAGATGTTTTATTTTGTTGTATTTAAATTTGTCATTGTTTCTGAATATAAATATGTCATATTTTACTATGTTCTGTTACTGTAGACATCTGCTATAACTGGAAGTTTTAGAGCCAGTAGATATCTGATGAAATTGGATTTACTTGCCATGCACTGAAGTTTTTTATCAGAAACAAAGGAGTAGGCTTAGGCCGCGTGTTAATAATGTTAAGATAATGTTGAGGTTTTGCTTCTGTTTTTCACACTGTGCAGTGTTCAGTGTGGTATTGCAACGGCAGGAGTCACTGCAACAGCCACAAAAGGAGCGACTTTTGGAACAACATCAGAAACGATTTTCTGCTGGGAGGACTGAAGAATTTCAACCTCACTCTGTCAGAAGTAGATACTCATCTTCGACAGGCAGGTACTTGCTCTCACACAAAAAACTGCTTATCGATATAAAGATGACATTTTCATTTGGGAAACCTTGGCCTGAAGCATTTGTTGTGTTACTATAGTTAACTTCCATATCACTGCCAATGGATTGGTCTTCCTTCTGTCCAGAGATGTTGCTGCAGAGCTTCAGACAAGAGCTGCGTGAACTGTTCTCCTTTTTCATCAAGGGAAAGACATTACAGGAATATGGTCTGAGTCTACCCAACCGACAAGGCCTCATCCATGAGTGAGTTGTGGAGCAGAGCAGTCTAGAATGTAGAAAAATACAGTTGGGTATTGGTAACTGATGCAGAGTTAGACGTGGGTTAAAAGATCATTGTATAACATGTATTAGCATGTGTAGTGTTAAGATTTATCTGTGGAGTTTCTTCCTTGCTAACAGAAGTTATGTTTACACTTACTCACCAAAACACATTTGTTGATCCTTGAGGCCTAACAGAAGTATTCAGTGAAATTTCTTCCTTATAAAATTATTACAAGTCCATAGAAATATTTTCAATTGTGCATTGTTTAAATGCAACTTTACTGGTCAGTCTTCTTCTTCCCTGGTTTTGTAGCACGTTACAAACAACTTGACACTCTGATCAGTGTCAAACCAACAGCAGGATGTGAAATATGTCACCTCTGTGTCTTCATAAAACTCCTGCTCTGTAGAGCTTGTGCTGATTAAAATCCACACAGAGCCTTTTTACCTTCTACCTTTTTAATTAGAAGATTCAGTTTCATTTACACAACTGAGGCAGAGTATTTTTTTCAGCCTGGACTTCATCATCCTTGAGATATAGAGACTCTCATTAGCAGATGTTTAACAGTCTGCACAGATCATGGACTTATAGTATGAAAAGTAATGAAAGCAGTTTTAAGATTTTTCTTTTTCTTTTCAGTTACACACCTGTATATGAGTTTGTGTCCTCGTTCTTGACCAAAGCTGATAAACAGGACATCAGAGCTGCTGCCATCATGAGACTGGGAGCCGCTGAAGAGTTTATTCGACATTTTCAAGTCTCAGGGTACAAACATACGAATCAACATTTATTGTTCTAGATTCCTGGTTTCCTTCCAGCTTGAGTTTTTAGTTAAACCTTCTTCGGTTAATATCTTTTTGCAGAACCTTCGTTTTAACATCTCCCATTGCAAATGCTGCTCAGGCCAAAGTGGTGCTACTGCAGAGGTACGCAAACACTTTATCTTGTTTTATCTCTGCAGTCAATTCATGGATATTTATCGTGTGTGTGTTTGTTTTTCCAGGGTCATAGCATCAGTGCAGCGACAGATGGTGATGGGTGACTTTACCCCAGGGTTCTCTGGCAAAATGCAGGAGTTTTACAGTAAATTATATTTTCCTGCTGATCTCAAGGGCATGAAGAACAGGTGTGTGTATTTTAATTAATAGGTGTGTGTGTGTGTGTGTGTGTGTGTGTGTGTGTGTGTTCCTTTTCATTGCAGAGGTCACACATCAGAACCTTTTTTTTTGAGTATGTATATATATGTGTATATGTTTATTTCAGCCTGTGTGTTCGTCCCTGGGATGACGTCCTGCTCATGTCTGTGCTGAAGGGGCAGAATGTGTCAGGTGTACGCAAAGATAAAGGCAAGAAAGATGTCCTGATTGAACAGATTTCTGTGGTTCTGCTGAGAACAGAACGATTACAACAACAGCACAGGTGAACAATGGATAAACACGATTTTTTCACACAAAAATTTGATGCTCGCAACAAGGACTGAAACCAAACATGGGGGTGTTGTGTTTGCAGGTACAGAGAGTTGTATCGATATCTACGAGTGATACAGACGGATGACTCCAAACTGTGAGTGTTCATCACCACATAATAATAATAATAATACATTTCTCGTTATGTATCAGGGATGTTTTTGGGTGGGAGTAATAGTGTGAGCACAGAGGATAAACTTTATGTGAGGTATAGTTTGTGTATGGTTGTGTAGTTTAACAAAACTGTATAGATTTTTTCCCAAAAGTGCTTGAAATAAAAGTGTGACATTTGTTTTGTTGCTAATTAGATCTGAAAAAAATTTGCTGATTAATCGCTTGGCAAAAAAATTGGTGGTGCTGGTGACAAACATCTTCTCATTGACAAGGATTTGATTCTTTTCTTCATGTCGCACAGTAAACTGTAGTAGAGCTTTTTATACACTCTTCATTGTCAGATCACATCAATTGCAACTGTTTTGATAATCATTTAATTATTTAGTTTCATCATTGTGCCTCTACTGACGAACTAACGATATTTTTTACTATTGTTTCATCTCTCAATCATTGATTCAGTGTTTAAAAAAAGCTTGAGCTTCTCAAATGTTGTTTTCTTGTCTTAGTCAGCTGTGTTATGTTAGACAGACATAACACAGCTTAGATATTTTAGCTCATTTTTAATTGATCAGTACTCATAGCTAACGATCAGATTAGCGGGTTATCAAAAAAAGACACAAATTCCATTCTTTAAAATACGTTTTCAAGTTTTTATTTTGGTCACATCATGTGACATCATCTCCCACAGCTTGCAGGAGCTTCAGGACCTCATCCCTTTCTTCAAGTGCATGGATGGAGACTTGATGTCGGCTGTGCATAGTTTGTTCCCCTCGGTGAACGCCCCCGGCACCCGCCTCACTCCGTTCCTCTTCCTCTTTTATCTCCGCATCTTTGAAACAGCAGCAGCACCAAAGTTGATGGTCACCCAGCCGGCGCAGCTCTGCTGTTCTGACGCAACATGGGAGCCAATTAAAAGTCAGATAAAGATATATTATAACATCACAATTTTAACTCAGATTTTTTTCTTTTAAGGAGTCACACTCTCTCCTCTGTCTAGATGCTGTGCCACTAAAGCGCGCTGAGCTGGTGAAGTTTGCTCTCAGGGCTCAGAGACTCTGCTCTGCTGTGTTTATTGATGTAGGTCTGCAGCTCTCGTCTCACTTCTGCAGCACGTTATCATAGGGGGGAATAAAAGTTAAGACATTTTTGTTTATTTTTGGTCCTGGTACAGTCTCAGTGTTGGACCCGTTTACTCACAGTCGTCAACTCAGCGTCTGGTTCACTCACTGCACCAAACACACAGTTTCTGCACGTATGTATTTCTAGTTTATTTACAACTCTTTGGCGGTACAGTAGCTGTGTTCATCCTGTTTTGTGTGCTCATTGTCTGGAATTCAGGAAGCACGGGTTGTTGTGAATTCTTTACTCCGTGACCTGGACAGGTCGAACGTACAGATCCCACGGTCCTTTAATGAGGTAAGTGTGTTTACATGTATGCATGATTGGTCAAACTCATAGATATCACAAGTACAGTGTTAATACGTGTGTGCGTTTGTGTTTACAGGTGTATCCAGATCAATCCTTGTTGCTGTTGGTAACGGGAGCTTTATGTTGGAGAATCCTTAGCACTGCTTTGAGCCCAGCGCTTCCTGTACTCAACACCTTTAAGGTATTTCCCATCTCAAATGTCACGTCCTGTTTGTGCAAATTAAGTCCATACATCTGACTCTGACACAGTTTGTTCCTCAGCTCAGCTTTTTCTTTGTTTTTATAAAAATACGTCTTCCAAAAGTAGCCTCATTTATTGGATGTTGTTTGGTAATAAAATCAAATAGATAACACTAATATTAATTTCCTGTGTTTTGATGAATGCAGCTATACACTGTAACAAAAATAATTTCACATAAATCTCATAATACTTTAACTCGTCAGGTTTTTCAGCTTTTTTCAGGTCTTGTTCTGGTTGTATCAAGGAGCTGTGAAAATGAAACAAGCACGTTTACCTGATGATTTTTCTTTCTCTCAGGAGAATATGTGGGCTCTCGAGTGGCTGTGGGACAGTTTGGGGCCACGCCTCAGATCCTTCTTGCAGGAGATCACGCAGGAGATGGAAAACACGACAGGTGTGTGGGTGTCTCCTCCTTATAATGAATCAGTGTACTGACCTCTTTAACATCTGTATCTGCTGGTTGAATCATTAAAATGCTCTGTATTCATCTTAAGTAAATGCAGAAGAGACAATTGAGAAACATAGATGAATGACTTGTTAAGACTTTCATGCTGACAATGGCTCAAATGTATTTACAGTTGTTGGTGATATCTAGCCAAAGTTACTAATCCCCAAATCTTCAGCACACCTCACAAGATGATTGCACTGGGCTACAAATAAAAGCTGTAATATTACTCTGCAGCGGGACAAGTGGTCCAGAACTCTTTAGTGTATCTGTGATGGAAATTGAACCAATTTGTTGATGTACAACACAGCCATATAACAGTCTGTTTGTTTCTGTCAGATCCAGAAACATTTTTACCTTTTCTCCACTCCATCGTACTCACTCTGTCTTCTTCGCCAGAGAACTGGGACCAGTGAGTCATATTTAATTTATAACATCAGCAGCAGAAGCACCACAAACTTCTGAGCTAGGGAAAGTCAGATGTGGAGTTTTAAGTTAGACACTGTGGCTCTGATCTGTTGCCTTTTCCCCCCACATGTCTAACCTGACGTGGTGGTGGTGGTGGTCAGCACCTACTATATGTTGCTGTGTCACGTGTTGATCTTTCACTCTGTGTTTTATTCTGTGTGTCCTCTGTAGTTCTTTAACCTCCTGTGTTGTTTCCACCCTGCAGACAGTCCAGTGGCCGTTAACTTCTTCTCGTCTCGGAGTCAGCTGTAAGTCCCACAGCTCGCATCAGCTTTGCCTTCTTTTGGGTCTTGTTATTTTGGAGTCTGTAGTGTGTATCATCATTATTAATGTGTATTGTTTATATCATATCTATTTGCTGGTGCATTGCTCCTTTTTCTGGCCCATTACTACAACCAGCTGTCTATCGGCAGAATAGCATTAACCTAAGCTACTGCTACAAATCAGAGCCTCAGTAGAGATGTTCATACACCAACAATGTTCTTAGACCTTATACTAGATCTACAATTACTCGGTTGACTCATAATTGGGTTTAGTTGTCATTTTTTAAACCTAAAGACAAAAGTTCTGCAGATCTGATGGTTGGGCTTCTTAAATGTGAGGATATTATTCTTTTCTAGGACAATACCAAAATAAAATTAATCTGAGTTTTTGTAACATTAATACATGAGGTCATATTGACAAAAGATGTGCAGACGGAGCCAAGTGAAAGAATTTTCAGTATTATTTAGAATAGGTGTTTAAAATTAAGAGTTTTTGCAGTGTAAGTAATAGTAAAATTATACTCAAAATATACTAAATATTAATGAGTGTTATTAAAATAACAATTTGGAAGATGTGAAAATATGTCAGACAAAATATATTTTAAAAAATGGGAAAAATTTTGTGTTTAGAAGTTGTAATGTGGAGTTTGATTTAAAGATTATTTCAACATCTAAAATGTGTTAAATTTATTCCTGTGCTTTTTTTTTTTTTGCAGATTGACATGATTGCACGTCGATGCTCGTGGAAAGCCTGAAACACACTCTGATTGCTGCACAGTCCCCTCGACACAGGATCGAGTCGTGTGGAGAGTTATCAGCTCCATGCATCAGACGTCGGAATATACCTCCAGACCAGTTTGACACAAACCTCAAACACATCCTCACTGTTGTTCGGCATTTAACGACACGATAGACATTTTATGTTGCTTTATTCTTTAATGACTTGATCAGTGTTTGTTCAGCCTGCTGGTGGTCTAAACTGGACATGTTTAATTATGCCATATATTTATTTTTACTGAACGGTGTTTATGTTAATTTCTGGAAAGTCACTTTATTAGAAATGTACAGAAGAGACAATATGTAACACTGGTGAATAAATGGAAAACAGACAGCTTATGGACCACCTTGGTAGAGTTTTGGTTTGGTTCGCCTTATTGCTAGTAACGGTATAGGGCTTCCTACATAAAATGTACATTTACTTTAACAAATGGTTAATCTTTATACACTCAGTGGCCACTTTATTAGGTACACCTGCTCAATGTGATGTAATGGCAGCTCTGCGTGAACTCTACTTTTACAAGAGTATTATATTTACTCCGTTTTTGTTGGAAACGGTCAGTAAGGTGACATAACATATTTATTACTGAGGTCATAGATGGTGGTGCAGTCAAACTGGAGTACATTATATTAACGTGTTTTTAATGTTTGCCTGCAAACCTTCACATAAATGAGGCCAAAAAATTAGAAACACTAATATAATAATCTGATTAGTACTTCAACATACATTATGTATTATTTACATTGTTTTATTGTTATTTAGTTAAGTAAAGAATCTGAATATTAACAAAATATATAAAATGAAACAGATTTTTCTTTTTTATTGTTTTCCATCTGTTTAACTTTCATTCTTTGTCCAGTTTCATTCTTTGTCCAGTTTCATTCTTTGTCCAGTTTTAGCTACAGTTCAGTTGAACCAGTGCTCATTTTAACAACTAACATCAGTGATGTTAGACCCAGTGTGCAAGTCACATTTAAATGACCCTACAAAAGAGCAACACATGCTTTATAAAGGTAAAATACTAAAATACAACTTCAGTAAGTCTTAAAACTGCTCTGCCTTCACAGTACTATCAGATCTACACAGGTTTAGTCCTGTTTAAATCGCACAGTGTACATGTGATTCAGCAATAAAAGTCCATTATAAAATCACACTCTAATAAAAATCCAGTAAATAAAAGTCACTCTTTAAAGACACTCTACTGCTTAATGACACATGATGCAGCCTGAATCATGCGTACACACAGTGGCTACACCGAAAGTGTTTCGTCAGTTGCTCCTATTGTAAATCAGCCCAGGTGCCAGCTGTGCTGTTACACACAACCACAACCCAGAGAATATTTTTAGTAAGTCTACTGTCCAGCGTCACCAATTCGTGTGACCTGTGCTGAGTATGGTGTCTGAACGTCTCCAGTGTAGACAAACATAAAGCCGTTCTGCAGATAAAACCATTGAAACCCATTCTGTGATTGTTTTGTAACTCTGACTGAATCAGACTGTTAAGAAAAATCATTTAACTTGTTTGTAGCTATCACAATAATTTGTTCATCCATGGCCTATAAGACTATGTTGCATATGTATTTCTGTGGAGATGCGCTGAGCTATAAGAGAATCTTAAAACCGGTGGTCCACGTACTGCGTGGCGCTGTTTGATGAGGTCGGACAGGAAATTCATCACACTCACGTCATTTTCGCTGCTGCAGTATCCCTGTTTCAACAAAAAAGCCTCCTCTTCCGCGTCGCCGTTCCCTCCGTTGGTTGCTGGGCGTCGTGAGGCAGAAGTAAATGTGTACAGCAGAGCCTTGTTCGCCAGCATAGTCATGCAGCTCTCGAGGTGCAGCAGGTAGGTGATGCCTCGGCTGATCCCAGTGTGAGGGTCGGCCAGCCTGCTGAGGAGAGAGCCGGAGTATGACGGACAGCGCAGAGTCCTCTGGTCCAGATCTAGCAGGGCCAAGTAACGACTGTAGCGAGTCAGAGAGTGAATAATGCTGGAGGACGAGCTGGAGGATGATCTGGTCAAGAAGAAGAAAAAGTTGTTTTTTTAGGCTGTGTGTCATTTAAAATAAACATATATACATTTATCTCGTCTACCTAGTCACTTATGTATAGTGGCTTCAGAAAGCATTTAGACGCCTTGTGTGCAAAGCTTGTATAGACAAAGAAGAAGAATTGCTGCCAGAGGAGCTTCTGCTGTACAAAGCACTGAATTATGTGTGACTTTTGTAAATGACAGATTTCAGTTTGTTATTTTATAACAAACCTTATCATTGCAGATGGGGGTGAGGGTGGATTTCAAAGCATCTGAACAATAAAAACAGTGATTTTGTAGTTGAAACATTATCGTCATCATTTGACTGTGTTGTGGCATACCTGTGTATTCCTATCAGTCTCCAGGTGAGCAGGTCGGTCAGCTGAAGGGGCGTGGTCAAACACGGCATCGCTGCGTTTCTATCCGGACCAGGAGCAGGCAGGAAGAGACTCAGAGCATCCACCATCTTCCTGACCAAAGTCTCATCTCCTCCGATAAGGACCAGTGTCCGGCCGCTCAGGAGACAAAACACGGCGTGGTGGGAGAATGAGTTCTGTTTGAGGAACCTGAGGGCTCTGAGTCCAGCCTTTCTTCGTCTCCTCTTATCTAAATGTCTGTTGCTGCTGTTGCTGTGGATTATTTGAGTGGGTGATGGCGGGTCGGAGGAGCCGGTGAAGCTGGTGCAGTCAGAAGCTTCGTCTATGCTCAGCAGCCGGAGAGTGCCACAAGGTGGAGGCCACTGGTCAATCTTTGCCAGGGCAAGAGGTGGAGCAAAGTTCACATGGAGGTCTGGCACCGACTGCACCGTTGGAGAGACTTCATTTCGCTTTGGCATCAACTCCACTGCTTCTTCAGCTGTGTGAAGTGAAAACAGTAGTTTGTGTTTGATGTTAAAGTTTTCTCAGTAATTATTAAGATAAATCTGAATCATCAAAAGTTGATTAATAATAAAATGAAAGACAACAACAAATATTGGTTTTTGATTTATCGGCTAAAATCGACTCTTTGGGACTTTAAAACAATGAAAATCAAACTGTCTGAGGTAAACATTACTCTCTAATGTACACATTTTATAAGGGTTCAGGTTAAGGCATAAATGGCTATGAACACCGGGAGCCAGGGATGTACTGTATGTAATACTCTGAGTTGTAAGCCACAAAGCACATGTAGACTGGATGAGCGTGACAACTCGAACAAACAACTGTTCCACAACCAGGACAATCTCTGCACTGATCCTCCGAGCTTCAATGATCGGTTATAACTTCCTTTACAGCATTTTGGCTCAAACTTTTCTAGTGATGCTGAAGATTGTAGATACTCCCAACAGTTGAAGCAACGCTCTGTTAAAGAAAATGTGAATCACTGCCCTGGAGCTGCTGCACCTGAAGAGCAGGCATCTGATCACGATCATGAGACGCTTTTCTCTGGAGGTTTACCAACACACGTTCAACTGGTAGGAGGCCCCGGGGCCGACCCTCAGACACACTGGAGACATTATGTACACTGCTGTTCAAAGGTTTGGGGTAACTCCTTGTTTTCCATGACTACACAGATGTTTGCAAAAGTGCCTTTGAATGATTTTAAATTCTTAAACCACAGGAACACAATGCTTTCTAATAATTTATACGCCTCTGTAGATATTCCATTAAAAACAGAAACCACAGCTGTTTCCAGCTACAATACATTAACACAAATCTGCTTTTCGCTGCCACAGGCACAGGGACTTCTACACTACATTGTTTGCTGCTGCAACAATCCAGCCACAGATAATGGGCAGAAAATGGACAGATGGATTTTGATAAGTTAAAGTTGAATATGTGTATACCAGACTTTTTTTTTTTTTACTTTTACTTTTCAGTCAAAAGTCAATGTCTGTTCCAAGCTGCCATGTTTTACACACTGGACCCTGGTAACAAGCTAATGTTGTTTCAACAGTTTTCAGCTGCCAGTCAAATCACCATCACTTCACACAGCTGCAGAGTTTTCACCTCTCCTGTCTGTCTGCAGCCCTCACAGCTCTCTACTGTTTGTCAGAGGCAACAGACTGTAACTCACCGTGCAGCTATTTTTATCCTATATATTTAATTCCCATTTGGAAGGAGGAAGGTTCAGAGGTTCAGAGATGATGCAGTGATTCATCTGTACTTATGTGCTTTTCTTATTTTATATCATAGGACTCCTGATAATCCACTTTATTGTTGCATGTAGTCATCTCCTAATTCAAATCCTGTCAGATGCCTTCTAAGTGTACTTAAAGTTTTTTTAAAGTGCACCATTATCATTGTGCCTCATCTCTGAGCAAGGAATGGGAGGCAACAGGGTACATGAACAAAAGTGAGGGTATTATTTTGGTGCATTTATGTAGGTAGTGACAAATCCAAAGTTAGTGTAGAGCTACTGAAGTGCAGGGAATTTAATCATCCTGAAACTATGATGTATGTACTGTTTTATACAGTCATTAAACATGTTTAAACGGAGCTTTAGAAATGAATGCTATAGGAGCTGTTTTACCTTGTTTGGACGTCTTCTGAGCGCTGCTGTCTTGATGGACTCGATTCTTCTTCAAACACTCAATGGCCTCTTTGATCATGGAGCCACTACTGACTGATATCTGTTTAATGGACTCTTCTCTGTCAGCACAACCTTCATCTTCCTGAACGTGTTCATTTTCATTTTCTGAAGTACTTCCATTCGTTTCCCTCTCCTCTTTGTGGACAGATTTAGATTCTGTCAGCGTCTCTTCTTCATTGTCAAAACTGTTGCTCAGAGGTTGGTGCTCCGCTTCTTCCTCCGTGATGGCTGTGAGGTCGTCGGGAAAGATGGACTCGGTGGTGCTCAGCACCTCGATGCTGTCCTCGCTGTTGGCTCGTCGGGCATACGCTCGCACACGCCTGACGCCTACTTCTACAGCTGCTCGTCTGATAGAGCCGTCCATCATCCCAACAGGTGTTTCTGCTGAACAGAGTAAAGTGTTAAAGAGAGGCAAGCTTAAAAGGCATGTACCACAACGACTTCGGTTAATGAATGTGACTACAGACTGAAACTGTAGATTGACTTTTATTTGATCAATACTCCACATTATTTAATTTACAGTGACATAGAAGATTGTGACACACGAGAAGCTGAAACTCAGGAACTGATTCATCTGTCTGTGGACGTACCTCTGCTGTCGGATCCAGCAACGACATGCTGTGTCCGATAAGACCTCTCAGTCCCGAGCACTTCGATGCTGTCGCTGCTGCTCACACTTCCTGCCGTCTCCACGGCAAAACTAGGGTCAGGGGTCAATGTTCTCACTACTTCTTGAGCCTCCAGCTTAATTGGGATCTCCTCCACGCATGAGCCGAATGACTCCAGGCTCAGTGGTTCTGACTGAAAAACACTGCCACCACTCTTATCCCCCGTCGCCCGGTGTAGCTCTGCCTCAGCGCTCTCCTCATCCTCTGGGCTCCACAGCTCAAACAGGAAGTTGGTGAGTCCGAGCCTCCTGGACAGGGAACATGTGACGCGAGCAGTTCGCAGTGCGCTCCTGTCGCCACGTAGGCGTCGCTCTGTGTCCGCAAGCTGCTCCTTCATTAGGGACAGAAAGTAGATATTGCAAAGCTCCTGAAGTGGCTTGAGGCAGTGCTCTGACCTGCAGGAGGTGGTGGTGGCGGTGGAAGCACTAGGACGGGGATCAGGGGGCAGCATTGTAATCGGACTGAGGGAATCGGCTAGATCATAGGGCAGGAAGTCTGGCTGTTTGAGCTTCCTGTTTGGGTAGGAAGTGACCTGACGGAGAAGGTCCCTGTGATTTAAGATTGAAATCTCGACAGCTTCAAGCTCACTGGCCTCTTTTCCAACATCTTTAAACCCGTTTACTGTGTTCGGTTGTTCTGTCTCCTTTAGCAAAGTCAACCGCGTGTACCTGAAAGAGAGAAGAGAGGAGTTACATGGAGCAGACTCGAGAATAACTTTCCAGCAGGCTGTGCTCTGGTCACATAATCAATCAACGTCATAACTGACCACATTTCTATATTCATGCTGTATCTGTGATGTCGTCTATCGCTTAAATTTGATTTCTGACATTGAAACTGTGCAGAATCTGTAAATGCTCTAACGTCTTGTTAGTTTGTTTCTAATTATTTCTAGCGATACATGAAAATATCTCTGGATTTTTGGACCCCACTGTATGTACATGAATATGATTACATCACAGAACATTCTCCTCTTACTCCAGCTCCTGTAGTTTTCTCTGCAGCTCCATGGAAAACGCCTGTCTGTTTCCCGTCTTGAGGCTGTCAGATGCCTCAGAGAAGCGCATTGAGAGCTCAGAGTAGTTCTCGGTCAGCTTCTCCTGGTCCGAACACACGTAGGCCATGCAGAAAGGACGCACCATACCCCGAGCCTCCAGATCATATAGGGTCTGGTAGTGGACATATGCAAAAGCGTCCTCTGCCGAATCTCCCAGGATCACTTTGGAGTCCTCGCTGAAGTTGAGACGAGGGCTGGGGGAGGACGGATTGCTTTGGCCAGGGCCGGACGCCTGGTAGTCCACAGACATGATGCGAACAGAGAAGTGGTTGAGGTCAAAGGAGCCGATGACTCGGGGGTCGTCTGGGATCGTCAGCACAGGCTTTGGACCCACCTGGAAAAACAGTAGAGGTTTGAACAGGCGCTGTACAGTCTTAGTATTCAGCCAAGGCGACCTTAAAGACTACTGAATATTTTAAAGGGAAAGAAAGAAAATACTTATTACAGCTTAATGAAATGTCTGAAGTAATTAGAAGTTTAACACAAAATCTATCGTCAACTATCTTGATAATCGGTGAATCATTCACATCTGTGCATGACTTTAGGAAATTCATTGATTCATTATCGTCTTTCCACTGTAGAGACAAACCAATAACCTGATTGATGAAACTGTTCAATTCGATCACATGAATCTACAAACTAAATAATCATTAGTTTAAACCTTATCCCGTTTGCTTGTGCTGCAGCCGCCGCCCTTAAACAATCAGACAGCATTTACCAGTTTAGATTAGTTTCAATTTTTGTTGAATTCAGATTGAAATACCATGACACCAGATAAGTGGAGAAATTTGCTTTAAAGCTTCCTCATACGAGCTCTTAACTGGAGACAGCTTGTCAGCACTGTGACCCTTAAATCACCCTCACATCACTTATTGATAATTCTGCTGATATTGTGGATTGTTTTAATTATCGGTATCTGTGTGTGGGAGGTGATCAGGAGTACTTGTCTCTGTTGCAACATAGGTCTTAGTATCATTTACACTTCCTGAATGAACGTCACCACAACATGACCACGAGCAAACCCCAACTGCAGCATTAAACCGGTTTTGTAATTTCATCAGCATAAAAACACACGTCTTTTGAAATAGAAGTAAAACATAAAGTGTATCAATATGAAACAGGCTGTTCAGTATTAGGCGTTTGCCACATCTTAGACCTTTTTGATACGTCACGGTACTTCTGTACTTACAAATTTAATACAATACGAATTAATACAAATTTAATCTACTTCTTCCACCGCTGATGAAACGAAACAATGTTTATCCGGATTAAAACCTCACACCTGCTCTGAGAATTCAGCCACCAGTATGAAGTCCCTGTGAAACTGGGCTGAGGAGGCCCAGGGGTGGGAGGCAGGTAAAAGGGGGACCGAGAGCTCTTCAGGTAGACCGGGACTCTGAGACTCCTGCTCCTCCTCTCCCTCCCCAAACCCCTCGGCGCCGGTGAAGGCCAGCAGGTCCGGCGACCCGATCATCTTCAAACAGCGAGGGGGTCAACCCCATGGGAAACCGCGCCACAAGCCGCCCTGAGCAGCTCAGCGGCGGGCTGAGCTTCTGGGTCTCCCCGTTGCCGCCCACCGGCCTTCAGTCGGTGAGTCAGCTGTTCGCAACAAACAAGCGCAGAGTTTTACAAACTTATTGCGCAGTTCACGACGTCCACGAAGCTGCGACGCTGCGCCACAGCAAAGCTCCTGTCCGCCTCCTTCCGACAGCAGCAGCCGCGTCAACGAGCGACGTTTTCAGGAACCGACATCCGACAAAACTTCACGGAGAAGCGAAAGTCCCCCTGCGGGCGGCGGTCACACGGCTCGGTAACCTTTGTCCCGGGATTTCTGTTCCTCTTCCTCGCAGCCAGCACGACGACTTTCAGTCTGAAACCACCTATTTCTCCGGCAAACCGAGCCGCGTTTGTTCGCCATGTGACAGACGCCGGTACCGCTCACTCCTGCCGGGAAACCGGGCTGAAGGTCCCGAGTCAAGCCGGACACTATAACGAAGACTTCCGGTCACCACCTCCAAAATAAAGTGCTGTGAAACAGAACATGCTGTTCAGTTTATTGTATTATAAATAAGTACAACAGGTGCGCACAGACCTCACTTCATGATCAGTTTACGTTGTGTCGCTGTTGTGCTGCATCACACTGACAGTTTGTCCATCACAGTTATATAAGTTAGCTGTACTTACCTGGGAAAATACTAAGGCAGTGTATGTTGAGGTACATTTAGTGATCATTAGTTACTTTTACTTCATCGGGAATTGTCTTTGTGAAAGGAGAGCAGCCAAGAAACCGGTTATTGTGTTTCTAGTTCTAATGTAAAAACTGAGAAATAAATATGTACGGACATCAATGCATAGCTAAAAAAAACTAATCCAATAGTGGCCTAAGACTTTTGCACAGTACTGTACTTTTTAACTGCACTACATTTAGCTGACAAATATAGCTAATGGTTACTTGTATATGTAAAATATGTGTACCTCAAATGAATATCTTGAGTTGTATCATTTATTATAAACATCTATGCAAATCAGAACCATCTAAGAATGAATTCTAAAGCAAAATAAAGGTGCAAATAGACCAATGAATGACTCTATATATATCTCATTATCTCAGGCAGACTTGAGTATCAGCTGGATACAAATTCCTTGTAAACACACGTGCATACAGGACCAATAGATCCGATTCTGAAATCAACACACGTCCATGTTCTTGATCACAGGCATGTTTATGTATTTTAACAGATTTAAGCTTTGCAGGAATTCACATCAGGTCGCCAGTAAAAATAATGTAACAAGTCACAAACGTCAACGGCTCTGAGTTCTGGATGAACTACATCGTTACCATTATGCTCCTCATGTTACTTATTTTATTAGTGTCTTCCTTCCTTGTTTGTTGCTGTTATTTGTGCCTGTTTTAATTCTTCTTAAAATGATAGTTTAACGTTCAAATTACACAACAGTTTCCCCCACAAGAGCCTCAGGCAACGCAATTTTACGGCACAATGTGTGTCACTGTACTGTAACTGTATAAATTAACTGCAGTGAGAAGCTTCTTTATACGAACATGTCAGTATTGTTGTAGGAACTGTAAAAGACAGTGTCACATGTTAATACACACTTACTGATGCTGGCCATCAGCTGAGTTCAGTAATTATCAGCTGAGAGAAAAAAAAAAATCACGAGGTGAATAAGTTTCCCTTATACAATAGCTACAAATACTCCAATCTTGCAAAGTCGCGTTACTCTTCAGTGAGTGTTAAACACTGCAACAGCAGAAACAACAATTTGGCAGCAACTGATCAAGAATTTAAGTGCTTCAAGTTTTATTTGCAGTTTCACCGTTCGATCAAAGAAAAACAATTTGTCTTACAATCAGCAAGAAAACACAACTGAGCAAACATTTATACTGTGTTTAAAAGGAATTCCATAAAATTATTAGGAAACTTCAAACAGGATTTAAAGGGTTGGAATATCCAAATGAGATTGGCAACAGCCTGAACACTTAAGACAAAAATATGCACACTTCACCCTCCAATATAATAAAATACACATGCTGAGTTAAATAAGACCAAGGGCAGCAAACCAGATGGTTTTCAGCATGTCATTATTTTTATGCATAGGTAGAATATATTAGAAGAGTCTTTGGGAAGTGATGAACACAAACGCACAGCATCATTCACAAGACACTTTCAGGAATAAACTGACTCCCTGCAAAAAAAATTGATCACACAAACATGCCATCTTGGCTGTGCTGTGTGTGGGGAGTTACGACCTGGCACATCCTGAAGCATCATTTCAAACATCTCAACACTCCCTCAGCTCCTGTCATTGGCACAAATCATCTCCTTGAACGATTGTCACTTTCCCATCTGCAGCCTCCGTGTAGTGTCTCCTCCTCCAGTGCAGACATCAGTCCACGGTGACTGCCACTTTGTCATTACAACTGTACCCTGTTCCCTTGCAACAAAGCAGGATAGAGGAGGTAAACAAAGAGAGTAGGCAGTGGGAAGAATCATCGTTAGCCTAGAACCAAGCATAATGGATGGTATAAGAATAATCCGTTGATCTGTGTATATGCCAGAGCTTGAAAAATCCAAAGTGTTGTGTGCAAAGAGTTATATGAACAATATTTCAGGCTCTGACACAGCGCAGTAGAGCATGAAGCCCATCTGGTCCACCTCGTCCTCTGACAACCTGCTTAGCAGGTTGACAGCTGGTTTGAAGTAACTGTGCAACGCCCCTTGTTCAAGGTAGCCAATCAACTCTGTGATACACTGCTGGAACCTCACATCCAAGCTGACCTCAGACCAGTCACTCTCACTGTCACTGAGGTGCAGGATAAGATTGGCCAGCGGGGCAGCTTTGAGCGGCCGCAGTGCCGGGTTCAGTCTGCACACCGCCTTCAGGGTTTTAAGTGCGTGTCTGCGGTATCCGCCGTCAGCGGCATCGAGCTGAGCCAGACGCTGTGTCTCCCATGGGTACAGCGACAGGTGCCAGGCGTTGACCCAGGGAGAGGTGAGCTCCGGCTCAGCAGTCAGGACCACGTCCCCCTCCCTCAGCACGGGCAACATGGAGATAAACAGGGGCTGATCACTGTACTCTGTTGCTCCTTTTTCAATTCCAGGCCTAAAGGATGATAAAAGTCAATTAGAGAGGGGAATACATCTGATACCTTATGAGAGTTAGCATAACATAGCATGTGTACTTTATAATATATCTATTTAATACTGATAAAAAAATGAACTAATGTCATCAGGGGCTGGGTTTTTCTTTTTAAGTTGCGGTGCCAACTTATTCTAAACCAGCTGTACCTTATTTCCAACACTACAACAGCAAAACAAAACTAGAGATAAAACAAACCGAATCTCCAGTTTCAGGTCTGGTCCTCCCAATACAGGTCTGACGAGACAGTCCATGGTGCTGCTGATTGACGGCCAGTTCACAGTCTCCATGACAGTTTTACTAAACATGTTCACAACAGTTTCTGCAGATAGATAACCACCCACCAGATACCTACAAGAGAAGACAGACTGGTTTTAGTGTCAGCAAAAATGTTAGTTTTAGTTTGAACTAAACCTCTTGATTGTTAATCAGAAGAATTATTGAGCAAACGTAGTGAAAAACCCAAAACATTCTCCAATTTCAGCTCACACATGAAGATATATTATTTACTGAATATTCTGTAGCTTTCAGTTAAACAAAACATTTGAAGACGTCACCTTCAGCTCTACTAACCTGTGACGGCTATTTTATTGGCAGATTATCCAGGCTGATCTAGGTGTTGTGTTGTTGTTTCAGCATTATTTGTAGCAAAAAAATACAACTGCAGCAGTAACAACTCTACTAATTAGACAACATAACCTGAAAATTCAGGTTTATCTGTGTACATATGATCACCTGTCCCAGTAACTCCGTCCTCTGGGAAAATATTCCAGATTGATTCGACGGACCATCCAGTGCAGCGGGTGTGTGAGCAGTGTCTCCTCTCCTGGGATGAGACGCCACAGAGAAGCTTCCAGTTGCAGAGGCACCAGCAGACATGCGTGGTCTGCACTGACCACCTAAACACAGTAATAAACTCAGGTGGTGCTCGTCTTACGCCTTGCCATTATAAATGAGAAGCAAACTACTGTGGTTTTCTGTATCGACATGAAAAAGCATCGCATTTGTGAGTGTTTCAGTTTGTCTGTACCTGTAGGTCATCCAGTAGAGAACCTCCAAGGTTCATTTCTCCCAGTGGCATGTCAGGGTGACGGCTGCACAGAAAGCCCTGGATCTCAGTGCAGATGTCTAGAGCCAGAGATTGGGCCCTATGGACCTCCTGCGGAGCTAGAGCTGCTCTGGTATGATAGAACTGCTGGAGACGGTCCTAAATAGAGTTTAAGGAGTTTTTTTAGCGATGAAGAGTGTGGAACACGTCAGCCACTGTTCAATTAGACGGGTACTGTACTATATCCATGTATGTGCATCATTCAGAGAGCGTGTTGCTAGGAGAACAACTCTAAACATGAAGTGGAAAAAAATAGTTTGAAAGTTTTTATATTTCCACAGGGAACACACATAGCAGTGTCTGGAGTAATAAAATATTCAGTAATTTTGTGTCCCTAAACAGACTTTATCACAGTGACATAGACATAGCTGATCAGTAGCAGGTGTTTGTGGTACCTGAGGAGGCGAACTGTTTTTGATTGTGCTTAGCGCTGTGCTCAACACACTCCTCCAGGCTCTACTTTGCTCTTATGTGTTGTATTGTGCCTTTTGTGGAATTTGTATGAACTACAAAGGTGACTAATCAATTACATACCTGACACCAAACTTACTGTGTAAAGTTGCATAAAGTACTAAAGTTATAACAAAGGAGATATGACTGGACCCCTCAGAAACATCTGAAAAAAAAAATCTACCGTTCTGCTTTATTTCTACACTCCATCAACAGTAAAGCAGTGTTCCCAAGAGGCAGAATAAATAATTAACATGTGCAACTGTTCATAAAAGATACAGTTTTGTCAAGCTTTCTTTAAAGGCCTATCCCATTGTTTCATATCCCCTCTTATGTCCAGTCATGCATCTGCAAATGCTCTAGTAACATTTATTCACCAAATTATTTTATGCCACTACTACAGGACAATCCACCAAGTTTCTGCTTATGTGGATGTTCTACACACTAACTAAAAGCTGTTACATGCTTGTTTGACTTCTTCTATACAGCCACTGCACAAGCTCACACTGTATTTTGATTATGCAAAGCTCTTGGGGCTCTGCGCCGCCTAGCTACTGCATAACAATGCGTATCCCCTAAGCACTGCACTTTACAAAACATGTTACGCATGCATAAATGAATGAGCCAGCATCGCAAAGAGCTCTTAGCAGTTGCCAAGAGTGAACGCATAATCTGTGACTTCAAAAGTTACTGTAAGAGGTGAAATGTCAGCGTGTACCTGCAGACTGAGGACGCACAGCTGGATTCTCTTGGACTTGGGTTCAGGCTTTGACTGCACCTCCAGAGAGGACATTTCAGGTTGTTGGCACAGGTCCCCTGATTTGACAAATCTAGTTATTAAAATATATAACTTAATAATACATTCAACGTATTTGTGATGCTAATGTGTGGTTTATGTGTCATTGTTCACTTGCTGAGATGCAGTCGATACCTTTCTGCTGTTTTGCTGCCTTGGCAACATGTTTCATCACCACGCCCTCTATGCCCTTCCTGATCATTGTGGGTGAAGCGGAGACCAAACTCAACTCCTCCCAGCTCTCCGCCATCTTCTGCTCCACCTTTTCATCATCGGCAGCACGGCCTGCGCGCTCTATCAGCTAAACCCAAACACTCATTGTCACAGACATGCAGTCATCCACCAGCCGCATAACCGACGTTGCATTACCCACATATAGAGTATAGACTGTTTGTGTAATGACCCACAGGTCATGGGCAAGGAGATAACATCAGCCTCAAGAAACTGTTCAAGCTTTCACGTCACAAGTTACAGGCAAAAGCACTAAAATGTGTTTATGAGTTTCACAGATCGAACATGAGGCAGACATATTGGTTGCTATAGGAGTACAGTATGAGTGGAAGGAGGCTGTGAATAATATATCTTGCATTGAAGAAAGGTTTTCAGTAATAACAACCATATCTACAAAAATAAAAACATGTATTTAGAAAACAAGACGCAGGAACAACAACCACATGAAAAAATAAATCTAAAATCAGAGTTTTAGCAGTAAATTGTGTCTCTAAATACAGATTAGTTTTCCATATTCACAAATAAGAGCACCGTGCGATGAAGCACTGGTGTGGTACTAACAACCTCAAAAACACTCACCCGTTTCACTACCAGCGTAGCAATTCCTAACATCGCAGCTCCTCCAACTCCCAGAACCAGCCGGGCATTAGACAGCAGAAAGTCAATCACCATGGCGACACCATCTTCTCCTCGCCTGCGACTACCCTGGAAGTTCATAGCTTCCTTCTTTTGTGGTTAGCCTTGAGAATGGAAAACACATACATTTAGAGAAGCAGAAAGTAACACTAGGCATGATAATCTATAACAGGGAGCGCTGCTTGCTCATGGTGGTCTGACACTTTACTTTGACACTTTATTTTGCTTCTTCCTTTAATTAATCATTTCTCTGTATGTCCCCAGACCCACAAAGCATTTGTCACGATGACTAAACATATTTTAATCTTCTGTAAAACAACATTGTCAGGTAAAAAGAAAATGTCTGCATGTAAAACTGTTACTTAAACATAGTTGTTGCCTCAGTGAGAAATTTAACTGTTTGACACAAACTGCTGGTGAAGCTTTGTCTCCCATTTCTAAATATAATAAATCTACACGTTGACACGCAAGTCTTAAATAATTCTTATCTCACCTATTTTTAAAATCAGGAAGCTCACTGCATAATCAGAAATGCGTTTTTACTAAGAGGGGTGGATGTCAAACATTTGGTTCCTTTCTGCTTCTGTGCAAGAAAAACTAAGTTGTTCAGAAGAGTCAGTTTGAAAGGACAGTTTGCAGACAGGCCTTCAAAGCAGTCATACTGACGGGTGTAAATAATAACATGACCTAATGATCTGTTATTGTCTCATGAAGCATTTCTGATTAGCCAAATAGAATTCAACCATCATTAATAATATTAATTACGCCTGTGACTTTCCTGCTATGACAAGGTCCCAGCAGCAGAAGAGTTGCCTGTCTGATCATAAAGCCTTTCATCAAAGACAGCATGAAGCCACAGCAGTCGATAATATCTCTCAAAGCCACCGTTAAAGAGAGTTTTTCCTCTCCACTTCATTGTCTTGTGCTTGCTCAAGTGGGACTGTTGGATTTTCTACATAGTTCTGTAGTATATATACACTTAGATTTTGCAAGGTCCTAAACCTCGCTATGTAAAGTGCCTTGATATGACCTTTGTTATGATTTGGCGCTAAACAAATAAAGATTAATTGAATTTAATTAATGTTATTTTTGTACTTTAATGTATCAGAAACCAGGACACACAGTAAATATACTTGTATTTGCTGGATGCACTGTGCTTATTATATTTAGCTCTAAGGCACCTAAGAGAAATAGCCAGAAATAGCCACAGGTCATCTCTCTCCTTACAGTTTCAACAGAGCATGTGTCGTCTCTCCCTGCCGGTGGTACAGAATGCAGACATGTTCTATTTATAGACTCATTTCATACCTGAGTCACACTGGCCCAGTCAAATATACAACAACCTTCCTCATTACCATCTTCCTACGTTACAGCACAACAGATGTCTTCCACACGTACAGTAAAGACATGGCACGTTCAGCATGTGAGAAAAGTTCACTTTCCCCTTTTTAATGTTACACTACCCTCAGAGAAAAATCAAAGGGCAACTGATGCTGACAAATGTTACCCGACATTGGTTGAGCTGCTTGAAGCTACAAACGGATGAAGCAACCATTAACACATACTGAAGCGAGTCAAACATGCTGCGAAGTCCAGTGATGGCACTGTACCACACCAAAAATGATTTATTATGGAACTTTAGTTTAAAATGTGCTGTGCACTAGCAGCATCATACACCACCTTGTTTTTACGGTCAGTCAGGGGACAGTTACTAAGCAATTAAACTGAAATGCTTTGTTTGTACCGTTTCAAATGAGACTTTTCTCTTTGCCACTGTTCAGGGTCATAACTGCAAACTAAATAGGTCTTTTGTTTTTGAATTTCTGTTTGAATAAAACTAATTGTGAAGATGTCACCTTGTACCATGGTGGGAGATGTGAATGAGTAGTTCCTCAAAAGTATTATTATATATTTCCTCATAGATGTTTTGTAGAATATACAATAAAATCACTGGTTGCTGCCCTACCTTAAATACACCAAATAATTTAGTAAAACTGTGACAAACTTACAGACTCATACACTGGCAAGTGGTTATTGACAGTAATGGGAAAGGGAACACCTCCACGTGGGACAGTGACATAGAAATCATGAGAATTATTATGCTTCCTTAAAGACTGGCATAAAGATGAAGCAATGACTTGATTATACAATTGGCAAAATAACAATCTGCAATTGCTATCCCTTGTTTTAGAGGTTGCAGCTTTTCAAATGAAAAACTGCTGCTTTTTGTAGTCATAATTCATTGTAAACTAAATATAGGTCTTTAACTAAGTTTTTAACTTCTCCTTGACTAAAATAATAATTGTCACCTGGAGCTCTAGGACGGGTTTGATGGGTAACTGTTTTCCGTCTTAAATGACATCTCACAGACTGTATGATTAAAAAATTAATAAAAAAAAAAATAAATCGTCAGATGAAATCCTGTGCTGCAGCCTGGTGACCAAAGGTGGCAGCACTGCGACACAACAACTCCGAGTTGTTACATAAGAAAACCGCAGAAAAAGATTACTCTTACTCTTACAAACAAGGAACCCAAACAAAGGATTTTCCAACTTACCTTCCAGTGTAGAAATATGTCATTCACACGGCTGGACTCCTGACACGTTTAACTAAACTCAAACAATCGTATAATTCACCTGTTGATTGTTTTCCTTGTAACAGTAACACCTAGTCACCAGTGTTTCGTTACATCCTACTGCAATTTAAATGTAACGCCAGAGATTAATAACACGCCAGTAACGTAACACGATAAATAATCTCGCTAACCAAACCAAACCAAACCTGAACAAACTAATGTTAGTTATTCTTAGCATAAAACAGAACAACAGCTGGACGCTAACGTCAGTTAACTAGCTTCATTAGCAGTGACAGCCATTCTTTTACTTAAAATACATTTAACTTCACTTACCACTCACTGCGGAGAGAAATATAACAGTCAGACCCCAACACATTAGCGTTTGATAAAATACGTCTTTCGATGCTTTTACAACAAGCCTTGTAACTCTCGGTTACTGTCATACAGAGTAAATATCATTTCAAATATAGCTCAGCTAGCTAGCTAACAGCGTTTTCTTCTTCTTCTTTATAAATTCTGGTTGGCGCTCAATGTTTAAGTGCAGTAGCGCCCCCAGCAGAAGCGCCGGCGCAGCAACCAACTCAAACTGACATAATAATCTTAGAGAGTACTTCCTAAAACTTCGTAGAAAGTGGTCTGAAAGAAGAAAAAACTTTTTTAAATACTAATTTTAGAAAAAATATTAGAATAATAAACACAAGCAGACACAACAAAAGGAATAGTTTCTTTTTGTACTAACTTAGTGTAAACTTGTCTGTGAAGATTCTCAGTCATCCAGGTAAAGTAGTCTGAGGATTGAGTCATGGCAACTGGACTAAAGAAGTCCAGTTGCCATGACTCAATCCTCAGATTAGTGTAAACTTTTAACTTAGAAATAAGAATAAGTCAACTCCATCTGCTGATGAAGATCATGTGTTATAATGGGTTCAGGCTTTGACTGCACCTCCAGAGAGGACATGTCAGGTTGTTTGCACAGGTCCCCTGATTTGAAAAATCTAGTTATTAAAATATATAACTTAATAATACATTCAACATATTTGTGCTGCTAATGTGTGGTTTATGTGCCATTGTTCACTTGCTGAGATGCAACTGGGTGATGTTACTGTTTCCCAGGTTAACCATGAACTTTGACCACTACAGGAGCCCTTTTCCAAACACACTGCCACCAAGATAGTTAGTCTTAACACAATATAAAAACTAATTAAGGAAATATTAGAACAATTAATTTAAATGTCTTGATGCAAAATGTTTTATTTTGTAGAACTGATGGTTCAGCAGTTGACTGCTCTAATGGTCTACAAGAATACCAACATTTACTATATTCAGTGAAGTGGATCTGAGCTGAGTCCAGTGAAATCCAAGTCTGAGTAGGCTGAATGAGGAAAACCTGGAACAATGTGCTGTAGATGGAAAATATGCAGTATATATTTATAATTTATATGTTCTTAAATTGTGCTTTTTTAAGCAAGATTATATTCTAAACATGAATAAAGAACACACATCTGATGTGTGTGAAAATATAAAACTCTGATTAATATTTGTCACATCATTTGAGGAGCCATTATGATATATAAAAGTTTTCTAAGTAATATAAAAAACATATGAAGATGCTGTTTGCCTGATCATTTAATAGCGAACTTGTTAAAAAGATAACAGTGCTTTAATGGTTGGAAAATCCACTTTTTGGGGACAATTTCAGTTTTATTTCATTCAGCCAGCACCATTTTAGTCAAAAACATGACAACTGAAACCCATCAAACGACCTTACATGCCAC
Source organism: Ctenopoma multispine (assembly GCA_034779795.1). Classification (NCBI taxonomy): domain Eukaryota; kingdom Metazoa; phylum Chordata; class Actinopteri; order Anabantiformes; family Anabantidae; genus Ctenopoma; species Ctenopoma multispine. The sequence goes on from JAUYWH010000001.1 coordinate 5,012,734, forward strand.
CACTGTCCACAAAGTCCATCTGCAGTAAAAAAAAACAACTGCAGTATTTGTCTCTTGTATACTGTTACTTTTAACTGTGAAACACGTTCAAGTGTATAATGGAGCAGAGTTTCAGAAAACCACTCATCCTGTTTTTAGAAAGTAATTTCTCCTCTGAACGGAGGTTTATTTTTGTTCATGTGTAACTCCAGACTAACAGCAGACAGCTAATGAGTACCTCTGCCAAATACGGCTCAGAGCAAAGAACAAAATGTGTCTGTTTACACGGCAAATCTCAGGGACAAATACATCTGGAAATTGAGTTTCTTCCTAGCAGAGTGTTTAGACCAAATTAAACAAGCATGAATAATAGTGCTGGTTTTGCTCAATTAAGTTCCGGTTGACCCAACGATCACCCAATTTAAATGAGCAATGAACTGTGATTTAACAGAGAACAGCAGGAACATGGTCTCTGTCACTACATAAAGGTAAAGCAACTACAGGCTGAAACAGGAATGTTAAACAAGGCCTGAGTTTTCATCACTCCATAAAGTATCAGGTTAGTCCACCAAGTTGTGACCTTCACCAAGATGAGTCACACACCCGAATCAAATGATACAGAAACCATGACTGCACATCTGCCAGCTGCTCCCACTTAAACTGTGGTGGAGAAGCTGAGGTGAACAAACAGCAAAGACCTGGGACAGCACAGTAAAGATATGGATCAGACATTTTGGTGCGAAAAAACAAAGATGTCATTCTTCATAAAAGTTCCCCCAAAGACTATACAAACGTATTGTACATTATAACAAGTTAGATCGAGTTGTATACAAGTCCATACCTACATCTTCCTTTTAGCTCTTAAGGTCTGTACATCCTGGTTACAAAAAATACATGCCATTTTGAAGTATCTATGAACATAGAAACAAAAATTGTTTAACTTAAGGTAACTGAACAGTTTCACACAGTCTAACTGCAGCAATTAACTTGCAGTTTCATCTGCCAAAACATATATACAACGTGATCAAACTGATCCAAACAAGATGAGAACTGTGCTCTTTGTGCCAGACTAAACCTGGAGCAAGAAACTGTCTGATCAAAGAACGTTACTCAGGAGGTAATACTGAAATACATAAAGAACGATATATGTGTACATGTGTGAGTCAGAAGAACTCAATGGCGTCTCATTTTGACTTTGCGCCCTGAAGTCTCCCGGTGTTTGTCATGGTCCTGATCACGTCTCCAGTAGTTCTCTGAGCTGATGCTGTGACGATGGTGACGAGAGAGTGAAGGATGTCTGTTCTCCTCTTTATCCATCTCCAGAACCCTAGGCCTGGAAGAGGTTGACAACAAGATAACAAATCATCTCCTGCTGATTTATTGCATACTGCTTCACTATTTTGCACAACACTTGCTGGAAAAGTGTACCGTACACAAGTGAGTCTACTTGATTCACCGTAGTAACCAAGGGCCCAATGAATGATTTATTATTATAGTATATTCTATGGCAGCAATCATAATGTCTTTGATCACAACGACAACAGAAATGTGGGCTAGCATGTATCTGCCTGGTATTTTGCCAGACCTCTTTGCATCCTTTAATAAGACAGATAGAAAATACATTTAAATATCATGTATAACTAATAATATGATGTCATTATCAATAAAAGAGACAAATGGTTTTATCTGCTGGGGTAAAATATAGAGCGTAAACTGAAAAACTTATATGATCTGTTGTTTTCAACCATGGTATCAAACAGTCAAACATGAAATGATACTGCTGATATTTCTATTTATTAATTTGTGTAAGTGCAGCAGCTTTTCCACGGATGTGCTTCAAGAGGAACCATGTGTGTTTGTACATGGGGATATATACCTGTGAGCAGCATCAGGGTCTGCTTTGCGATGAGAGCGTTTGGCTTTCAGAGGAGCAGGTCTCTCTTTGGGGGATGAATTTAAAGGGATGAGGGAGTCCAGTCGAGGAGCATCAGGTCTGGTCCTGGCAGATGAGGGAGAACAAGTGGAAACACATCGATCAGTGACTGAACGTTTGTATAAAGTAATTACTTTTTAAATCAAAGTACCTAGACATACTTTCTGAGAATGATAACGGCACGCCGTTCCTTGATGTCTTGGGGCCGGATGCAATGTGTGATGTCATCTGCTGCATAGCCACTGTGAGAGGAAGAAAGAGCTTTCAGTGACAACTCCAGGTACAAAAGAAACAGTAATAGAATCAATAACAGCCAACACAGCCACAGTCACCTGAGTAGTGTGACACTGCCTCTCCTCACAGGTAGGACAAACACAGGCTCAGACACCCGGATCGGCTTGAACTGGAAGCGGCAGCCAAAGCAGAGCGCGCTGTCACTGAAAAAGGACACTGAGACGATGGGCCGTGCAAAGATGTGCAGTGGATCCACGTGTGACACGATGCAGCCACCTGGTTGATAATCATTGATGACTGCACTGTTGACAAAACCTTCTGGGATCACTCCATTGGACACCAGACGATTAATGACCAGCTCATGCACCCAGCTGGGGATCTCATCCACCTCTCCTTTGCGGTAGAGCCGCTCCTGGCCCGGTCCACGTTTCTCCAGCTGGGCTCCATACGTGTATCCCTCTCCGAAGAAGTACTTGTTGCGAAGGGGCGCCCTGTCTACGGTGTGCTCACGGTACAGTCCAGCCTCTCCTTGGGCGACTACCTGGTCGATCTTCTCCTCGATGAGGGTGCACTCCTCTGGTGTGAAGATACTCTTCTGCTGGATGCTGCTCCTCACCCTGTGGGCCTCCTGCTCCCGGAGCTCCGCACTGTCGTCGCTGTGCTCGTACTCATCGTCGTCGGACTCCCGGTACTTCCGCTTTCGGCCTTTCCCTCTGCCATTACTTGTCCTATGCACGTATTTATTTTTGTACTCGTCCCTGTGTGGAGTCATGGACTTCAACTTCTCCCTGAGGTCAGAGTATCCGCTGGCTGCCATGTCAGCCAAAACAATGTGACTGTAGTGCAGAGCGACGTGAGCTACCAGCCGACAGACACTTCCTATCAGCACTGCATTTCAGCACTGCTTTAATCGAGTCTGCTTAATATGAACGGACTGGGTGTCAAAATGAGTCTTTGATGACTACTACAGTTAAAGTCACTTTCGCTCCCAGTGGTTTCCAACGCACCAAAGCAGCTAACGTTAGCGTTAGCTCAGTTGTTCCTCCGCCCTATCTGTGCATGAAAACTACCGCCTTGGGCAACGTTTAAACTGAGCAACCTGTAAATGCTATTACCAGACAATTACAGACAACCAGAGCTGAGACTAACACCGTGTCGACACCACACCACGCTCAGCCAGCGGAGAGCTTAGCTAACGATCACTAGCTGGGCTGCTAGTTAGCTAAACTAGCCTGGCTTGGTCTGTCCGTCGCCGCCTGGAAATACCAACAAACCACGCAGCAACATTTCACATGTCGCCGCTAAGTTACAAATCTCACTGCGCCGGTTTCCACTCGTGTTTTAATTCCACAAGTCCACGGAAAACATCGTGACACTGGAGCAGAGCCGGGGCCGCGGTTGATTTACGCCACCTTAACACGTCTGTAAGAAAAACGCTGGAGATAAATTCGTGTAACCTGCCAGAGGTGTGCGCATGCTCAGTGGTGTCTGCCAATGAGGGGAGGGACTGTCACGTGTCCTGTCCCCGACCAGAGGAGGACACACGAACCCATGTTGGGAACCCTGAGGGGACATTTCACACTACTGCTAATTTTGTCCCACTAACCTCTCATTTACCTTTATAAACCAAACACTTTGGTTTGTTACACTGTCCTAAGAAAACAAGTTTACCGCTGAGACAAAGTCCTCCCTCACAACATGTGTCACTGCACCAGCTTTTTCTCTATTTTATTACTGTCCTGTAAAGCTCTTAATGGTCTCAGGGCCAACTTCATTTCTGACTTAAAGTTCTCAGACGTCTGACGTCATCTGGTGCTGGATTACTTATTGTTACCAGGATCAGAACCAAGTAAGGTGACGCAGCTTTTAGTCTCTATGCCCCTGGATATGGAACTAATTGCCTAAATACTTGAATTTACTTACACATAATCCCAGAGGCAGAAATTCAGGTTTTTCAGCAGCTCGGCAAATAATACCTACCACATCTACATTTATAATACGTTAGATAAATAGTAAAGTGCATGTGTGACATGCATACACTATGTCCAAGTTTAAAGTTCAGACAGTGGTGGCACATTAAAGTGACAGTGACATTAAAGTGACAGTGACATTAAAGTGACAGGTGCCTTTAAGATGATCATTTGGGCAAAATTTATATTTGGTTTATTTGAGTTTGCTGTGAGCAAGTTAGAGAAAGAGATTATATTAAATTAGAAAGAGAAAGTATATACGTACATGTATACGCTTTTAGATTCCTACCTCTCCTGCACAAGCCTTTTTAAAAACAGGTTTTTTCACATTGTTGTGCAAAAACATTATATTTCTATGCAGAAATTTACTAGTGCATATGTAAGGTAAGAAGTGGGTATCAATAAACACAGAAGTGCTTTTTCTCTTTACAATTGCTTACTTTATTTTGCTAAAATATTCTTTACAAAATTAGCAAGTCTATGCATTAACTTTGGTTGAATACAATAGTTTACACCAACATTTTTTTACACTTTTTACAGTCAAAAGTAGATAAAAAATATAAAAAACAATAATTTTACATGTAAGTTATAAAACTTTAAAATGACAAGGCACAGGCCTGTGAAACTTGCTCACCGTTCATTAACAGCTTCTACATAAATAAATCAAATTTAATGTGAAATATATTAACTACAGTTATCAAGTGCAATTATCAGGGTTTGAACCTGAACAGAAACACTGATCAGTATCAACATTCACTGTTTCTACGCTGCACAATAAACAAATAATAGCGAGACTGACTTCAGGGTCCATTCATGCCTTCACTGTACATACAGTATCATATAGAAGTCTGTGTGTGAGCTACACGTAACAAACCTGAATGAAAGAAGAGGTAGGCTATTTTTGTGTGTGAGTACGGTTAAGAACGTGCACGTGTCACAACATGGTGATCTCGCTGGGTGGCAGGGTGAGCCTCTTCTCCCGCAGAGACATCATGTTCTCCACCTGCATTGCAATGACTCGACACAGCTCTAGGCCCTGTGGATAAACACAGCCGGCATCAGCAATGTGATCCTCACACAGCAGCTCCACTTAAAGCAAACAGCTGTGGACTCTGAAGTACGTCCTGGTCTGTGTTTCTATGTTATTGTCGCTGTATTGGCTAATACCTGCTCCAGCTGCAGCTGAATGACCCGTTGTGTGTTCATGTCTCCCAGGGTGATGTCCACATATGGGTAACTGGTTCCTGCAGTGGGTCTCTGGGTGCGGCTGGACTGCACTTCCACCAGGGGGACCACTGCCATCAGCTCCTGCACCACAGAGACCAAACATTATAACACACAGTTGTTTACTTAAAGTGTGTAACTCTGCTTCTGGGCTCATGTTTCAGTCACGATGAGCTGAGTCAGTGCATGCACATCGTGGACGTGTGTGTGTGTGTGTGTGTGGTACCCTACATGTGTATTTTTGTGCAGGAAGTGGAGACCGTGTTGATTGACAGCAACAATACAGGGGGCGTAGAAGGTGGTGGAGCTGCTGCTGTGGATGTAGAAGAATGAGGAGCCAAACATGGGGAACGCACTGACCAGTCCTGCACATGCAAAGACAGAATTTAGGGAGTGAACAGAGACAGTCACATTTACACTTTAAACATTATTAAAGGGCAACATTAAAACAATTATATAACTGTATATAATGTCTCCTTTAAAATGCTTTCTAAAAAAATAATACCCATTAGAGGCCGTCCCAGTTTAGATTTAAGGACTGTGATTTTTTTTAACAGGACAGTACAGTTGATATCTCAAAACTGACCCTTTTTTGTTGCTTTCTTCCATGTCCAGGATGTTTTACAGTGTCCATGTTAATCTAAATCTTATTAATTAATGTTCTGGTATATTATATATTTCTTTGGTTGCCAGATTACATATACAGTAGAATCATTATTGGATATAACCCTCAGTACCCAAACACAGGAGTCTTACCCAGAAACTGTGCTCTGGCCTGGTGCGGGTTCAGGGTCTGCACTTGCTGCATGTGCTGCGTCACCATGGTAACCCACTGCTGGGGCGGCTGCTTTTTGAAGAGAGGCGTGGCGATGTACTCCGATAATTCATGTCTGGTTGTAGAGAGGAACAGAAACAGAATCTCAGATAAACAGACGTCTGACTCACTCAGGAATTTCAGACCAATTTCCAAAATGACTTTCCACGAATCAGTGAGCCGGTCTGCTGCTTGCTCGGTGTGTGTATGTGTGTGTGGGTTGTAAGAGGCAGCGATAATCGTAAGAGCAACAAACAACACAAGTGAGGGCGTTTTATTCTGGGCTAGCATTTGTCAAACTGCTGGAAGTGAAATGTTGGATTTTAAGTGAAAGATAAAAGTAAAGATCATTCACTTTTATGTTTTGTTTTCTCTCAGAGTATTTGCATTTTATTTGAACATTTAATTGGATTTTTGGTATTTACTACATTCATTTACCACTAGAGTAAATTTAACATTAGTATTTTATTTGCTGTCTCTTAATCTTCAATGACTATTTATTTTAAACACTGAATACTGTAGTTTTTTTAAAATTTGATTTCTAAATTAAATTACAAGAGGCTGGAGAACCAAGTGTATGGAACAAACTAGTAGAGAAAATTAAAAGTGGGAGGAAATTCAAGGTGCTGTTGACTGTGTTGATAGAATCTGTGTGAACTGAAAACATATCATTAGGCAACTGATGACATTTGAAGGACAGAGCCACTAATATGAACTGATCAGTTCTCAACTGTCACGTATGATTTAAGAGATGCTGTGGCATTTCTCGTACTTTGATTTTTCTCTTACTGTAGGTGAGAACAAAACTCGAAAATGCAGGGTCCAGACCTGTCGTACCTGCCTGTCTCCACAGGGGGAAGACTTGGCTTAAAAATTGTAGTGGCTAAATAAAATTACAGTGCAGGCTCTATAAGAAACGTAATACTCAAATCAATATTCGGTTCACCACATTTTCACCATCAGGGTTTGACTGAGAGGATTTTTGTGGTTTTATGTGCGCATTTCATCAGAGCAGCTTCTACATTTCTGCAGCTCAACAACTTGGGGAAATTTTTCTCCCAACCTGTTGCATCAGGGTTTTTATGCAGGTTGCTGCTCAGTATCTAAGTCAGAAATTAAAACCTGAAAAAGGAAAAATGTAAGACAAGAACAAAAAAAATGATTTTGCCCCAAAAAGCATGTCCCTCCTTCTCTTTTGTTTGTGTCTCTTATTTTTATGTACACAAGATTAGCAATGTGGCCAACTGTGAGTGAAACCTCAACCATCCTTCCTTACTACTGTTTTCTTACATGCTGGGGATGAAGATGATATCTTTGGCTCGGTGCTGCAAAGCTGCCAGCTTGGAGATCTGGTGGAACTGTTGATCGCTCACTTTTCCGTGTGGAAGCACATTCAGCAGACCTTTACAGTAGTCTGGCAGGATCTAAACAAACGCAGTTACATTCACATGTGGCAAACACACAGTGTGTATAGGCATGTGAAGCGCCATGTGTTCTGTGTACCTGGTTATAGTGCGTGGCGACACAGAGCTCATTGTCAAATTTGAGGGGCTGAGTCCAGACGACTCGTCTGAACCAGAAGCTGAAGTCTAAGTCCACTAACTCAGCCTCTGTGGCCACGTCCAGGATGTACTCGTGTTTGTTCAGAGGACGCACATTCTGACCTGGACACACACACACATACACACACACAAACAACAACAAATATAATTTATTAAACTATTACCCAGAGGTACACAGTGTATACTAGTAAATAAAATTACTAGTCACTACATATTTACACACATACTGTATAACCCCTCAAATGTCATGCAGATGCTTGTACAACCACATGTCGTGTGACCTGCTGTGCTTTAGAAGAGCACATGAGCAGGAGCAGCTGTTGTGGCGGTATTTAATGCTAAAGGAGGAAAAAAGAAAGAAAGAAAGCAACAGAATGCAAAATGTGCCGTATGAGAACAGCGTTCGATTGTTCAAAACTCAAAGACTTAAGCAGAGAGAGCAGAAGCATGATGAAAAGACACATGTTAGAAAGCATGAATATGTGATGCATGATGGCGTTATCGGAAAAGAAAGGTGGATATCGAGCCACCTCTTGTTATTTTGCAGCGAATCAGTACTCACGACCACGAGTAACTTTCTCCCAAAGCTAGAAACCAGAGAACAGTCTGATATGTGATCCACGAGTGGATCCGCTTCACTGACAACGAAGAGAAGACTCGAGTGTGACAGAGACACAGTGTGCATGACAGTTTGTGTTTCAGAAGCTCACCTCTGTTGGTGACTAAAAATATGGCGTATTCTTCCATGGCCTCCAGTTTGTGTAAACCCATTTCATAACACAGTTCCTCAATCACCTCAAGGGCAACCTGAAAATACGACAGTGTCAACACGTGCGAGTCGACAGGGACCCAGCTTCTCGTACTGGTGAACTGCCAACGGAATACCTACAGTGCATGTTTTGATTTTCACATGACGTTCGATGCCTCCGGGGAAGAGGAAGAGCTGACGTTTTGAGCTTCTTCCCGCCTGAAGAAATAAAAACACACATATAGTACAATATGTACTGTACATACAGTAGACATGTTTGTTGCTTTCTGTATGTTGTCAGAATCTCTACACACCCAAACCTACATACACAGGTGGGTATACAAATATTTAATATTTACCCTTAACTTTAACATAATATTATTTGTTCCTAAACACAATTTTAAAATCAGCTTGCAAGACTAGTTTAATTTCCTAAAACACTTGAAGAGTGTAAGGCTAGGGAAATGTTAATAAAACAGGAATAAGTAGTGTTTTTGTTCAGGCTTTATTGTAATGAGTCACCCTGTGTCTCACTGATCTGAACAATGAAGCTCTATGGGACAAAGCAAAAAGCTACGACATTAGATCATCTTACAGGCGAAAATTTATCAGCCTTATCCTTCAAAATGTGCTCCATTTAAACCAGCTACCACATTAATATATGTGGCACTACTATGATAAAATGGTAATACTATGACATAATATAGTTCTAAATGTAGCTGTGGTTAAATCTAATACATTACAGTACACTTTACTTTATGTGTAATGTGTGTGCAATATCTTTATTGCTAGTTTAATTTATCTGAACATGTTTTCTTCTACTTCAGATAAAAAAGAGGGTACCGACCATCATGGCCTTCAGCTCCATGTTGTTGGGTGGAACAATGCGACCTCCGTACTGGAACGTCTTCTTCAGGTTCTGCTCACATGCTTTAGCTATACCTTTACACAGTTATAGAAAACAACCCATGCTGTTGGCTTTTGCTGGTATATTGTGTACATTTACATCCGCTCACAGTTCTTTTTGTGTGTTTCTTTACCCTGATACTGTGCCCCAGCACTGCGAAAGGACTGCTGCAGGAACTTCAGCAGGAAAGGCTTGAAGACTTCAGAGCAGCGATGGAAAGCAGTCAGGATGTACAGCAGCCTCCAGCCTCGTTGGCAGCTATCACTGCACAACACAAGACAGCGCAGACACACTCAGGATCAGAGCTTGGCGAAGCGAGAGGAGCGCAGTGTGTGTGTGTGTGTGTGTGTGTGTGCTGGTTTGTAGTGTGTACAGTATGTTGTAAGACTTACGGTTTGGAGCTGGTGTTAGCAGTAAGCTGTTTGAGGAGCTGGCAGTAAGCCTCATCCTTCATCAAGGTGAACTCTCCTATGAGCTATGGGGAGAGGACACACACACACACACACACACAGTATTATCAAACTGTGATAGAGAAAGTAGCATATCAAATGATGATGTGTGTATTTACCTTGAGGAAATTGCTAACCACTTCCTGCTCTGTCATTCCCCTTAACAGAACGTCACCCATGAAACGCATCACCGCTACACAAAATACACAAGTAGGACACACACACACACACAAGGGTGAACATTATTTAATTCTTTAATGGCAGATATTGTACTTAAAATCTGATGCAACTCCTTGTCTCAGCTTAACAGGGGATGAATCGGAGCCCAGGTGTAATAAAAGTAATCAGGCAATGTAATTAGAGGAGAGTAAAAAAAAGGTGAGAACTTACACAGGAAGAGATCAGCAGCCACTCTGTTCATGGCTGGATCAGTGAACTCTATCAGAGACTCGATCAGAGGAGTCTGCAAATAATACAAGAAGAGTGTAATTTAAACAACTCAATACACCTTTAAACCCCACAGAGGTATGAAAAGATACAGAGCTAAGGTGCTTTAAGTTATAGCAAGAAAAAAGGTACCTTGGAGAATTTGATCATTTCAGTGGGCTCCCGGGAGTCTCTGTTCTTGTTTTTGCTCTTCAGGGAATCTCTGAGAACAAAATCAGTCCCAAAATGCAGATGCTAGGTTAGAACAGTGGTAGATGAAACAGCAATGACACACTACAGAATTCACATTCGCAGGTAAAACCTCCGGATTCAAGATTAAAATTAATAAAAGTGCAGAGTGTCATCAAAATGTTCTTCAGATTGGCACCTGTCAGTATTAAATTATTATTATTATTCATTAGTGTTGCATGTAATACTTGATTCTAAACAAACTGTCTGTTAAGTAGGGCAATAAAAGGTGAAATTGTTTGCTCAGACATGTAGGATTAAAAAAAGGAAAAGAAAATCTACTGAAAGTGGCATGAAATGAAAATAAGTAAAACATTTCAGTACAAAACTTGATATGATGTGATGATGTGCATGTCAGTGTTGATCCATGTGTTTGTGTAGATTTCCCTGTGTCTGTGTTTTTTTCTTTGTCTCACCCCTTTCCACTGGGTCGCTGTCTGAAGTACTTCTTAGCAAACTCCAACATGTCATATTTACTGTCCAGCAGGGCCCTCTCATCCAGATCTCCATCACCAAAGCCATCAAGGGAAACTTTCTAAAAGGAAAAAGCTGACAGTGAAACAACAACCTGCCACTCATGTCAGTTTGTGTATGTGTGCATGAGGGTACCTCAATTGTTTGATCTATCTCATGTGCGGCCATTGTGGACGCCACAGCAACGGCGACGGCTGATGACACAGCGAACTGTCCCGCTCCTCCTCGAGGCTCTGACTTGCGATCCAGTGGAAGCGACAGGAAATCAGGAGGAGCAACGGGATGGACGTACTCTGCCGGAAATGCAGCGGAGCGGCCGAACACAGAACCAAACTTCCAGCCTGACACAGACACACAGATTTACAGGGCAGAGGCTTTACAGCATGCAGCTGAACAGTTGTCCCCACTGAAAAGTGATTTGTCTAACTACAGGTGAAACTTGAGCTGATATAGTTTTGACTTTCTTAATTCTCTAAATGTTTAACGTGATTACATCCCTGACCTCAGCTGATGTTCTGTCGTCTCCCACTGTAAAAAGTCTTATCCCTAAAATGAATCTGGACTCAGTTTTATAGGAATGCAATAAATGACTAGACATGTGAGAAGTGGCCCATCGTGATGAATCCACAGATACTTATCACCCAACTGTGCAGATGCTCTCAGCTCTACGGGACATTTTAGCTCATTATTTTGGTCTTCATTTTCACATCACTTCAAAGCACAACAGGGAGTTGTTTGCTTTCAAAAGCTCTGTAATCCCTCTGTTCATTATACGTCCTGTACGTTCTACTGAAGTATTTAGTTGCCAAAGAGCCATATATTTTTCTCTGTAGTTGGCAGAAGCAGAGCTAAAAAGTCTGGATTTACATTATTTCAGATGGAAACACGAGTCCAAATCAATGCTAACGTCGTTGTGTGCCTTTAAATAACGTGTTATATATATATATATAGTGTTATTTAAGTTTTCAAACACACAATCTGTTTTCCCCACACTTCTGCATTTTATAACAAGCACTTCTTGCCTTTTTGCTCTTCTTCTCTCTTCCCACTTTCCACTCAGCCCAACTAGTCGAGGCAGATAGTCGCCCCCTCTTCTCTCTTCACTGTTAACTAGTACTTGCTCAAGGATGATTGCTGGGTTTCTCTTTGTAAGGTCTAGAACTTAATATGTGAAGTGCTTTGAGGTGATTCGGCACTACATGTAAATAAATACATTGAATTTAACTAGATCTCACATTCACAGTGAATAGTATGAGCATCCATACAGAAAGAATGAAAGCCTTTATACACACGAGATGCTAACAGATTTTAATGTCCAGTACAGCATCAGTATTGATGTATAGTAACTTCACCTCACCTGTGATCCTATTTTATCTTTTTTGTCATCTAGAAATGACATGAATGAATATTTTTCAAATAGCGTCACCATCTGTCATGTGGAAAATAACTGTCTGATACAGTTTGGAGGTTGAGTTCGATGTCACTTTGAATTGTCATCTTGTTTATTCTTGGCCCACGGCCATGATGCTAACACCTGGGCTCCTCATGCAAAAATGGGAAGATCTGGTTTCAAATCGCACAGAAGATAATGATTTTTATGGGCACTCACCAAAGTCTTGCGTGTCTCTCTTCAGCTCCTCTAAAAATACCACCTTCTTCCTTACCACACAGCCGTAGCTGTAACCTGGAGGAGACACGCAAGAAACACACACGCTTGGATCATAGATGTGGTGTATTGTAGATTTTCACACCATGTGTCACAGAGTGTCACCTTTCTCCAGCGCGTCCATGACCTGGAGCCTGATGATGTCACCTTTGTGGAAACTCAGCAGCGAGCGGTCGTCTGTCACAAAGTTACGTTCTGCGATCACATAGTCCGAGTCCTGAGAGGAGACAGGGAGAAATACACCTGAATGCAAACTACCCCACTGTGACAAATAGTCTGCATTTATTTAAACTGACGTGTTTGTAGATCTGGTGAAAGAAAGATTCCACCTTCTCTAAACCTGCCTCATGGTTTCAAAAGCTGGACAAAATGACACCTGCGTGTGCGTGTGCGTGCTGCACCTTTTTGATCTCGTTGATGAAGGTGTCTATGAGGTGTTTGACCTGCGGCGCCTTGGCTGAGAACAGGATCAGCTTCTCATTGGTCAGATTAAACTCCAGCATGTTTTCAGAGGGGATGGTTACAAACAAGATGTCTGCATAGCTGGAAAAAACATGTGATTTGTCGTTATTCTCATAATTTGTATGTATGTGCCGTATTCTTGTAATTTTTGTTAAAGAGATATTGGTGTCAGTGAGATTTCCTCATTAAATAAAGCTTAATTAACCTAACTAAATAAAAAAACAAATGAGTCTGAATGGTAAAAAAAATAAGAGAAAAGTAAAGTCAATCCGAGTCAGTTTAGTGTGACTGAAAACACTGATCCAGACTAGTAAAACAGATATATGAGGTATGCAAACAGGATAAATGAAATACTAATACACAGAAAACTAACAAACAAAAAAAGAAACAGCACATACGTGTACGGTCTCAGGACTCTGAAGTAGTCTGGAGCTGCGGCGCTGCTTTTTACAGTCTTCAACAGCTTAATACCACTGTGGGACACTGACAACACCTGCACACCTGTTCCTACACTACCCTGCACAAACACACACACACACACATTTAATAAAGATCATATTAATGCATATAAAACTCTCAGTAATTATTCTCCTCACCGAGGCAGGGAACAGTCGGGAGAAGTAAATTTCCCAGGTTTCTCTGGCTGCTGTCACAATGGTTTTCTTCACGTGCTCCTCCACTGGATCCACATTCTGTTCAACTCCGTGTTTAGCTGTCATTCACACAAACAGACACAAGAATTCATGAATGTCAAAGAGACGTGTCTGGACCGAGCTTAAGGTCTAAAAGAATGTCTCCGGGAAGAACAGACAGACTACCGAAAAGAGCTTTCATTTTCTGCCTTTCATCACGGGTGATGCGAACACACGCCTCCGACAGGGTGTCATTCACTATCTGTGGCAGAGAACACAAGAGAAGAGGAGGTAATGTTAGAAATGATTTCATTTGACTTTTCTGTGATTTTTCTGTTTCTGTGAGAAATAAAGTGACAAACGAATCAACAAATGCATTTCATTAAAAAAGAACAGCAGGCACATCAAACACGCGCGTTTATCTCCTGAAGTTACCTGTTTGAAAATGAGGTCTAGCACCAGAGGGTTGTTGAAGCTGTCTTTAGGATAAAAAACCTTTAAAAGAAACAACAACAACAAAAAAACACACAAAGTGGAATACAAACATTTTGACAGGGCATCAGATAGTTTTTTTGTTCTGCGTGTGTGGGAATGTGCAAACCTCCTTCCTGAGGTAGAGTCTCCAGGGAACGTTGGTGTAGGTGTAGTGCTCTTCGTTGGTGCTCTGATGAAGCTGTGTCTGGATTGTTTCTGTCTCTAACGGGAGCTCTCGAGAAACTGCACCAAAAAGGTGGATAAAATACAAAATATTCTGTCATGATTTCCCAATTTAGCTGGTTTGTACCTCTTTTCCTGTCCTTAAGCACTTGATTTAGCATGGAAAATGTCTCACTGTCATTCCTCAGCTGTCCACTAGATGCCCTCTGACTCTCCCACTTGCTCCAGCCACCAGATCATCTCCATCCACTCACACACTTGTTCCCAGTTTTCTAAATTTCCAGCCAACATTTAAACCTGTTCGGTTCACTGCCTCTGGCTTGTCAATGACGCTGTGGACTCTCCTTCCTGCCAACCTGACTGTTAGTTCTTGTGCTTTTTAGTGTGTTTGCTTGTTGCTTTAATACAGCAGTTTAACAGAATAATAAATTCAAATCAGACGGCTGTATTTTTTTAAATTTGTTACTTAAATGGTGCAAATCTAAACAGTCAGAGAGGCATAAACAGCTGTCCCCGTGGGCTTCACATGAAACCTGCAGAGGAAGTGAGTGACAGTGGATGAAGAAAGAAACAAACAAGATGCCAAGTAGGACGGGCATTTGTGACGATCACTACATACAAACGCAAATGAAAACGCCACCGGGAAATTACTCGGCTGAAGTTTATAGGGAAAGACATGATGCCCCTCAGCACAGTGAATAAGGATTTATGGCCTTGGTGAAAATACTGAATAAGAGGTGCACTATGCCCCCATGCTGATCAGCCAGACTGCAATACTAATGTTATACAGAGAATAATACAGAAAAAAGGAAATTGCAAACTACATCACAAAATTGCTCTGAAAAAAATAAGAATTTGATTATTTTCCCATATCGTTCAGCCTGAACACGCTCCCTCTTTTTTGTCCCTGCCTGCTGGCAAGTCTTTTTCTTCGGTTCATTTAAGCCTCTTCATTGCATCTGCCTGTCTGCTTATGTGCCTTCCCTTCCCAGTTGCCTCGTACTCCAACCTTGACATTTAGTTTCAGTTTTATTCTAGTCAACATGGCTATTTAGACAAAAGTGGATTAATTGAGCAGCCAATCCTCCAGCCATTTGGAGTATATGGTCATAAATAATGCAAATTCTATGTAAATTGGTTCTGAAGCAGCCTGCCGGAGGACAGAGGGGAATCTGGGCTGTGAGGCTGATTAGTTCCTTTGTTTTTTTTGCTCTGGGTCAGAAACACTGACTTGCTCCAGTGTTACTACAGACCAGAGGTTTTGTGATGTGAGAGAGTTGTATGGGAAGCTTGGAAGGAGATACCTGCGGCAAAGATACTGTGTGAGGCGACAGGAACAGGTGCATCCTCATGTTAAAACAACAAGAGCTCAGTTGTAGTAGTTGTCTCACTAATAAGGCTCACAGCTTGTGTTAACATCTAAACAAACATAATCGACATATTTTTAGATTTTCAGTGTGACTAACACTTCCTGATAAGATATTAATACCTCTATTGTACATGCACTCTCATGAGTCCAGAACTTCCCTAACCATCATTAATCCTTCTTTAGTATCAGTGTCAACGTGACTTAAACTACTTCAACTTAAAGACATCTGCTGGACGAATGTTTGATGATGTTTGTAGGTCACGAGCACTGAGGATCAGTTCAACAGGGGGAGGAGGCTGCACAGTGACACTACCGCATCTGAAAACTCTTGAAGGATAATGACATTTTTTTGTTCTGTTTTCTCGTCAGTGCTTGACTTAAAATGCATTCAGCTACGTTTAATGTTAAATGTCAAAAATGTTAAATGCACATAGTGCAGGAGCTCAGTGGACTTTTGGTGCTGTCACTTTTTGATCATAGGTTGATAAGTCAAGAGATGTACCAAAAACACAGTTCAGTATGTGGATGTGTACATAAGTACACCCACATATTGAGTGAGTACCTCGAGGAGGTGTGGGGAGAGGACGGTCAGGAGCTCTTGTCTTTGGAGCCTTGATGGGTTTAAAACTTGCTTCTCTTATTCCAGATGCAGAAGGTGAGGGAGCAACAGGAAGTCTGGGCTGGAGAAACATAACATTTCCTCACATTACTTAAACTGTCACTAATATTACTTTCAAAACTTGCACATAACTTGCAAACTGTAACTGTGTATCGTAGAATTTTTAGGTGTGTGTGTGTGTGTTTACCTGTGGAGCAGGAGGGTTGTCCATCTGTGGTTTGAGGATCTGTAGCGCTTCATCGCGCGGTGTTTGCTTCTTCTTAAACTTCCCTTCTGGTCTCCTAAATACACAGTGTCAGCATCACACATTGGAGTGTGCAGGATTTTCTGTGTGCTCAGTGTAAGAAATAACATCCAGGTCAGAATCTGTTTGTTCTAGCCTGGGTCGTACAGTGCACACATTTAATTCTGTGACTGCTGTCCTGTGTTTACAAGCAGAAATCCATCATTTTACTGTTGTTGTTCTGGGCCTGTACCAGTGTGTGTGTGTGTTTGTGCCTTCTCACCTCTTGCCAGGTGGCAGCTGGCCTGGTGGTGGAGGTGGTGAGTTGTACCTTTTGATGATATCTTTAAAATATAAGAAATTATCTAAGCATCAAAGAGATCACACATATCCTTTTCTTTCAATTCAAACACCAAACAACATTTATGACCTACATATACACAATGAAGATCAAAATTTGGGCACTTTTAAATTCAGATACCTTGTATGTCTTGGCTTGGGACAACGTGATCTGAAACACGAGCTGAGTACTTCACCACATCTCCAGCAGGGGGCAGAGTTGATGTCACTACTGGGGCTAAAGCAAATGCACAACCAAACTCAACAGAAAATACAATCAATTAGACTGTTTTGCGTACAGCTCCTTTAAATTAGGGGCATTCTGTTTATGTAGGGGCATTTTGTTTTCTCTGCCTCTCTTACCAAACTTTCTGGCTGGTTGGTCTTTGTTTATGGGGACGCCTGGAGCCTTCCTCCGAGGGACACTGTCCTTACCTGACTGCCCCTGAAAAAGCCACACAGAGAGAACCGAAAGCTTTCATTCAGTGTTTTGCAGACATTGTGTTTTAGCTTAAATGTCAATGTCAGAACAAAGAAATGCTAAGAAAAAGGACATTGTCCTGTGTCAATGCTGCACATTTCTTTTGTTACAGACAGCAGAACTGCAGGGAAAATAAGTAAAAAACGAAGATCTGCAATCCTGCATTATGAATGATGATATGCATATACGCACATTTATTATCTTGTTATTTCAGACTGCAGACAGAGAGAAATCTATTCAACTAAAACGCAGATATCAGAACAGAAGACAAGTTGATTCATAACAGCTGTAATAGCCACACCTCCGTCACCCCACAGACTCTCTCACTTCTGTTTGGAGATTGTGTTTCACTTTCAGGTAGCCTACACTTTCTTTCCCCTGAGCGACAAGACATAGAAATTAGTACATTTTCTTTCCTGGATCTTCCGTTGATGTGTTTTATGTAGGTGTTGCTCGTATTTTGTTCAGCCAGCTACTGTTCATTATCCTAAATACGCAGGTCTTTTATTTCAAATAAACGCTTCATTATTTCCAGAAACAGCATTTTGTTTTGTGCCCCCAAAATAGTCGAGAACAACACACCACAACATCCCTCTCGAATGTGGCAGTGCTGAATCATTATGCAAGATGTCAGCTTGGACTGTTACCTCACATGTCTCACAGTTACTGACCTGTGCAGCAGGGTTAGCTTTGGGCTGCGCTGGCTCAGTTTTGTTCGTTCTAGTGGAGCTGGGCTGAGATTTGAGGTCAGACCGGGGGGCCTGAGGCTGAGCTCTGGGCTGAGGCTCAGCAGGAGGCTGTGATGGAGCCTGCTCCTGTCGAGTGGTGGGAGCGTAGGGGCTGGGTGGTATGTTTGCTCCAGCATAGGGAGTGGGAGTGAAGTTAGCATAGGGACTTGGGGGGATGTTAGCATACGGACTTGGAGGTATGACAGCATAGGGGCTGGCAGGGGTGTACAGGCTTGGAGGGTGGTGGAGCAGAGGGCTCATGGGAGGGCTTGTGATTGGGGAGGTAGGAGGGCTTGTCACTGGGCTGCTGACCATAGCCATGGCCTGCATGGTCATCTGCTGGGCCTGAGAAAAAAGAAAATGACGCATCAAATCCAAAACGAGAGCAGTGAAACAGATAAACAGACACAGTTCCAGACGGAGGCTTTACCATGATGATGGCCTGCTGGTTCACGATCGCCTGCTGTTGCTGGGACAAAACAGCCTGCTGGGCATCTGGAGGAGAAACACAGCAAACAGGATGAAGGGATGGAAAATGATGTCTGATGAGTTTTTCTCTCATATTTCTCTTCACACTTGATACAAACCAGTTGTTACAGGTGCCACCGCAGCAACAGGAGGCGACATCACGCCTCCCACAGGAAGGACTCTCACAGCTGTGGTTGCAAAAATAAATAAATAAAAAAACACCCACACGAACAAATTTCGGTCAAATTTCACACGTGTCTGTTTTATCGCACTTGCTCTATGAGGACAGTGAGATCCTTCCAGTGTGAATACTTAGCATGTGTTTGAGTGTGTGTGTCCACGGTATGATTTTTTACTGACCTCCTGGTGGAGGTGGGGGGCCGGTGGATTGCCCTTGCTGGTGCCACCCCCCTCCAACTCCTCCAGCCCCCTTCAACCTGCTGGACAAACTTGCAGATGATTCTACTTCCTGTGAGGACAACAAAACACAGACTTTAACATAGAACAATCTGCAACATGAACTACATGAATGCATAAGCAAAGATGAAAACAGTTAAAGGAACAGTCCACTAAATATATATATATTATGACTTTGCTTGGACCAATGTCAAATCTCTGCAGTGTCTTTTACTGATGGAAATGTGCCCAAAGCGCTGAGGATCGAAAACCGTTAAGTTTGTATTTTTTATTAACTTCTTTTTCTTTTACCAAGCAGCTCATGATTTAAATCAAAACTGTGAAAATGGACATGTTGTGATCAGGTACTATATCAGCACTAGAAAAAATACCAGTGATACCATACTTTTTAAGTGTGTCCCTCTGCATTTGGTTTAAAGTGGTTTGAACAGATTCAGAATCCAGTGAAAAAGATCTAAAGCCCTTTAATGAACCTCCCTGCAACATAACCTATTTGTTCAGTGTGTTTCAAACAAATCATCACACTACTCGTAATTGCTAAATATTGCACTTCTTGACTTTTGGGGAAGAGTGAGGATGCAACAGCACAACCTGGTTGTAGTGTGTTTACCGTAAAATAAAGATCAATGACACTGAAGAAAACAATGCTCCAGGAAAGTTTTGGATCTTTTTTTTTAACCATGACTCTGAAGCACCACTGAAATAAATTCTGACAGCTGGGAATCCAGCCTGACTACAGCAGTCATGCTGCATGATGGAGCCAAATGCAAACTTTTCAGCCCTGAAGTTTAAGCCTACAGCCACAGATATGTCCTACAGGGAGATAAAATGGGAATACTTGTGTAATAAGAAGACTTTTGACTGTCAGGACAAGAGGATTCGTTTTGAATGAGCAGCCATTCCATCAGAAATCAGCCGGACACCCATAAATCCACAGGAGGGTGTGTTTGTGCCATGTCTCATTAAATAGTAAGCCCTTCATTTGCCAGAGTGTCAGTTCCACGTAAGCAGATCTGCGGGCTAGCGGCTGTGGCAGTTACGGTAACTGGGTAACGTAATAGGTTGCTGGGCGGGAGAGGTCTGTAGAACACATCTGATACATGCTAATTCCTGTCAGCCACATCCGATAGCACGGCTAACATTCACCACATCACCGTCTCAGCTGAAGACTGATAGATGCAACATGGCTGACATTCATTGCACCATTGACCTGACTAAATATATAAGGAATTAACTCAACCAACAGCCACTTGACATTATTACAACTATAATTTACACAGCATCTGTGAAGTATATTGTTTACAATGGAGGTAATGCTTCAGTCCAGACTGTGGACAGTTACACATCTGTTGATCATCAGGCTTCGTGCTGCAGCGGGTTCAATCTGATATACAATAATGCGTATTACACTAAAATGTCAAGGCCAAGACAATAATCCGAAACACAGAGGTAGAATATCCTAAACTGTCCAAATCAATCATCTGATTTGATCTCAGTGTAGGTACTGCCATTCCAGTTGTTGAACACCAGAATAAGACGGAGGCCGTATAACGAGCAAGAGCTGAAGGGCACACGAACCATCTACTAACATTTGTTGGTCGAAGATAAAAAAACAACAACTGAATGTTAAATATGATGATTTAGTTTGACTTCATTGTTAAATGGGTCATATCTCCAACCCTGTTCTTTTGATATTGATGTAAACCTACAAATTAGAGCTGAGAGTGCTTAATGAAATGTCTAATATTTAAGTTCAAGATTCAAGATGCAAATTTCAAAGAACTTGATTATTCCCAGGGGAAAACTGCATAAGAACAGGCCTCTGCCAAAACCAAAGCCTGCCAAATATCGGTTCAATCTACTGGCTCCTCTCCACAGAAGTGTTTGGTAAAAGGCAAGACACTTGTACATTATTAAGAGAAACTGGACACTTAGATACTAAATGACCCAAACTGAATGTGCTAAAAATGTTTAACTGTTGTTAAACTGTATGACCATCCACATATACATCCATACTCTGGATTACAGACACTGTATTTTTTAGGATTTGAGGCCTTGTCTTTAGAAAGACAACAAGAAAGACAAACCTATCTTAATGTTTAAATTATATGACATGACATGGCACTGAGAAAGCCCAGAAACTGAGTAATTAGCATGTGACACCTACTGTTCATATTGTCAGTGTGTTTGGTTTCGTAATTCTGACTGTTGCTCAGTGTATAATATACATATATAATATATATATATATATAATATTCTTTAATATACTGTTACTATATTATCGTTATTTAGTTTTATTTGGTAAAAAAATTATATATATATATATATTATATCTTCATTTTTGAATGTTCTTTTCTTTATTTTTAGAATTTTAGAACATTTGACATGTTTTTTACAATACAGTACTTATACATGCAGTAAACACTAGACAGAGGAATCCCTCCTTGTGTGGTCAAATGTGACGATGTGAGAGAATTATGTAACTTACTCCAGTTCCATCAGATAGTACAGGATCAAACAGGCTGTCGAGATAACGATCCATCCCTCTCTGCGGCTCCAGGTCTGGCAGAGGAGAGGAGAGCAGAGGATTTATGATCTACTTTGAACAAAATCAATATATGAGCACTCATACGTTTGCCTTAATAATGTACCTTGGATAGAGAGTCCATCAGTGCCAGGTATTGCTGAAGATATCACATCGTCATTCATGTCAAACCCACCACCCAACAGGCTTCTGTGAAAGAATAAGAATAGAAACCAGTTTCTTACTTACATCTAGAAACGGTGGAAGAAATACTCAAAACCTTCAATTTCATCTGAAATGTTTTGCCACTTGGGAACTAGTTGTTATTGCAGCACATGTATAGTATATATATACAGTACATCACCGCTTTACTTGATACAGGAGACCTGTTAGTAGCTGCTTATCTGCACATCCAGCAGATCCAACATAATAATTAGTGATTTGTGTTTCTGATCACTGAACTCTCTTTTTATGCCTCTGTGGGTGGAGACATTATGTTTTCAGGTTGTCAGTTTCAACGTAATATCACAGGAATCAAACACTGACTCGGACATAAGGATGCACTGATTAGACTTTGGTTGTTAAAGGTCATTGTGACCTCTCCACGGACCCATCCCCATCAACATTATATCTCAGGAATACCGAGAGATAATTTAATTCCATCTGGCACAACATGGATGAACTGATAAGAATAAGAGTCTGGACATACATGTATGTAAACTGCGACCTGAGCGGCTAGTGGAGGCATAGAGGTGTTGATTCTAATTTACTCAAATTTTAGCTGAAATAGCAAACTGCTGCAGCTGAAAACGACCCAACGAGAACAATGTAAGCAAACCAGTTTGGGGTCGCTCAGCTAAACGATAAACTGCAGAGGGAAGTTTTTTGCAGCACTCGAGTAAATGTAGTTAAATACTTTTCCCAATATCATTCTTTGAAAGATGGTGACAAACACATCCTTCTGATGTGTGGATAGGTTCATGAAATCTCAGAGATACCGTATCTGGGTGACTCACATGCTGGCATTGGGCCTCACTCTGGTTGGTTCATGTGCAGAGATGATGAAGTAGCTACTGTGTTTGGGAAAGTCAGCAGGAAGCTCCAGGTCTGACATCAAGTCCAGAACGTAATCGGAACCCTCCAGCTCCACCAGCTGAGCCGGCTCCTTCAGCAGCACCGACCAGCCTCTGCGGCTCTCCACTACACCCCTACACACACAAAGTTACAATAACACACACAAATATGTTCACAGCAACAAAGGTGATGTAGTGAATTCCCATATATCTCCCGACTCCTTGACATTTCCTTTAGTTTTCTATTTCAAGGTTTATTTGTAATCCAAT
Source organism: Ctenopoma multispine (assembly GCA_034779795.1). Classification (NCBI taxonomy): domain Eukaryota; kingdom Metazoa; phylum Chordata; class Actinopteri; order Anabantiformes; family Anabantidae; genus Ctenopoma; species Ctenopoma multispine. Next base: position 5,035,631 of record JAUYWH010000001.1, read on the forward strand.
CTGTGTAATTAGTGCTGACATTTAACTGTAAGATGATACCTGTGTTGTAAGATGTCTTTGGCCATCTCTTCTCCTGTCGTCCAGGAGTGTAGAGGACACAGGAAGGACACACCTGAAGGAGGAAGGACACATTGTAGGTGTGAAAATAACTTGTGATATACACCAAAGTATTTCCTCAACAAAACTCACAGCTGTGAAATGATGTGGCGTGTTCTTTTTTGTATTGCATTAAGAGTCGTTACAGGCCGGTTACGGAGTAATTTATTCAGCTGTATCACTATAATACAATTGGCAGCGCCTTCCCTGGTCTATCTATGAAGATTTACAGACATCCTCAGCAATAAACAGACACAACAGACACAGTCAGTGAACCGGAGTAGGTATCAGGTGTCTAATCCTCAGTGGACTTGCCAAGAGGAACCGGGACAGATTAGAAAGAGAATTGACAGAGAGACACATAACTCCCCTGTGCAGGCATTGATTGGACTCAAAAAAGGAAAACAAGAGGTGAGTTTGTGTAAATGAGAGGCAGTCAAACTCAAATGGAGTCAAAATAAATGGGTTTCAATTTTACAAGATGGGATGTTTTCACTAAATTATTTTTATAATTTGCCCATTGCAGTGTTGCATCACTTAGATCACCTACGACACAGCTTTGTTTATTTTAACCTTTATATGCCTGCAGACTCTCTACATAACCTATTAAAGTGTCTCACATTAATGAAATATTGCTAAACAGACCCAAACAGCAGTCACCACGTTTAAAATAGTGACTACAAAACGCCTCTCACCATCGAAGCAGTGGATGTGCAGGACAGTGTGAGCTCTCTTGCGATTGGCGGTCCACTCCAGCAGGCAGGGGGGGTATGTGCGGGCGTACTCAGGCCCGACATTCAGCCGCTGCAGAGCCTGAAGTAGACGATGCTGACACACAAAGCCATAGCCCTCCGGCCCATAGTCAGAAACAAACCTACAACAACAACAACATATATGAAGAGATGCAAACACTGATATAGTGTTAAAATGACTGCTTAGCTAATAGCATTCTAGAGAGTGTGTTTCTTACTTCAGCAGATACTTGGCCAGTCTTTGAGAAGGTAGGAAAGCAGAGAGACAGGAGGAGAGCAGGAGCCAGCCGCGCTCTGAATTCAAAATATTCGGGTTCCTACAAACCTAACGGGTGAGAGGTTGACATTATGAATAACAAAATTGATTTGTATTTTACAGGTTATGAAAAAGAGTTCAGTCTCACCTGATTGGCTACTTGAACCAGGATCTCATCTCGGAGGCTGGGATTGGCGAGTCCTCTTTGGATGATGTAGTTCCCAAACAGATTCTCCTGAGCTCCGTTCAGGTTAGGATCACCCATGAACCTTAAAATCTGTCAGAATCAAAGCGAAACTGTATACAGCTTTTCACATTACACCTTCATGCAAACTGTGGATGAGCATAGTCGGAACTGTTCTGACGCTGTGCTGTATGTATTTGTACGTAAGCACTTTGGTACTTACCAGAATGAAAACATTCAGGGCTCCGTGTTTCAGCTCCTCGTCCAGTCGAATCAGAGAACTCTCCAGCGGGGCGGTCAACATGCCAAACAACGGCTCCTATAACACACACATCGTTTACAGTCTGCAACAACAACATATCCTGGATCCACAGAACTTCACCAAGGTCAATTTATGTTTCCCAGACTTTTACATGTACATACATTTGTGTGTGTGTGTGTGTGTATGTTTACCCTAAACATGGCTCGGATGTAGTGTGTCATGAGGTAGTTGTTGATATCCAGGGGCAGAGTCAGTTGGGGGTCAACCTGAACCTTTGGAGCCTGGACTACAGCCAAGCAGTCAGAATGCAGCTCCTCGCCACCTGTACACACACACAAACACACACACACACGCACGCAGACACGCACACACACACACACACACACACACACACACACACACACACACACACACACACACACACACACACACACAC